>CM023448.1:23285750-23405750 GCA_013339765.2 Haemaphysalis longicornis | reverse complement strand
GTAACAAACGCTTAACTGTTTGTATTGAATGCAACAGGGCCATAACACGACATGGATATTCTCTTACTTGAGTACTTTCCATAAAGAGAGCGTTGAAGCCCCGTGGCACTTCTTTCTTGCAATCGCACAGAACGCCCTGAGCCGAATGCCCGGGTTTGACGCATACATTTTATTCAACTTCCAAACAATCCAGAGATGCGTTTCGAACAAACACAACGTCACAACATGCGTTGCAAGTCCAAACCGCTATTGACAGACGATGGGTTGCCTCCTCCTGCCCCTCGTAAATTCGGCACTCACCTCGCGCGCGGTTTGCGGGGACGAACAGCAAGTCACTTAATTCTGGCGCACAAGCCGAGATGGCTTTCGTCCACGCACACTGCACATACCCCATGCGAGGTTGAGCCGTACGCCGCTCGAGAAAGATAATCCAGACCATGGGAAGCACTATGCACCCGCAGAAGCACAACGTCGCATTTCATCGCGAAACAAAGGCGTCCACAACACACACTATCGCCTACTGTAATGCCAAACGCATCTCGCACTTCCAAATGGGAGTGAGTAGTATGCCTGCAGTGCCCACATGTCGCGAGGTGGGGACCCGAGCTGAACCGGGATCACGCAACCGTAACTGACTTCTAGAGCGGTTTGTGCTTTGTTGCCAGGGCAACCGATGTTTGATATTGTCAAAGAAATGATGCTCGCTCCAGCGCTAGAAAGCTCAGAGCCGCGCCGGAGCATGTTTTGCCAACGTTGCCGCTCTCCACCACGCATCGCCCCAAGCTGAACTGGCGTTTTGTGCACAGGTTCTGTATCGGTTTAAAATGTCTTTTTCACATGCCGCCGGCAGGGATTACCACCGTCACAAAATAAGACCCGGCACCAGCGGGGCCACATCTGATACGGCGATTTTTGGATAAACAGTGCGCTGTGCATCCAAGGGAGCGAGCGCACGATCCCCCCGTGCGGCTGCGAGTTCGCCGCTGATAAAAAGTCACGTGCCGCCGATAGCAACTCCAGCCATATTATCTCTATGCTCCAGCCAGTACACCGCGAAAGGGCAAGGCCAGGCCGCCGCACACATGCGGCCAGATTTTTCGTTCGCTTTTCCAGCCTTGAGCGGAGTGCGGGGTTCATGGTGTCAACAAAGCTTGCCCGTAGCAGACGTGTGAGCAGCGCAATATCGGAGCAGCGTAGCAGCGTGTGAGCAGCGTAGCAGCGTGTGAGCAGCGTAGCAGCGTGTGAGCGTAGCAGCGTGTGAGCAGCGCAATAGCGGAAGTACGTCACCGCCGAGGAGCGCAGCATCATGGGAGGGAAGGCTCGCTCGCCGTCAACAGCGGAGAGTAAGTTGAAAGGAGGAGGAAACGCGGCGCTACGATAATGCGCGGTTTTTGATTCACGATTTCTCAGCTAATACTCATCGCTTTAACAAAATTCTTGCGGGGGGAGATTGCAAATACATTGCTTTATTTGGTTACTGTACATCCACGCATCGGCGGAAGGTATTTCAGGACCCCTTGAAGGCTGAAACCCGGCGAATTAGCGGGCACCACGTTGTTTTTGAACTCCCGTCTTTCGAGTCGCGCAACTTCCCGCAACAGATCAAACGACTAAAGTGCCCAGCCACTCCTATCACCAAAACCACGGTAGAAATCGGCGAACGGCACAGCTGCCTGAACCCCGAGCAACTGCTTCACCCGCCGTCCATGTTTTCCAATCTTCAACGCACCAAGATGGCGGCGCCCAGTGATGTCGTTCCGGAGACATGGCGCTCCGAAAATTGCCGTTTTTTCATCAACTTGCACAAGTAGTTAGTCGCCTCAGTACACAGGTGTTTTTTTCTACAGGACTTTGCATGGTTTTCGCTGGGAAAACTTTAAAAACTCACAGAATATAACATGTGCAACCCCACATTGTGACTTTTTCATTGCATGATCAATCAATTCAACCTTTACAAACACATCACCTCGGGGGTGCTGGAAAATTTTGCCGTCAGTAAGCATTTTTTCCCACTGAAACTGACAGGAGCGTTAAAATCCCTGGCTGTCAGACTGTTTTGGAGCAGTTTGGCGTAATTTTTGCAATTTTCAAGCAGCCTGGCGCAGGAAATCAAAACTGCGCAATATGCGCAGCTGTCTCACCCCTCTGAGCGCGTTCATTACGCGAGTAAATGCGGCCGGCGGAGCACGCACACAGAACGCACGCACGCGGAGCACGCAGGCAGGTCAAAAACTTCCACTACGCCTGCATGTCAATGACCCGAAGCCTGCTCGCGGGAAACGCGAAGCGCCTGACGTCACTCCTGCGGCGACCAATAAGGCGGCATCTCTTTTAAAGGAGCCATGAAGAGAAAATGCAAGTTGGTTTTATTCGAAAGATTTCGTGTTTTATAGTGCCCCCAGCGCTTGTCCGGATACAAACGGTGCTTTATTCACTGAGAAATTAAACAATTTAGGTTAAAATTTTGATTTTCCCGCTCAATCGTGCGTTTTCGTGGTCCCAAGTGACATCACGGGAACCGACCGCTCTGCAGCCTAGAGTACCTTCATTCACGCATCTGCCGTACAGGGTAGAGACACGTAACGCTGGCGCCGCCATGTTCGGTTGCTCGCTCAAAACCGCGCTAAAATTATCGCCGCAACGCGGTTTACTGAAGAAGTTTGAATCATATTGTCTGTTTCGCGTTGCTAGGTCTCGTGGGAAACGAAAAGAATAACGCGTTGAGCCCGTCGGCCCAATTGCGGCGGCACGGGACCGTTCAAAGGTTGTCTCCACCCTGTAAAGCGGTGTAGGTTTGTTCCCGCGTTTCTTTACGTTCCGTAACCTAGATGGCGCCACCATACCGTGGCAAGCGTTTGGTTTGTTTTTGCCCGCTTTTAAAACCTGGCTTGTTTTGTTCTGGGAGAAAATATTCGTTCCCTGAAACAGTGCTCGCTCGACAAATGGGGTCACGTAAGACACCGTTGCTTGCGTCAATCGGCCAGTGTCGTCTGAGACAACCCCAAGCCCCGTAGTGCTGTGCAGCTAAACCAAAGCATGCTGTGCGCAGTACGAACAGCAGAACGTATCAGTACTTCTATGTTTACATGTGCTTTCGTAACTTCCACTGTTTGTCCCATCATTCTTATTGCTTTGTAAAGAATGTGCCCTAAATTTAAGCGCAAATCGCTCGTTCGTCTAGTTTGTAAGCTCTACCTAATTGCGTCTGCTTCTGCCAGCCTCCGCCAATCGCAGAGCTTAGCCCATGTGACATCACAGGTTCTGTTGCGGGAAATGAGCTGGTGGGTCGCATGACCATTCCCGTTTTTCCTAATTACGTAGCTTATTTGAGCGAAGTTTACGTTAAAAGTGGTGTCAGTATGATTCTAACGAGACAATCTTTTGAATGAACCAAACTTGTGTTTTCTCTTCATGGCTCCTTTAAAGGAGCCATGAAGAGAAAACACAAGTTTGGCTCATTCGAAAGATTGCCTCGTTAGAACCATAACGACACCACTTATAACGCAAACTTCGCTCAAATAAGCTACATAATTAGGAAAAAAGGAAATGACCATGCGACCCACCAGCTCATTTTCCGCAACAGAACCTATGATGTCACTTGGGCTAAGCTCTGCGATTGGCGGAGGCTGGCAGAAGCAGACGCAAATTAGGTAGAGCTTACAAACTAGACGAACGAGCGATTTGCGCTTAAATTTAGGGCACATTCTTTACAAAGCAATAAGAATGATGGGACAAACAGTGAAAGTTACGAAAGCACATGTAAACATAGAAGTACTGATACGTTCTGCTGTTCGTACTGCGCACAGCATGCTTTGGTTTAGCTGCACAGCACTACGGGGCTGGGGTTGTCTCAGACGACACTGGCCGATTGACGCAAGCAACGGTGTCTTGCGTGACCCCATTTGTCGAGCGAGCACTGTTTCAGGGAACGAATATTTTCTCCCAGAACAAAAACAAGCCAGGTTTAAATGCGGGCAAAAACAAACCAAACGCTTGCCACGGTATGGTGGCGCCATCTAGGTTACGGAACGTAAGGAAACGCGGGAACAAACCTACACCGCTTTACAGGGTGGAGACAACCTTTGAACGGTCCCGTGCCGCCGCAATTGGGCCAACGGGCTCAACGCGTTATTCTTTTCGTTTCCCACGAGACCTAGCAACGCGAAACAGACAATATGATTCAAACTTCTTCAGTAAACCGCGTTGCGGCGATAATTTGAGCGCGGTTTTGAGCGAGCAACCGAACATGGCGGCGCCAGCGTTACGTGTCTCTACCCTGTACGGCGGATGCGTGAATGAAGGTACTCTAGGCTGCAGAGCGGTCGGTTCCCGTGATGTCACTTGGGACCACGAAAACGCACGATTGAGCGGGAAAATCAAAATTTTAACCTAAATTGTTTAATTTCTCAGTGAATAAAGCACCGTTTGTATCCGGACAAGCGCTGGGGGCACTATAAAACACGAAATCTTTCGAATAAAACCAACTTGCATTTTCTCTTCATGGCTCCTTTAAATGCATAGCATTTTAGTAACTCACAATGTCACGCGGCGTTGGCGCGCCTTGTCGTAGTCCGCAGCCAGGCCACTACACTGTAAATGAAATAACAGTTTCCGGCGCCCGGTTTCGAACCCATGACGCCGCGGGCGTTCCGGAACGCAAGGTGCCCGGCGCACTACCGACTGAGCCACGAAACCGACACAGATTTCGATGCACCGAACGCGCCTTATACCTTCACTCATTTCTGGTTTGTTTCGAAAGCGCCACAAGTTGTTCCGCGCCTCCGAAAGATGGCGACACGGGTCCCGCGATCGAGAGATACGACTTGCCGGCGCACCCCCTCGGAAATGCTGTGCATTTGATCGTGCCCCTCGCGAGGGGGATGTCTTTTTTTTTTTATACGCTCCTCATATCAGTTCCCCTCTCCCGCAAAGTTGCACCGCGAACCGAGTCGAAAAAGGGTCACAGAAATCATAACTGTTCTGCGACTCTGTCTAGACTCACCAAGCGTAAAAGGTAGTCGTGGCGGCCGGGACTCTCTTTTGACCACCTCTTTTCTTAGAGGGTATGGTGAAAATGTAAGGCATATTCCGATTAGGGTTGCGATGGCGGTACGTTGTGGTGGTCGCCTCCTAGAAAACGTTACATTCACGACGAATAAAACCAGCGTGTTCATCCTATTCCGATCAATGAGGTGAGAGGAGAGAGAAAAAAACTTTATTGAGGAAAAAAATAAAATGGAGCCTTCGGGGTGGTTTTCTTAGTCCAGGACACCCTGAGCTCGGACCGCGCCCACAGCCCTCTCTCGACCAGCTGACGCTGATCCTCGAGGGTGGAGCTGGCCAAGGCTCCTAAAGCTCATGGGTGGGATAGGGATTGGGGCGGGGACGCGGGGCTTGGTCGCAGTTTCCTACAGTGTTATAGAGTGGCCCGAGGGCCTCGCAGAAGCGGCACTGCGGGAGGAAACAGGTAAGAGCCAAAATGCGACTTCTGGTGGGGTGAGGGAGAGTTCGTTCGAAGGGCGCGGAAGAGTCGTTCCAGCTCTCTCGGGAGGTGTTTGTGCGCTGGGGGATAATGCTGTCGCTCTAGTGACTAGTCGGTAGTGTTGTGTGATTTCTTGGTGCGTGACCATCGCGTGCATGCGCTCAGGCTCACCTCCGGCAACAGCGGCTCGGCGGGATAGCTCTCGAGCCAGGAGATGGGCGGTCTCGCTGCCCAGAACGTTGAGATGAGCGGGGGCCCAGATGGTCTGATGGAACGGTCTGGGGGGCGTTGTGCAAGAATCTTGAGGGTTGTGCGATTAATTCTTCCATTGGGTAAATTTCGGCACGCCTGCTGCGAGTCGGTGATGATGACAGTAGCGGTGGTTTCACTCACGGCGAGGACGATGGCGGCTTCCTCCGCTTGAAGTGGGTTGTGGTGTGGTGGGATTGGTGTGGTGTTGTTTCTTCATGACTACAACAGCGGTCGTGGCCTGGGTCCCGGGGTGTGTGGCAGCATCCGTGTAGGCTGTGTCGGATTCGTTTTCGTATTGCCTCGAAATGGCTCTCGCTCTGGCCTCTCGTCTCGCCGCGTGGTACACAGGGGACATGTCGCTCTGTAGAGGGGGAACAATGAGGCATTGACGGATTGTGTGTGGGATGCTTGTTTTGGGTCCCAGGCGGGGGAGAATGGCTCTGCCCGCTTCTTCTGCGGTGTTTTGGATGCCAAGCTTGAGGAGTCGGTCTGTTGAGGTGCTTTCTTAAGGATGGCTTGACTGTTGGTGAGAAAGTCTCGGCTGTACTGGTAGGTTCTTGCGCCACATCCAAGGGTGTTGAGTTAAAGCAAGTTGGTGGTGTGCTTCACATGGTCAAATGCGTCTTTTAGGTCTAGTGCCAAAATGGTAGTAGGAGAATTTCGTGTGGCCGGTGACATTACCTCCTCTTAGTAGGACGTCCTGCATTAGAAGATTTGGGCGGAAGCCTACCATGGTCCCGGGAAGCTTTCCTGTGTCTTCTAGGTACGTTTGGAGCCGGTTGAGGACGATATGTTCCAGAAGCTCCGCCACGCAGGACGTAAGGGAAATGGGGCGTAAATCTTCTATACGCTTGGTGGTTTGCCCGGCTTCGGTATTAGGCGGACCTCCGCCATTTTCCATTCTGCTGGAAGAATACCAGCCCGCCATATCTGGTTGAGGTAGGAAGTGAGTTCTAATAGAGATTGATCGTCCAAATCGACCAGAACCTTGCTCGAGATTTGGTCCATGCCCGGTGCCGTGTGCCTTCGAAGTCCGCTAACGGCTGCCGCGACCTCATGTAAATAGATGTCCTCGTCGAGTAGGGCTACCAGTGTATGGGGGAGCGGCTCTGACGGGTGAGTGGGGAGGTACCGAGCCCGGAGGGTATTGAGGAGATCTGCCATAGTCCCGGGGTGGCTGTTGGATATGATTCGGGTCATGTGGTGTTAGTATTCCGTCTTGCTGGTGGTCGGATTAAGGAGAGAGTGAAGCGGTTTCCTGGTTTTGCGGGTGTTCAACGCACTCCTTATCCCGTCGCAGAGCGTGAGCCAATTCTCTCGGCAGATCATAGCTGCGCATTGCGCTGCGTCGACCGGGAGCTGTGCGATCTGCTTCTTAAGCTTGCGGTTATGCTTTTGTTTCTTCCACCGTTTAAGAGCTGCGGCGGGCCTCTTACATGTGCAGAAACCGAGCGTCGATGCACGTGGTGGTAGCTGTGGTCTGTAGTTGTTTAGGTGTGTTCCTGCACGTCTTGGCGGAGTTGTGTGTTCCAGTCTCGTATGGACGGTGGAGTGCGGGAAACTTCGAACTGTTTTCCTTGTCCTCAAACCTCTCTCAGCCTGGCCCCAATCCTTGAGGCAGGCGGTTCCTATCCTGGCTTGATAGTCTGCTCCGTATATGGTGGTGGCCAGGATGGCATGATCAGTGTCCAGGTACTCACCTAGGTTGGACCAGCTGGCATATTGGGGACAAGTTTGGTCAAGGTAAGGTCATGGGTAGTGTCCCTGGTCACGCTGTTGCCTATTCTTTATTCTTGTGCTTTGTTGGGGTTCAGTTAGAAGGGTGACATTTGGATCCATGATAAACGCGGGCAGCGGACTGCCCCTAAACTTGGCATAGGTGTACTATTAGACCGGATGGGCTGCGTTGAAGTCACCCACTACTAGGAGCGGATGGTTGGCCGCCGTGTGTGCATCTTGCTCTATGACTTGCTTCAGGGTGGGGCGGGGGGAGAGCTCTTCGGTCTACAGTAGATGTTGAGCAGGAAAAGGGTGCGGTTTCTCTTAACCGCTTTCGGGGTTAGCTCTGAGGGCTCTGACTGTTGTAGGGGGTGTTGAATGGTGACAAGTCGCTCGCTGACAAGGGTGTGGAGACTGTTTCCTTTTTCTGTGCTGTATGTGATGAAGCCGGGAAGGTGGACCCGGGTGTCAGTCTCTTGAAGCGCAATGCTTTCGGGTGGGGTAAATAGTGAACCGTAGGTATCTTAAATCCGCGACAGTTCCACTGCCACAGAGTGAGTTTCTGTTGGGAAGTCGGTTGCCTACTGCATCGTTGTGCTGCCATCCTGGGGGAAATGAGGGGTGACTTGTTGGTGAGGGTCAGCCGTTTGGGAGGTTTGGTTGCTGTGCCAGTGCTGAGGAGCCACGAGCGGGAGCATATGTTCCTCTAACCTGACTATGCGTGCAGTCACTTGTGCATCGAATTGTAGCATGCGGTCAACAAGGACTTTTCGAGAGTAGCCCTGAATAGATTGGGTAGATCGTGTTATAATTTCTTCTATCTGCTGGAGGGACGGTATGGAAAGGGTGGCTTGTGCGTTCTCGGGAAGGTTGGGATACTGGTGTCTTGGCAGGTTTTGGGATTTTTCACCCCGCTTGCATTTCTCGGGTGGGGAAGGCTGGGTGCTGGCTTTGATAATGCTACGTGTGCTAACAAAATCTTTCCGCTTCACAGATAATTATTCTCTGAGAGATGCAAGTTTAGCTTTTATTTAAAATAGTATTTTCCTCTACTAGGCCGGCATTCTGCGCCTGCAACTGTGTTATTTCAGGGTGGTAAAGGGGGTGGTTGAGCTTTGATAGAGGCGACCTTTGCCCAGCTCACCTGAGATGGTGACGTCGTTGTCTGCGGTGCTCCACTTCCCCTCGTGGTGCTTGGTGGTATTGTTTTGGAGGCATGCTTGGATCGGGATCGGGAGCGGCGTCTTTATTCCCTTCCGCTTTTAGTCATTGCCTGGGAACTGCCTCGCCTGTTCCGGGATTGCGACCGGGAGTTCGGGTCGTTCTGCGAGCATCCACGGACGGTGAGCGGGAACTCCTGTCGATCGGGGGCGGGGCTCCTCCCTTTCTGCGGTTGATCGGCGGTAGGAACTCCCGGGACATGGCTTACTCTCCGTTGGACGGGCGCCTCCGCAGAGAGCACACTGGGGGCGGCACTCGTGTCGTTTCGAAGTCAGTTGAACGCCGCAATCCTTGCATTTCGGCTTTGATGGGGGATGCGGCACACGTCTGCCCTGTGGCCGGTTTTGGGGCAGCAAAAACGCCCGTGTGTACGAGATTTCGGCGCATGTTGAAGATCCCCAGGAGGTCAAAATTAATCCGGAGCCCTCCACTACGGCGCGCCTCATCGCCTGCGTTTCGTCGGCGCGTTACACCCTACAATCAATCAATCAATCAATCAATCAATCAATCAATCAATCAATCAATCAATCAATCAATCAATCAATCAATCAATCAATCAATCAATCAGTTTTGTGGCACACGTGACAGTGGGCGACCGTGCACTTGTAGAGGTAGCGCCTCGTCTCCACTCCCATGTAGACCATGAAGGGCACTTTCTTGCCTAGAAATGTTATCACTATGGTTGTAGAATTTCCTAACCTACGGCACGTGAGCGGTTCGTATCCTGGAGCTGAGGTGACCTCCACTATTTCAGTCGGGCGTTGCGCTCGAGGTGGATGTTATGGATCACGCCTTTAGCAAGGAATATATCCAAGGGGTGCATGCCAGAACATGAGTGCAGACTTCGGGTAATTACATGTGATGTCTTCTTGCTATCTATTGCTCAGTGCAGCGGAAAGCCTCCCGATCGAGCGGAGGGCTAGCGCAAAACACAATGTTTGTGCTTTCGTCGTGCGGACCATGATTTTTGCCATGGGGTCGAAGATTCGCGCGCCATTTGCGAAAAAATTTGACACCGAGGAGCTTTGGTTCCATAAGGCTTATAGCTTTGTGGCATTAAATGTGAAACAAATCGTCGGCGGCGCACCTCAGCACCCTTAAAAGCGGTTGGCAGTATTTCAACGGCCTTGCCAGATGGGTGTAAAGCTGGGGCGAAATTGGGTGTTCGAGCCCCTTGAAAGGGCGTAAACAAAGAAGCCAGGGGAAACGACCGCAACTTCAAATGAGAGACTCCAAAATGGACGGCATTTTGTACCTTTTGGGATGGCACTGAACATTTCACAAGTCGGACGGTGCGCTACCGTACTGAATAATTACGCAAATTCTGTCTGATTGTAAAGCCGTCCTCACGACAGCGCGTCCCGTCCATAGTGCTTGTGATCCAACGAGTCACTGCCGATCAGTGGGTCTTCGCACCCCCTCGTCCTAGATAGGCTCCTCAGGAGGGGACCATTGACGAGGATCATTTAAATGATCTAATCCTGTGGATGCGCCAACTTCATGGCTATGCGCACGTCCGGACGTTTCCATTGAGGACGTCCTCGGACGTCTTGCGTTATCTCGACAGGTAACTGAAAGAATGCTGTCGGTGATTTTTCACACCACTGGAACCATCCGTATGCTATTAAAGTAACTCATATGATAAACTTATATCTTGTCGGCAAAGGGTTCCTTGAAGTTTGCGCTAATAGTATCCCCCTTTGACATGGAAGGCATTTACGGTATCGGCTTCTTGTGTGTGGGGAGCCTACTTCTCGAAAATAACTTGCCGGTTCACGCGTGTATATTCCAACCTACTGAAAGGTTAGGAATGAGTTCGCAATGCATTCGCTGGTCACGGCAACGTCACGGCACCCCAAGATTCCGGAAAATACACTATAGAATACTCATCATTAGCATCATCTATTTTTTGTCCATGGCAGGGCTAAGGCCTGTCCTAAATATAGTAACGACAATATTGTGGCTGCAAAACTGGTGGATCGGTGGGGTAGAATCAACCGAGCCCAACATGCACCCACCGTGCAAGCCCGGCAGGAAACTCAACCACGGAGTTCACACCCGTCCACGAGCGAGACAGCCAGCGACTGCGAGGTTTGCCGGTGGAATTGCAGCCCATGACCAACAGACCTACGATTATGGCCACGCGGGACACCAGCACAGTGACCTCTCATACCGGTACGACACCTTCCTACTCCGTGGTACACCAGCCCCGCACACCAAATCTTTCCATGGGGATCGACTTCTTCGAGGGCACGGAGGATTGGCTCGACCAACTCGGGCACGTCGCGAAGTTTAATCGATGGAACGAGGAACGAAAGCTGCACACTGTTAATTTGAATTTGAAGAGTCAGCTCGCATGTGGTTTGAAACACGTCGTAAAACCAGTTTCGCCGGCAGCTGTCGTCCACGTACGCCTGCATTGATCGACGGCAACGAGCTGAGTCAGCGCTGCAAGCCAGAAACCAACGGCCGAACACGGCCATGTGCGTAGGAGACATGGCTCGCCTCTTCGGGCGTGCAGAGCAGGCTATGTCTGAGGCAAAGAAGTTAAGACACATTATGCGAGGTGTAAAGTAGGATATATCTGCTGGGAGATGGAACGCAATTTGCCGCTGCCGGTCAGTTGAGAGAGTACTACTCCAAAGGACGTGGCAGCACAGCAGGGACAACATAACTCGGCTCGCCGGAATCGGGAATGCCGAGCAGTGGCAATTAGGCTTTGGAAAGGAGCAAAATGATGGTACGGCAGAGGCAAAAGAAAAGTACGCGATTGAGCAGGCGCCGCGCATGCGCACCGTCGCCCGTTGTAAACGCCGTGTGTAGTCCAATGCCGGGCAGGCATGGTCGCCAGCAGTTCCCCCATCTTACGCCATCTCTGATGAACTAAACCAATGCCGCCGCGCACATTGAGTCGCCTAGGTTCAACACGGGGCCAAATATTAACGCCAGTCCCTCAAAAACAATGGAAAGCCTACATTGTAACCAGAAACGAAAATGTGCACCACTTAGAAGCAAAACCGAGTATATGGCATTGTTTGTAGGGTTTAACGCGCCGACGCAACGCAAGCGATGAGGCGCGCCGTAGTGGAGGGCTCCGGATTAATTTTGACCACCTGGGGATCTTTAACGTGCGCCGAAATCTCGCACACACGGGCGTTTTTGCTTTTCGCCTCCATCAGAAAAGCGGCCGCCACGGCCGGGAATCGAACCCGCGACCTCGTGCTCAGCAGCGCAACGTCTTAGCCACTGAGCCACCACGGCTTCTTTTTTTCTTTATTTCCAAACAAGCACCGCATTTAATAACATAAACATCAGTGTCACAACAAACCCATACTAAAACATAAAATCGCTGCTCCCGCTCTGGGATAGAGCGCTGGTGGCTAAAATATTTTTATCTTTGTTAGCCTTTAACTTGTGACAGCCATTCCGGAACACTTTGTTGGGCCTTTTTCAATTCAACAAACGAAACAATAGCCTCCTGAAAACACTCTCTGACTGGGCGCGCGTCGATGTCCGAGTGACGGACTGCCAGCCGACACCTCCATATGCTGTGCAGGCCCAATAACATTATTAGATCTAGCGCTACACCCTCCTCATCATGTTCAACGCTCAAATACCGGATGCCCTGGGCATCGACTGGCAGATCTTTTTTCAACGTACGCTGCAGCACATCCCAGAAGAATAACACCATCCCAACAGTCGATGAAGACATGTTCAATGGTTTCCGGTTTCTTGCACAACCAACACTGTTCCCCCCATGGCATAAAGAGGCCTTTTTCTTGCATCCATGTCTTGACAAGGAGTGTTCCGGTATGTAATTTAAAGAAAAACGTTTTAATCCCTGGTGCAACTGGCATTTTCTTGACCCGCTTTAACACATCTCGACCAGGGCCTGCTGAGTACGTTATTCTGTACAACGGAACCGGGAGAACTGTATCACAGATCACCATACAGTCGCTTTCTTGAAACTGCGCTCAGATATTCCAACAAAAATCGCACAGCTAGAAAACGAAATGACTCAACAACTTCTTTTATACCCCTGTCACACGGGCACTTTTATACCCCTGTCACACGGGCACTTTTAAACCCCTGTCACACGGGCACTTTCAATCGCTATTGAAGTGAATCGCGATCGAGTTTTCGAGCGCGCTGGACGTACTGCCGCTGCTTCACGGCCCGTTTCAATAGCGATCGAGAAGTTGCACCGGTTGCACTTGTGTACGCCAGATGGCGCTAACAATGTACTTGCGGCCGGCGTCTGGTAACTTCGCGCGGTCGTAGGTATACATAACTATGTAAATATTACCTCGCGCTTATTTGGGTCAAGTTATTTGACAGAATTTGTGGCGTTAGTTGAAGTTGTCACATTCTGTGCCATTACTGAGCGGGGACGAAAGTATCGCCGCTTTCGTTCAATCGCGCTTGGAAGCCTCGATCGCGCTTGAGAAACCAGGATTGAGTTCGAGCGGGATCGAGCTCGATCACGATTGAAACTGCCGTGTAGCAGAGGCCCGATCCGGATTGAGCTCGATCCGGATCGATTCAATCGCGATTAAAAGTGCCCGTGTGACAGGGGTATTAATCGCGATTGAATCGCGATTAATACCCCTTGGTCTGGTCCCTCCAAAATGACGGCCCTCTGTAAGCCATTTCGAATAGCTACCCTCAATGCACGAGGACTTTCAGCTAAGCGAAAGCAGAATCAGCTGTACCGCATGGTTACGAAGCGAGACCTAGACGTCGTCGCCCTACAGGAGACGAAAGTCGAAAGTGAGGAGCAGACCGACTGTATGGTGCGTCCCTTTACAGCACACTATTATGCATGTGTTAGTCACGCGGTTGGAATGTCGGCGGGGTGTGTTCTCCTGATTCGCAAGTCGTTAGGGGTGGTAGTCCAAAATGTCAGTGTGCCTAAACGGACGTTTCGTGGTTTGTGACTTTGCTTTTTCAACAAGCCAGTGGCGAGTGATTTGTGTTTATGCACCAACAAGAGTCCAAGAAAGACGCGATTTTTTCGAGGAAATTAGAAAATACTGCAGTGGTGATCGATGCACAGTGTTAACGGGCGAATATTCGGCATGGCCCTTCAGAGAAGCGGCAGAACTGATCATACAATCGCCAAAATAGAAGAAATTAAACATCGTAATACGCCGTAGAGGCGAAGTGTAGGAGTGACCGAAAAAATAACCAAATTTCTGCAGGCAGTGATCATGGGTCGAATATTGCACAGTTTGCAGTACCAGAAACTACTTACCCGCTCTGAAGAAGCTAAGCAAACAACATCATGAGGAGAGCACATAGGGCACCCCTTAACCTCCATTCACAATCACCGCAAGTACGTTTAAATTGTATCTGGCTATGCTCAGACTACCGACGTAACAGCCATATCGGGAGCTGTGGGCGTAAAAACACAGCGTTCGGTTGGCTGAGACGTGAAATGACGTCATTCTTTACAGATATTACGACAGCTACGACAAAATTCTGAACTCGGCCTCATATGCGGCTAAGTATCTCATGTGGCTGTGGAGGTACTATTTTCATAATCACCGCAAGTACCTTTAAATTGTATCGTATGTGGCTACCCATCTTTATGTGGCTACTCGCTGGCTGGGAGGAGGTCTTGCAGCGAAGACTTCGTGTTGGTGTAGCCCTCTCTCCCGCTCTTACCCGGGAGTGGCCACCACTCTTAACAAGAAGACGGCGCCCTTCAAGGACAACAGGAGGCTTTATTGAGCGTCTCGCAGACCACCGTCAGTCCGCCTCCATGACCGAACATGAAGAGGACGAAGACGAAGTGCACGAGCCGGGCCTGTACCCCAAGCATGCAGTGCAGGCCCAGCGCCACCATTCAATGTCACTTCTTCCTCTAACAACAAAGTTCCAACAACCTGTCCCCCATGAAATTGGCAGGGTGAGGTTTATGAGTTTTCCTCAGAACGCACTTCTAAGGGGTACAGCATCCGAATGGAACGCTGTAACTGTGATCCATCAGCGAGTTTGACGGAGCAGGCTCTAATCTTTCCGTCGCGTCCAACGTGAAGATCTGTGATGCGCGCCAGTCTCCAGGTTTGGCGAGGCCTGAGAGGATCATCGACTAATACGATGTCTCCGGCTCTGACAGCTGCTGTTGACTTGATGGGGCGAGACGATAGCTCCAGCAGGTACTCGGTGGCCCATCTTCGCCAGAAGGTTTCCAGGAGATCTTGCCTTTTTGCCCACAGGTTATGAAGTTGCGGATGTTGGAAACGACAGAGTTCTGATGATGGGCAAGGAACAGAGGTCAGCCGGTTCCCTTTTAGAAAGTGGGCTGGAGTCAGTGGCTCGGGTTCCTGGCTATCGTTGAAAACGTAAGTGAGTGGCCTGGAGTTTATAACGGCCTCCAATTCCGTGAGGACGGTAACAAGTTCATCTCTTGTCACACATTGTTGTCCCAGAGTCTTTTTCAGTGTTAGCTTCACCGAACGGATGAGACGCCCGCAAAATCCTCTCCACCATGGCGCCCGCTGCAAGATGAATTTCCATTCAATCTTGAGGTTGGCAAAGGTGTTTTTCACTTGTGGATCACGGATTGTCTCCCAAAGTTGTGTGACTTCCTTTTTGCTGCGTTTGAAGGTGAGGGCGTTATCGGTGTGCACCACAGAGGGAAAACCTCTGCGTGAAACAAAGCGACGAAATGCATTCAAGAAGGATGGCGCTGTCTGGTCGTCTATGAGTTCGAGATGTATAGCCCTGATTACAGCGCAAGTAAACAGCACCAGGACTTTCGTGCCGTGCGTACAAACAACGGTCCCGCGAAGTCGATTCCGACAACAGTGAACGGGTCGGTTTCTGTGACTCTGTCCTTTGGCAAAGGGGGAACCACTTCCTCCATGGGTTTTGCATGGTGCCGTCGACAAACAGTACATTCAGAAATAACTTTCTTCACAAGCTGTCGTCCCTGAAGAATCCAGTACCGCTGTCGAAGGTCTACGAGCGTGTCTCTCACACCGGCGTGTAGAAGCTTACGATGATGTTTCTGCACAAGAAGCTTAGAGTAGAAGTGTTGCTTCGGCAAAATAATGGGATGGCGCTCCGAATACAACCGCTGACTGTGGTGTATTCTTCCAGACACGCGCAGCAGAGCCTCGTCGTCGATAAATATGGTAGTGTTTCGAAGGGGAGAAGCTCGAGGTGGCAATTCTCCTTTCTGTACCGCTATGATGTCGTCGTGGAAAGCTTCTGCTTGAACGGTTCGAAGCCAGAACTTCTCCGCGTTATCGATCTCATTTGGAGTAAGGGGTCCTTTCAGCACGCTTTTGTGACGTGGCTTGTCGAGAAAGCGGAGAGTCCATGCCGTCGTTCGGATTAAACGAACGATGAAGCTGAAACGTGCTATCTCTATTACCGGCGGGTGTGTCTGAGATGTAGGCACGAGCACTTGTAGTGCATCGTTGAAAACCGCTTCCCTTTTCGCTTCGGCCGTGAAGTCTGTATCGCACATTGGTTGTGGCGGCCATTCTTCGGTACCTTTTAACCACCGGAGTCCATGCCACTATAAGTCTGATGAAATTAGCTGCTGTGACGTGATGCCTCTCGTCACCATATCGGCCGGGTTCTCCTTTCCTGGGCAATGTTTCCAGCAGTGTGTTTTGGTCTTGGCATGGATTTCGGTGACTCGGTTTCGCACGAAATGTTTCCATCGGTTTGTGACTTTGCTTTTTCAACAAGCCAGTGGCGAGTGATTTGTGTTTATGCACCAACAAGAGTCCAAGAAAGACGCGATTTTTTCGAGGAAATTAGAAAATACTGCAGTGGTGATCGATGCACAGTGTGAAGCGCAATCATGGAGTCAGTCTATAAATGTACGTCACTGAAGGCGTCAGGAAGGTGAGTCTTTAGGTGAGAAGGTGAGAAGGTGAGTGCTGCCACGAGACAAGCCAGCAGCTCCAATCTCGCCAGGCTTATCTCCTTGATAGGAGCGATCCGAGACTTGCTGAGCAGGAGTGTTGAGAATGATTCTCCATGCTGGTCGAAAGTACACAAATACGCTGCGGCTCCATAAGCCAGGGGACTGGCATCTGCGAATATATGAAGAGCTCCTTTTGTCCTTCCTGGTAAAAGGTTGTGTCGGTAAAACCGTGGAACCACGATTGTGCTCAATGCGGGAAGCTCGTTGCACCAGTTCTGCCACTCTGACAATATTGCTCGTGGTATCGCTGTGTCCCAATCGGTTTTCAATTTCCAAATTCGTTGGAAACAAAGTTTGGCTCTGATACTGAAAGGTGCCAGAAATCTCAGCGGGTCATACAACTTGCTTGTTGCTTGTAGCACGAACCGCTTGGCGAAGTTCCGACGCTGAACGAAATCGGTCACGCTTTCAGGGGAAAAGGCCAGTTCGTCCGTGTCTGCATGCCAAACCAAGCCGAGAACCTTGATTAGGCCGAGAGCTTGTCCGAGCGGAAGCTCTTCGCAGGTTTGCTTTAGTCGAATGTTTTCGAGGACGGTTTTTTTATTTGATGCCCACTTGTGCAATTTCATTGAAGCGGTTGAGAAAAGTGTTTTAGCTTCGGTGGAAAGTTTCAGTGCCTCGGAAATGGTTTCGGCTCCTGTTAAAATGTCATCCACGTAAATGCAGCCTTCTAACCGAGCAACAGTGTCTGGAAACTGCGATGACATTTTGTGCAGGTGGTAGTAATTGTGGCGGCAAGTAAGAACGGACTTGAAGTTGTACCAAAGGGCACCCGTTTCATTCGCCACTCCATTACTCTCGGAAGGGGTTCGTTTGGAACAGGCGCTCTCTCGAACCAGAGGTAACGCAGAGCGTCTCTGTCACATTTGTGAATGGCGATTTGCAAAAAAGCCTTTTCTATGTCTGCCACCAATGCTATACGGTGCGTGCGAAACTTGAGTAGCAGACCTAATAGGTCTGCATTCAGGTTGGGACCGCTGTAGAGGCTTTCGTTTAGAGATGCTTTACCACGTGCGTGCGCCGATGCGTCAAACACAACGCGAGATTTGTCGTCCGCTCCCGCCTGATGACTGCGTGGTGAGGCATGTAATAAACTGGGCCTTCAGTGCTGCCCATAGCCACCCTCTCAGCCATGTCATCGTTGACGTATTTAGAGATCGCTGTGTGATACGCACTCAAGAGGTCGGGACTTTGTCGACGTCTTCGAACAAGTTGAGTCAGCCGTCGTTCAGCGTTCGCCTTGTTATTGTCCAGCTCGACCGATGGCTTCCAGGGAAGTCGTACTTCGTACCGACCATCGATTTTCCGTATAGAGTTGTTGAACTGAGCCAGTGTTGCCTCGTCTTGCGGTTGCTCACACACCTCCGAGCGAATCCCGATTGTGTCAAGGTCCCAGAATCGTTCTAGGAAACGTTCGGCGGTCACCGCATGAGATTTCAGTACTATGGTTTATGCACAAAGTGCTGCGGTTGTTGACTCAGAAGAAGGTCCGTGTAGAGTCCACCCAAATACTGTCTCGACGGCTTTCAGGCCATTTGTCAAGGTCTTTGTTCGGCCTGTGATGAAGTCCCAATAATGCTCAGTGCCGACCAGGATATCGATTTCATTTGAAACCGCATTACCGGTGTGTAAATTCATTGCTGCAAGAGTGCAACCACATTCGCGTAGCTCTTTCAAGGCATTTTCGGTAGGTACAGGAATAGGCCGGTCACAGATTTGTATTGTAACAAGGGCGTCGATCTTAAAAGGAGGGCCTTCGTTGATTCCACATAGAGCAATCTCAACTCTACGGAACGTCTTCAGTTTGTCGTGTCCGCCGAATAAACCCACGGAAAGCTTTTCACGGTCAGCTGTGGGGCAGGCTAATCTTCTGGCTAATCCAGCCGTAACAAAGGTTCGTTGGCTGCCCCCGTCGAATAGTATTCGTGCCATAATTTCTTTCCTCTGTGAAGACGCGTATACTACGGCAGTTTGTAAGTAAACGATTTTCCTTGTGGCGACGGTTGGGGATGCGGCTGCTTTTAGTTGAACGGGAGTAGCCTGCGGTCCTTGATGCATTGAACTAGAAGTTACGTCGGGCTCGCACATCGTCGAAGCATGCCGGCGGTAGCATTTGGTGCAGTTGACCTTTTTCCTGCAGGTTCTGGCCATATGATTCCGGGCTGTGCAACGAAAACATCGACCATCTTGCTGAAGCATTGCCTTTTTGTCCCGAACTGTAATGGGAGCGTCACAACTGTCGGTACAGTGATCCTTCGATTTGCAGAAGAAACAAGGAAAGGTTTCGCGACTTCCGGATGTCACTGAAGCGAATTCTCGAGTAGTGGAAGGTCGAAAACTCTTCTGCAAATTCTGAGGTCCTTCGCTACGACCCGGACGTTTTGGTTCGTTCGCACGCAAGCAACCGTCCGTGCGTTCTCTCGACTCTACCTCTGCTTTGAGGAAATCAAGCAGAGGAGCCAAACTCACAGGATTGGAAGCAGTTGCATCACCAGAAGTAGCTGCGTTGTCCTGATGGGCCGAGCGACGATTGAACTCCAAAGTGACGTCCTTTGGAAGTCTCCGAAAAATCAAGGGGCGGAGCACAGTAGAGAAAGAGTCCTCTGCGACGTGTAAGGCCTTTAGTCCACGGATATGTGCCTGAAGTGTGTCATAGAGACGACGCAGACCAAGGACGTCCTCCGATGAGCGGACGGGCTGCAGATCAATAAGGTTCTCGATGTGATCTTGCACGATCAGGTCCGACTTCGCAAATCTGGCGACAAGTATGTCTCTTGCGTCTTTGTAACATCGCGATCGTTGCGGTAAGGCATGCGATGCAGCCGATGCGGTTCCTGACAAGCGATGACCTGAGGTACGCGAACTTGTCGCTGTCGGTAAGCGTCGGATTGTTGTGGACAGTGGACTCAAATTGCTCCCAGAATGGGTTCCAGTTGCGCGGACGGCCATCAAATTTCGGTAAAGTCGATGCGTGGAAGCTTGATACCGGGGCTGGCCCCGCGCGGCGGAACTGGTTCTGTCGCGGCGGCCGAAGACACAGCGGCTGCGGCTCTCAACTCGTTGATGCGTTGGCTTAGCTCAGACAAACACGTGACGGTTTTGTCGTTGTACTCTGCTGTGCGAAGAGTATTCTTGCTTCCATCTTGTCCCGTCAAATGAGGCTCGATGGCGCGGTCGGTCTGCTTCAGCTCGGTAGACATTGCACTAACGTGGTCATGGAAGGTAACGTAGTCCTTCAGACTTACCCCGTCTCGGCCCAAGGCAGCCTCGGTTTCAGAAATCAGCTTCGTTAGTAGAGAGCGTTGCGACTTTGGCTTGCTTTTCAGCTGATCCATGATGATGCCGGCCGAGGTGTTCGGAAGATCTCGCTGGCACGGTTGCGGTGTCCATGAAACGGGGCCGCCTTTCGGTGATGTGGATGCCGTCGCTGGTTCGTGGTCCGCCCGGGTTTCGGCACCACGCTTGACAAGAAGACGACGCCCTTTAAGGACAACAGGCGGCTTTATTGAGCGTCTCGCAGTCCACCCTCAGTCCGCCTCCATGACCGAACATGAAGAGGACGAAGACGAAGTGCACGAGCCGGGCCCATACCCCAAGCATGCAGTGCAGGCCCAGCGCCACCATTCAATGTCACTTCTTTTCCTCTAACAACAAAGTTGCAACAACGCTACTATGCCCCGTTCGCGAAGATCTGCACCTTTTGCGCGGCTCCTGCCGAAGGTGCGGACACAGAACGCTTCTGTGGACGTGCCCTCCATTGGAAGCGGCCAGAACACGACACCTTCGAGGCACAGGCCTTTACCCTGGCAGACGACAACCTGACCTTAATCGGCGGATATGCGGACCCCACCATCCCTTGCGTTTCTTCGCGAAACGGGAGTTCACCTACACTTGTAACATAGTATTTATGCCATCGGGTATACTATCGCCATAAAAAATGTCCAAGCACTCCGGCACTCCGCTAGCATATCAGCCGGCGAGTCATTTCGCAAAAGATTCGACAGATGGCGCCGTGAGCATTAGCGTGTCGTTACGTAAGACATGGGACGCGCTACTGAAACTCCCCTCGCGGTGTTTAGGAAGCGTGACGCAAAAATTTAGCGTTTAGCGTACGCAAAGGCAACACATGCTGTACAACCACATTCCGTCACCCCTGACAACCAATATTCCGTACAACCAATATTCCGTCACCCCTGCCCATCACTCGTCACTGAAGCGCAAAATTGATAGTTTTTCAAAATCGCTTGCGTGATATCCGTTAAAAACGTCTTTTGTGGCTGGGATGGACCTGAGTTAGTAAGGAAGGCTAATTCGATCAAGTTGAACAAAAAATTCCCCGCATTTCCCCGAGGGGAAGAATGTGAAAGTGCGAATGCAAGAGTTGAATTTGCGCGGTTCGGTAATGTTCGCGAAAGAGAGATCACACACAAACACAACTACAAAGAAAGAAAGATGCATTTATTCACAGACACCTATTTGTGTTGTCGTTGTACTTGATTGCTAGAGCGGATCTCAGCTTTGAAATTTCGTGTCAGTACTCCTTTAAGCGGGTGCGTTAGCCCTTCTCACGCCCGATTCCTGGCCAATCCCCCACGTGGGTATGTGCCATGTCAGCGGCCAGGCAGCGCGCGCTCATCTCCCCCCGTTGCCAAGGAAGACGAGGAGATTCCTGGCCAATCCCCCACGTGGGTATGTGCCATGTCAGCGGCCAGGCAGCGCGCGCCCATCTCCCCCCGTTGCCAAGGAAGACGAGGAGCGCGCGCACCCGCAGCTGTTGCTATGCGGACGGCGGCGGACGCTTCAGGCTCGCTTAAGAAGTGCATTCGCACTTAAAACTGTATTTTGTTCCCGTGGGCTCTTTCAACATACGTACATTAATCCTGGTCTTCCTTGTGTATTTCGAGAAATATCATTTCACTACGCGAAAAAGCGCTGAAGAATAGAGGTAGGTAAACAAACAGGGCGCCACCCACAACTGAAGTTTATCTTGAAAAGAAGAAGCATATATACACACTCCCGACGCATGTCACACATTGATGCTATGTAATGCGTCTCAGGTTCTTATTTAAGAGATAAGGGCATTGAATATTCGATACTACGACATATTAGCGCTAACATGGCTTGTTAATGTATTGTTTTAATACGCTACATCATCCGGTAGATTCCGCTCTTCGACAGCCACGCCAGGTACTGTATGCGGGAGAAAGCGGGAACGTTGTCGGACACGATGACGTCTGGAAACCCCTGGGCGGCGAAGACCTGCTGCAGCGCAGAAATGGTTACTCCTGCTGATGGATTTGTGACTGGTAGGACCTCCGCCCACTTTGAAAAAGCGTCCACCACCACCAGGAAGTAGTGGCCCCTGAAGGGGCCCCCGAAATCCACGAGCAGGCGGGACCAGGGTCTCTCCGGGAACGGCCAGGTTGTCATCTCCACAGGACGTGAGGCCCGCTGGTTCGGCATAGAAAGTGAGCGTCATAATTTAAAGGTCGTTATTGGGGGGGGTGTCTGACTGAACGTTTGGGATTTTTATACGTCAGGGGCAATTGGAGATTAATGGGAGAGGCCTTTGCCCTGCAGCGGCCATAGATAGGCTGGTGCGGATGATACGTCACAGAGACACAGAGAGAGAGAGAGAGAGAGAGAGAGAGAGAGAGAGAGAGAGAGAGAATGACAAATATTTTTGTTGAGTAAGATTTATTGAAAGTTTGGGAAAAGGGGGTAAAGAGATGGTGGACCCTACGTGTTGAACCAGAACTCCGGGGCCTTAGAATCAGCTCAAGGTGATCCTGAGTAACAAGCTGGTAAGGGCAGCCTGCGATTTCTCTGTATACGTTGGATATATATTGTTTGAGTAGTTCACCCCTGACCATATCGTTAGATATGACAAGGTTTCGCAGAAGAAAGTCTGCGTTTTCTTTTATTAAGCGCAGCTTTAAAGGAGCCATGAAGTGAAAACGCAAGTTTGGTTCATTCAAAAGATTGTCTCGTTAGAATCATACTGACACCACTTTTAACGTAAACTTCGCTCAAATAAGCTACATAATTAGGAAAAACGGGAATGGTCATGCGACCCACCAGCTCATTTCCCGCAACAGAACCAGTGATGTCACATGAGCTAAGCTCTGCGATTGGCGGAGGCTGGCAGAAGCAGACGCAAATTAGGTAGAGCTTACAAACTAGACGAACGAGCGATTTGCGCTTAAATTTAGGGCACATTCTTTACAAAGCAATAAGAATGATGGGACAAACAGTGGAAGTTACGAAAGCACATGTAAACATAGAAGTACTGATGCGTTCTGCTGTTCGTAGTGCGCACAGCATGATTGGTTTAGCTGCACAGCACTACGGGGCTTGGGGTTGTCTCAGACGACACTGGCCGATTAAACGCAAGCAACGGTGTCTTACTTGACCCCATTTGTCGAGCGAGCACTGTTTCAGGGAACGAATATTTCCTCCCAGAACAAAACAAGCCAGGTTTAAATGCGGGCAAAAACAAACCAAACGCTTGCCACGGTATGGTGGCGCCATCTAGGTTACGGAACGTAAAGAAACGCGGGAACAAACCAACACCGCTGTACAGGGTGGAGACAACCTTTGAACGGTCCCGTGCCGCCGCAATTGGGCCAACGGGCTCTACGCGTTATTCTTTTCGTTTCCCACGAGACCTAGCAACGCGAAACAGACAATATGATTCAAACTTCTTCAGTAAACCGCGTTGCGGCGATAATTTTAGCGCGGTTCTGACACAATGACTTGCTTCGGCGGCGAGCGAGCAACCGAAAAATGGCGGCGCCAGCGTATACGTGTCTCTACCCTGTACGGCGGATGCGTGAATGAAGGTACTCTAGGCTGCAGAGCTATGGTCCCTAGAAATTGCACATATTTCTAGGGACCATAGCAGAGCGGTCGGTTCCTGTGATGTCATTTGGGACCACGAAAACGCAAGATTGAGCGGGAAAATAAAATTTTAACCTAAATTGTTTAATTTCTCAGTGAATAAAGCACCGTTTTATCGGGACAAGCGCTGGGGGCACTATAAAACACGAAATCTTTCAAATAAAACCAACTTGCATTTTCTATTCATGGCTCCTTTAAGTTAATGTCGGACATTTCCCACAAATCACTTTCACCCGTCTAGATTTTCGGTTGTTCTGTTGTTTTGTATCCTGAGCAGAGTTTTCGATTCTTAAAGGGGCACTGACACAAAAATTTTGCATCTTGTTTTTTTTTTTGTTGCGATAAGTAGCTAGTCACCTACTTATCACCTGTCGAAACCTCATTTGCTTCAGCGTGCGACGGTTGTTTAATTAGAGGCATTTTCAATGCGGCCAGTCGCAGTTTCGGTTTCAGCGGGGGCCGCGAAACGATGGATTTTGTGTGAACAAAGCTGACCACGTGACCGTCGGAGGGATATCACAGAGCAGAGCTGCCGTAGCACTGTCGAATCCGCATCGCCGGCAGTTTCTGCGAATGCCCCCACGTATTTATCTCGTGAGCCGCTTAATTAAAAAGCGACCGCGGACGAGACGCAGGCGCTGCGAGTGCAAATGCTACCGCGGCTAAAGAACGACGCGCGACGCTCGAGAGTGGCAAGACGCGCGCTGGGAGCAGCCGGCCGGTCTGCCTACAGGTCCGCCTACAGATGTGTTCGGCTTAGCACTGCGGCGGATATTCGATTGCTGCGCTCGTAAGCGGTGCAGATGACAATTTTTAATGCGACCCGCCCGCGCATCATTAACTCCCTTTTCATATAAGTTACCATGGTTGGGACTTCGGTTCAATTTTGTGCAGCGGTAACAATCTATCGCTGGAGCTACCTGCGCCAGACTGGGCCACTTCGCGGCCGTGGCCGCGCCTGCACAGCGACTGTGCGGCTCACTCAGTGGGCTTTTCGTGTCTCCGGCGCGTTTTCGCGTCCAATTTAAATAAAAAGTAATAGGAACAGAGTGCCTGGAATCGCTTTAGAACTTTGGTCGCGGCCAGCTGCCCGATGAGCTGACGAAATCACGGCGCCTCCGCTGCCTCCACCGCCAACGGCCCGGCCGTTCGTTCTCGAGAGCAGAATTTCCGGCCTCCGGTCCTCCGATTGGAGCGGCGAGCCGGGGCGAGCCGGCGAGAAACGCCGGCAGTGCGGAAGCGGCAAACACAAACTCGTGACGTGTTTGGATGCTGTTTATTTACAAAATATCCGCAGGATGTCGATTGCGCGTGGTCCTCTGCTGGCTGCTCGGTTGCGTTTCGCACACTTTAAAATTGATTTCAAATATGTTCTAGGCTGTATTCACCGCTGCTATTTTGGAGATGATGTATGTGTGTTCACACCAATCTATCTCCGAAGTTATCTCGGCTTCAAAATTTTGTGTCAGTACCCCTTTAAGCGATGGTATCCCCGTGTGCCACAGGGAAGGTTGGTGTTCCTAGGCGTAGGATGAGGAGACGCTTTCCATGTTTTTTCGGAGAGGGGAGTGTGATAGTCGTGCACGTAGGTCAGTTCCACACACAGTGGAATTGGAGCTCGTGTAGCGCGATGAAGAGCTTTCCTTTGGAGGAACTTTCATGGGGCAATGGTCGTGGAACGAATGCAGGGTGGCAGGCACCATCCGCCGCAACGGGGAGCGTATTTCGCCGGACCCACGAGAGCCGCACAAAGCAGGAGTATTTAATTTATCCAGTATATCATGAATGTCTCTCGAGATAGCTGAGTTGTTATTTACTCGACGCAAATCACGTATGGCCGCCGTGGAGACTATACATTTGTTAAGTAGTACCTCCAGGGGCTTGATGAAGAGCAGGAGTTAGAGCTTGCAAGCCGTCAAGGATGGCCGTAAGCTCGGCCAGCATAGACGGCAGGGTGGGGCGTGTTTCTCAGAAGCACGTTTGACAGGACTCTGGGTGGGAAGGACATTGTAGTGTTGTAGTCAGCACGTCGTCCTTGGCCCCAGCATTATCACTTGCCTAACTAACACGTGGGTAAGTAACACGCAAATCATAAAGTAGGCATTATGACTTGCCCGCCTAACAGGTGCCTTCATTCATTCATTCCTAGAACTTCATACCTAATCACAGCGCGAAGGACGGGACAGACAGACAGAAATGGAACCACCTTCCAGGACCAATTGCTGGTATCCAAGACAGCGAACGCTTTCGCACTGCTTTGTCAACAATGTGATGCAAGGTGTCAATGTGAACCTGTACTGTTGTTGCTGCCGCACCTGTTTGATTTTTTTGTGTATTGCTCCTCCTACATCAGTCCCCACTCCCCTCTGTAATGCCCTTGGCCTCGAGGGTAAAATGAATAAATAAATAAATAAATAAATAAATAAATAAATAAATAAATAAATAAATAAATAAATGCCTGCACCACCTTGGGTTGAGACTCAGCCATTGGTTCTTGTGCGACCGAAGTGTGTCACAATGTCCGTCGGATCGATTGTCACAACGCAGGCTGGGGATGGGGGTAGTGAACGACCCATATGTGGTTACCTAACGCCGCTGCCTCAGCAACAAAGGAGAGTTTGTGCATGCGGGGGGACCGACGCGGATGGTCAAGCTCACCAAGGTGTTAACTCGAGCTTCAGTCTGAAGAGCAGGGATCGGTGTTATGCTAGGGAGGCCGGTAATGACCCGCATTGCGGCTCGGTTAATGGCCTCAAGTCGAGCCCACTCCGACTGGTTCAGGCTTTGGTATTGGGCCTGGTAAACAAGCCGAGGCTGGACCGCACCAATAGACGGGCCGTTTTGAAACAGGAGCCACCAGACTTCTGTGAGATGCGTCGGATGAGGTGGAGCATCTTTCCCGCTTTTAGGCGAGCGGAACGTAGACACATAGACGCTGATCCAGACGCATAAATGTCTAATCCCAGCACGCGAAGTGAGGTGGCAGTGCGTACAGGTCCGCCGCCGAGTTATAATGTGATTGGAGACACCTCCAGTAGGCGACAGCCACAGGCACAATAGCTGCCTTTTCGACGGAAAGTGTTAGTCCACCATATTCACACCATTCGTGCGTGTCAGACAAGGCTTGCTGGAGGCACGCCGTTTGCCGAATCAGGTCTGAGTGTGCAGTCCACACTGCAAAATCAAAGCAAAAAATACCCGTGTGTACGAGATTTCGGCGCACGTTATAAAGATCCGCAGGTGGTCAAAATTAATCCGGAGCCCTCCACTACGGCGCGCCTCATCGCCTGCGTTGCGCCAGCACGTTCAACCCTACCATCAATCAATCATCTGCGTACACGAGAAAGTGGATGTCAGGCATAGAGCCTAGATTCCAGGCAAGCGGTAACATAATAATATTAAAAAAGGAAGGGCTAGATTACAGATCCCTGAGGCCCTCCGCGGACAGGCGTCAAGTGACCATAACTTGTCCCACCAATGCGAACGGAAAATATATTTTTGGAAGGAAGTTCTGGAGGAACGAGCAAATCTTGTCCGGGAGAAGGAGGCCTTGGAGAATTTCCAAGATGGCTCCGTGGCTAACGTTGTATGCTTTTTGTATGTCCATGGCAAGCACTGTGCGCACCTTGTGTGATCGGCCGCCAAGTAGCATCATTGACGAGAAGGGGTCAAGCCCATCCTCGGTACGCAGACAAGGCCTAAACCCGATCTGCGCTGGGTGATACCACCGGAAAGTTTCCATCCTCCATTGAAGCCGGGTTGCCAGCATGCGCGCCAACAGTTTGCACAGGGTGCACGTCAAGGATATTGGACGCAAATTAGGGAGCTGATCGGGTGGCTTACCAGTCTTCGGTATCAGGACGATACCAATGCCCAAACAAGGGCATACAAACGGGCATAACATGATAAGAATTTTGTCTTACCTGAGTGCGTTCCATAAACAAAGCGGTAAAGCCCCGTGGCGCTTCTTTCGTGCAATCTTACAGAACGCCCTGAATCGAATGCCTGGGTTTGACGCATTCATTTTATTCAACTTCAAAACAATCCAGAGATGCCTTAAAAATGAACACAACGTCACGCCATGCGTTGCAAGTCTGAACCGCGATTGACAGGCGATCGGTTGCCTCCTACTGCCCGCGGTATATTCGGCACTCACCTCTCGCGGTTTGCGCGGACGAACATTACGTCACTTAGCTCTGGCACGCAGGTCAAGAAGGCTTTTAGCCGCGCACAGAGTACTTACCCGATGCAAGATTGAGTCGTACGTCACTCGAGAAAGATAATCCCGAGCATGGGAAGCACTGTCCACCTGCAGAAGCACAACGTCGCGTTTCATCGCGAAGCGAACGCGTCCACAACACACACACACAGCTTCGGTCGCTGGCCGGCTACAAAAGCTTCGTTCGATCACTGAGCGATGTCACGACGATACAGAGCTGCGCGACGGCGACATGCCAACCACGCGACATATTTAAAAATACAGGAGCAAAGAACTTGGTCCATCGGAAGCAAATTACTGTCCACATAAGAACTGAACCCTGGATGTTTGTCGCACTACTTGCCGCCATGTTGGAAACGCAAGCGGTTTCGCGCACGCACGCTATTTTGCTGAAATAGCGTCCGCTCGTCTTCCGTCCGCTAAACGCAGAACCGGCTTAGCGTACGGCGCATGCGCCGTGCGAACGACGCAAAAAAATAGCGTTAGCTAACTTTTTGCGTATGGCTGCGTACGCTATTCTGAAACTCTCTCTTGGCCAGTACTAAAACATAGTTGTCACGCGTGTTAACGGCACGTTCGGATCCTAGTGATACGACCAAACGGAACTAGGGGCCCTTAACAAAAATGGCAGTAGAAAGGTAGTAAGGGGCTGTACTTACTAACTCCTTGCGAACTTTATATTCCCAGCCCGGCACGTACGTCTTGCCAATAATCTTGTAGTAACGATAGCCTAAATGCTATCATTACTAGTCTAGACGGTGCACGTAGTAAGTGCTGCGTGGTTGATACTAGCATTCACTGATAGTAACAAAATTATATGCATTATTGAACATAATAACTAGTACATTCCAAATCACGATTAAACCGTTTTTGCAAATCCAAATGCTGACTTCTATATAATAGCATAAAATGCATAATTCTAAAATTACCGCTAAATATTTGATAGTTGCGACACGCCCCCTGACTCTACCAGAGGACTTTCCGCTGCTGGCTATAAAAGCAAGAAGACTCGGATGTATTTATGAGGTAACTAAGTTACACTCACTCTCCTCGTGCATCCCGTTGGTTTTCGTGCTCAATTTAGTTGCTGTTTCAGCGTGATCTGTGCGTGTCGAACTGCGCGCTCAGACGATTAAACTTGCCACGCGTAGTTCTTTACCTACGCATGGCCAGTTAGTTTTTACGACGTATCTACTGTATACTGTGACATGTAACTGGTTAATGTTCTGGTACAAAGTGCCACGACCCTTTTCAGCGCAGAGCACTTTATGGGCTCGCCTTCTCGTCTTAGCTCGCTAACGGTCTATGCGATCGCTAACGGTCTATGCGACTGCCGGAATCAGGCGGCGCAGGGAGATAACGGACCCAAGTAGAGCATTCTGTACCGTGGTCAGGGAGCCACGCTGGGGCTTCGAAAAATCATGCGGTTTAAATCATCCAGTATTGATTTTTGGCCATTTTAATTTGCCCACATTAACTTGGCACTGCCTGTATACGACTGGGACAACGCCATCGGGATTCTCTGCTTTCCGATCCTCATGCGCCTACTCTTACTTAACACGAGCTCTGCCAAGATGAACGTCTTTATCAAGTTTATTCGATTCATTGTGAGGTTTAACGCGCCAAAGCTGCACCTTGGCTTTGAGGCCAGCCGTAGTGCCGGGCAGCGGATCCGTTTCACCCACTTCGCGATTTTGAAATTGCGCCAAAATCTCGGCACACGGGCGTTTCTGCTTTCCACTTCCACATGAAAACGCAGCCACTGCAGCGGCCGGGATAGAATTCACGTCCCAGTGTCGCCGACAACGCTTCAAGTGTTAGCATATGCGCCTTGAGATATTACAAATCTCTGTTTTGCGCATCTGTCCCGCTGAACGTTCCCTCCATTCGTTCACTGAACAAAGCGAAAGGTACTTGCGACTATGCCAAAGCCACTTTTGCTGCTACAGTCAAACCCGACTATATCGAACCCGTTTACATCGAATTATCCCATATATCGAACAATTATTGTGCACTATAATGTTACCGGGAGAATATATAGCAAAAAGTACGGCTACATCGAACAAAAAAGCCAGCCGCAACCTATATATCGAACTTCGGCAGCGCAAGATTGCCCCCGAAGTTGGCTTTCCCGCGCGGCAGCTGGGCGAGCTGCCTACGCCTCCTCCCCCAGTTTGAAAAGTCACTTAGCCCAAGCGCTCGCGCTCTCGCTCGCTCTGACAGCCACCCCCTGGAAATAGTGGTTGGACCACACTCTCCCGCTGTCTCGCCAGTCTCGCGCGGCGGGCTCTCTCTCCCCTCGCTTCTACGCATGCTTCCCTTTTCGTGTTTTCGCGGTTGACGACGCATCGGTACGCCTTGTTCATCTGTGTTCAACTGTGAGGACTCGACGAGTTCCGCCCCGCCCCCATGTTCCGATGCTCTTCACGCGCTGAGCGTTCTTCGCCGCCACTGCGCGGCAATAGAAGGCTGTGGGCTCAGCTGTTTCGAGTCACTTGACAATGTTGAAAAGTGTGTGCTCAACAATGCTTCGAAAATGATGAAGCAAAAGAAGATCGGAGACTATTTCTCGCGCTAGTGTGCCCGCGGAGCATGTATCTTGCAAGTAAACAACAGTTAGTGATGAGGTACGTTCTGTGCATTGTCAAATTCTTTAAACATTATATATCGAATTATACGATATATCGAACTAATGACCGTTTTTTGCGAGTTCGATATATCCGGGTTTGACTATTGGCAACGCAATGAAACAATTCCTGAACAAGTGATTGGAAAATTTTAAAAATCGCTTGGTTGACAAAAGGGGCCTTAAGACAAAATATACTTGCTTCCTTAAAATGACTGCCTTGTCCCGGTAAACGGTAACAATTTCACTGCAAACTTCAAATAAATAATGGACGCAGTAGTGGATACTCCACAATTTCCGGCAATCTCTCTATTAGTTTAACGGCCTACGATCATGCTTTTGCACTTTTTCGCCGCCCACATAAGTCACCGCCAAGAGACATACATGACTGATCGATTCTCTAAAAAAATAATGCCGTCCGACTGAATGTGAAAGCTGTCAGAAGTGCAGAGCAGTGATTCGCCATAATGGACTGGAGCGCCGTTATCCGCTCACTGCGGCCACCCAATGCATTTCAAATTTCCCGCCTTCGCAATGGTCGCGCGCCGCCAGCCTGATACGGCGCCAGCGGGGGTCTGTTCTTTTTGTGCTTGCGTTAATTTGTATGCTGGATCTGTTTTTGCGTCTGTTTTTTGACCGAATCTCTTTTTTGTTGTGCAGCTGCAGCCTTTCTGCTCATTTCGAACAAGCCATTTTTTTAAGTGCAGAACACTTTAGGCGCTCGCCTTATCGTCCTATAAGCTCGCTCGCTCGACCCAAGTATATAGAGCACCAAGGCGGCGTTTCGGGGTAACGCTGTTGTTCGCGGCGTACTCCAGAGGCTTCGAAAGATTTATTGATTGTAGGGTTTAACGCGCCGACGCAACGCAGGTGATGAGGCGCGCCGTAGTGGAGGGCTCCGGATTAATTTGACCACCTGGGGATCTTTAACGTGCACCGAAATCTCGTACACACCGGCGTTTTTGCTTTTCGCCTCCATCAGAAAAGCGGCCGCCGCGGCCGGGAATCGAGCCCGCGACCTCGTGCTCAGCAGCGCAACGCCTTAGCCACTGAGCCACCGCGGCGGGTAGGCTTCGAAAGCCAAGCGGTTGATATAGTCATAAGCGTTCGAAAAGTCGTCAAACGCTGGCGCTTGTCATACATCTTCCCGTTGTTTAGCGCAAAGAAAATATATAGGTACATTTGAGGAAAAATATACGTAATTAACCGGCAGCGCCCGCGTTCCTTTAGTTAAGGACGCCCGTCGGGTTGGTTTTTACGATAGTAAACGCAAAACGTGGCAGTGCAACGCAGGCACGTGCGGGGAGATACAGTTTCAGGTGCCAGCGGGAACAGCGGGGGCATGCTAACACTGCGAAGGCGGGAAATTTGAATTGCACGAGGTGGTAGCAGTAAGCGGATAACGGCGGTACAGCCCATTATGGCGAACCACTGCTCTGCACTTCCCAAAGCTTTCACGTTGAGTGGAACGGCGTTAATTTTTTTCTTGCGCGGCTGGAGCCTTTCTGCGGCAATTCGAACGATTTTTTTCTTTCGTGGCTGGAACCTTTCCGCGCCATTTCGAACGCGCTATTCTTTCATTGCGCGGCTGAAGCCTTGCTGCTTCGTTTGGAACGCGCCATTTTTTTTCTTGCGCGGCCGGCCGCTTTTCTCGCTTACTATCGTAAAAACCACCCCAACGAGTGTTCTTAAATGAGCCATGAAGAGAAAACAAAAGTTTGTTCTATTCAAAAGATTAGGTGTGTCATAGTACCCTAAGCGCTTTCCCGGAAGCAAATGATGCTTTATTCACTGAGAAATAAGGCAATTTAAGCCAAAATTTTAAACCTCCCGCTAAATTGCACATTTCGTGACGTGAACAATGGCGTCATACGAGCCGGTCCATGAAACAGATACTTAGTATGTCGACTCCATATAGCACCCACACGCGGGAATCAAACAGGAACCGGAAGTCGTGCCGAAACCGAGACGGTGGCAATTTTAAAAATACTAGTAAAGCCTAGTGCACCCGCAGCCCTAATCATGGAATCGCCTGATCCGGAGAACAAAACTCTCGCCGAGAAGCTCGGGGTTGCATTTAACAACCTCACACCACTTGAACGCTCAATGCTTCTAAGTGCACGAGCGGCAGGAGTTGTGGGATACGCGGATGGACCGGAAAGCAACCATTCCGCGATAGTTACAACACACGAACGCCCAGCCATCGGCACCGCTGCCTCGTCAGCCCCGTCGCGACGGACGAATGCAGACTGGTACGTATGTGCGGTATTTTTATTATGGTTATAATAGTTCAATTTCAGTAGCACTATCGCTTATGCCAGTTGGCTGGTGTCGTGTATGGAAAGCCGTTCGCGCGAGCTCGACCAGGAAGATACGAGCGTCAACGCGTGGTGTGTGCGGCATTTTTTTCCCCGAAGGTCAGAGCGCTTTGACGGCGATTTGATGAAGTCGGCGACGAGCGCCAGCATGTCCCAGGAGTGAGCTAACGTTAGGGTCCCTGCCGTAATCACTTCGTCGGAAATGAAGCGAGCACACTCGTACTTCCTTTAGCTCCCTTTCTCCTCCGTTTGCAGAGTTCACAAAACGTAGCCACTTGCTTCGCCGAGGTTCGTCGTTGGGCAGCACATGAAAGGAGATCTCCTCACCGGCGGGGATGTCGCACTCCCTCGACGATTTGCCCGTACTACATGGGCATTTCAAAACGCAGCAACGAAATTTCATTGTAAAGTACTCGAAAAAACTGAAGTTTTCAGTGGTTGTAAACTGGAAACGAGCTCCTAACAACAGCAGCAAGCCAACACCATTCCGAAACTTCTGCGACGACTGACTGTCACTATCTCGTCGCCTGCTTGCTGTTCCTTACTCCCCTCGTTTCTATTTTTACCTTTGCTGGTTGGCGATATGACGGCCAACCTCCTGTGAAGGGATTACATACCAAGCAAGGTCGCGGCTGTATGTGCTGGGAAGTGTTGGGAAGCCAGGGGCTGACTCCTCTGTTGCGAACCATGGTAGCGTGGTCGATGTGGGCCGAGGTTGGTGAAGTGCCGGGGCAGTCATGATGGGCAAGTTGACGAAGAAGAAAACTTTATATACAAGTATTTACATCTTGGTATGAGAGCGGGCAGTGCGCTCCTGCGCGCGAGAGATTAAATAGGCACGTTGGGTCCCTTCCCCTTCACCCTTTTTCTCCGGCTGACGTCAGGAGGCACCAATCACGGAGGTCATGGCACTGATAGGAGCGCCACCACGCAAAACACACGCGCACACGCACGAGAGGCCCCTCCTCTCCGGGGGGGCAGGTGAGCGCCAGGTTGCTCCCGCCGTGGCAATCCGCCGTGGTCAGAGCCTTCTTTTGTCCTGGCGATGTTGCACTACCACGAAGACGCCTTGCATCCCTCGGTGGTAATACTCTTCTAGTGGCCTATTGAAGACGACACGCCACAAAAGGCCAAGACAATGAGGCGCGGGCACGCCGCCGAGGCTTGCAGTGCAGGGCGCCCAGCATTGCTTTTGTTAGCACCGCCGCTGGCCGGTTGGCGCTTTGAGAAGCCACGAGGTCGCTGAAAGGCGCATAGTTCAAGTAGGCGCAAAGTTCGGCACTGTGAATACGCCGGTTCGTGGCAAGTCGATGACGGAGGGTCAACGGCAGGTTTTCGAGGAATCACTGTCGCAACAGCACCCCCGCCGCCAGACAATGCATCAGGATAACGAGCGGCTCATCGCGGCTCGGCTGGATTGATGCGGATGGTCAGCAGGTTCATCCCGGGCTTGAGGCGGAGTTCTCCGAACTGCTGCTTTCTTCTGGTCTCCTCCGTGAACCCACAGAAGGCACGAACACAAGGCTCCTGCAGAAATGACTAACTCGGCAGGACAACCATTGTCGAACCACACTCGATGCGGAAAGCGCCCTCTGAACACCACTCGAAATGCCAGACCATGATAACAAAACAAAACCAACCTGACTGCTAAAACATTACACCCCTTGAAACAATTCGAAGTGCTCATCTCGTGACACAAGCTCAGAATCAGACCTCAATTTTGGGTGTTGTTAAAATAACAACTACAACAGTACAAAAGAATCATGAATGGGCTATAGGAGCTCTATGAGGCAGATGACGCAAACGAGCGAAGAAGCCAACAGGAGCTCAAAAGGCATTCCCCTTTTTGCCCATGACCATTTGTCAAAACTACTCAGCTACAACTGCCGTACTTCGAGGCAACCGAGGCAACGCATGCCTTTCGCCACCGTCTACAGCACAAAAGTCAAAACTACGAGACCGATACGACGGTACAGCAAAACAAAGTATGACTTTACAGGACTCTTTGAAGAACATAACATTTCGCTACACTCACGAAAATGAAACTTGTAATAAAATGAAAATCCACAGGTACATGAACACTTATCTGAAAGATAACCTACAGATAGCTAGCTCACAGAGCTCGGCTACGTCAATCAACAATAATCTGTAGCTTCCCTTCTTTACACTGAACCATAAAATTGCGTTGGGCTCACCATTACGCAAGAGAACCAAACTGGCACATACAAATGCCTCAATATTCAAAACTGACCATAAACACGTAGTACTAAACGCAACTACTTCCGGTGTTTATATACAACAATTTCGTACACTCCATCAGGGTGAGACGAAATGAACACTGACACGCAGATTCCGCCTACCTTACGTGGCGTTAAATCGAAAACACTAACCACTTCTCCAACCAACAAAACAAAATTTACTCTTACCTCACGCTCTGTTCGACCTCGAACAATAACTACTCCTCTAACGCCTAACAAAAGGTCTAACTACGCGGTGTTAGATCACGCACATGAACCACTTCTTCAATCGAAACACACAAAAGTTACGCTTACTTCCCGGTGAGTTCGATCACTAACAATAACAACTTCTACAACGCCAAGCAAAATTCCAACTACACGGCTTTAAAGCACGACGATTGACACACTGCCGACCAAAAAAATACAGACGCTTCACTTCCTCCTCTTACGGAAACACGGTAAACACTTGAATGACAAAACAGAATGAGTAAAAGTACGCAGTTACGCACGCGCACGCGGATTCGTCTGAATCCTTGGAAACATCCTAAGCCCTCGTCAAAACAAACATTTCCGGGTGTGGCCTGCCGAAACGATGCTGCCACTTAGGCCGACCGCCTGTGCTCATCTTTTGCAAAGTACACCGCACAGTGTACGGGGGAGGTCTTTGACACTGAGGGGGAAAATAGGCGCAACGCGTGCGGAGAGTACGGAAGTGAAGGGAACCCAGAGAAGAATGGGACGCCCGACCATGACGAACGCGTCGGCGGGGAACGCACTCTCCCCGAAACGTCCTCCCCCCAGCTCTCCGAGAATTCCTGCGGAACCCAGTCACCCCCTTCTGCCCTTTCTGGCATAGTGCCCCTCGGCCTCTGTCACGGCTAGGGAGCGGCCTCTTTGTTTCCCTCAGACGTCTGACCTTTCGTGTTGCTCTGCTGCTTCTGGCCATCTCAGCCTTGAATGCAAAGTGAAAAGGCTCGCCTACTTTCTTTGCCTTTTTACGCTGACTGTTTTTCGGCCGCCTCCTTTTTCTTCTTTTGGGTATCGCGGCGCATTCGAGCGGCAATGCCCCGATCCCAGGCGACTTGCAGTCAAACGTGTGGGGCATGTTCTGGCTGCCCGGGCCCACCTGCGCGGCTACTGGTTCGGCTCGCGCTCGGCGATCCGCCGACGCAGTGGACTCGTTACTTCTCTGCGCGCCTACGGACTTAGGTCGCGCTTCGCGATCTGCCGACGCGGCCGACTCGCTACTTTCTGGCGCGGCTACGCAGTTAGCGCGCGCTTCGCGATCTGTCGACGCGGCCGACTCGCTACTTCTCTGCGCGGCTACGAAGTTAGCTCGCGCTTCGCGATCTGCCGACGCGGCCGACTCGCTACTTCTCTGCGCGCCTACGGACTTAGGTCGCGCTTCACGGTCCGCCGACGCGGCCGACTCGCTACTAGTCTTAACGACTACGGGCTCAGCCCGCTCTTCGCGATCTCCCAACGCGATCAGACCGCTTCTATCTCGAGCGGCATCGCATACAGCTGGGGCATCGCGATCTGCCGACGCGGCCGACTCGCTACTATCCGGCGCGGCTACGGAGTTAGCTCGCGCTTCGCGATCTGCCGACGCGAACGGCTCGCTTCTAGTCTGAGCGACTACGGGCTCAAGCCGCTCTTCACGATCTCCCAACGCGATCAGACCGCTTCTATCTCGAGCGGCATCGCATACAGCTGGGGCATCGCGATCTTCCGACGCGGCCGACTCGCTACTATCCGGCGCGGCTACGGAGTTAGCTCGCGCTTCGCGATCTGCCGACGCGAACGGCTCGCTTCTAGTCTGAGCGACTACGGGCTCAAGCCGCTCTTCACGATCTCCCAACGCGATCAGACCGCTTCTATCTCGAGCGGCATCGCATACAGCTGGGGCATCGCGATCTTCCGAACCAATCGGCTCGCTACTATCCTGCGCGGCTACCGGTTCAGCTCGCGCTTCGCGATCTGCCGAGACGGTCGAATCACTACGTTGTTGAGCGGATACGGGGTTAGCTCGCGCTTCGCGACCTGCCGACGCAATCGGCTCGCTACTTCGGTGCGGGGCTACGGATCTAGCTCGCCTTTCGCGATCTGCCGTTGCGGTCGACTCGCTACTTTCCTGCGCGGGTGCGGGTTTAGCTCGCGCTGCGGGATCTGCCGACAGGCGGTACCCACTCCGCAGGAGAGCTGCTTTGACCCTGTCATACACCTTGGCATCCTTTTTGCTCAACCACCCGATTACATTGGCGACACAACACGGCAGTAGCGCCAAAAGTTTTTGGGGCCAAACGTCGGAAGAGAAACCTGCCTTCTCGCAAGCGCACTCAAAATCCACCAGAAAACCAGCGATGTCCTCGCCAACCGTGAACGGCTGCAGAAGGTCTTGGATTCTTAGGCTCGCGGACTCCCGTAAGGATGGAGCAGAGTGTTCGGCGGACATCCGAAACTCCAACTCCTTCATCTTGAGCTCATGCGCTCTCTCGGCAGCTTTTTCTTCCCTGGCCTCCTTTTCATCCCGCTCCCTCTGCGCCTGGCTGTCTTTTTCAGCCCGCCGCTGAATCTCCTCATGAGCTTCCTGGGCCTCCTCTAGAGTTACCTCATCTGCCTCCATGAGCTCGAGGATCTGTTTTTTTCGCTTTGCGGGGCCAACAGAAAGACCCAACTCCTCGCAAATTTCGAGGAGGTCCCGCACTCTGAACTTGTCCATCGTGATACTGCACCCCGAATAGTTTACCCTCGCCTACTCGCTACAACAAAGTAGAAAGCAAAGTCAAAACCTAGAACGCACGACGCTGCGCTAGCAAGGTCTGGCAAAACGAGAGGTAAAACTTCAGGCACTCACCCCACCAAGGTGCTGACGCTGGCCGATCCCACCGCTGCCACCACTGTTGGGAAGCCAGGGGCTGACTCCTCTGTTGCGAACCATGGTAGCGTGGTCGATGTGGGCCGAGGTTGGTGAAGTGCCGGGGCAGTCATGATGGGCAAGTTGACGAAGAAGAAAACTTTATATACAAGTATTTACATCTTGGTATGAGAGCGGGCAGTGCGCTCCTGCGCGCGAGAGATTAAATAGGCACGTTGGGTCCCTTCCCCTTCACCCTTTTTCTCCGGCTGACGTCAGGAGGCACCAATCACGGAGGTCATGGCACTGATAGGAGCGCCACCACGCAAAACACACGCGCACACGCACGAGAGGCCCCTCCTCTCCGGGGGGGGCAGGTGAGCGCCAGGTTGCTCCCGCCGTGGCAATCCGCCGTGGTCAGAGCCTTCTTTTGTCCTGGCGATGTTGCACTACCACGAAGACGCCTTGCATCCCTCGGTGGTAATACTCTTCTAGTGGCCTATTGAAGACGACACGCCACAAAAGGCCAAGACAATGAGGCGCGGGCAAGCCGCCGAGGCTCGCAGTGCAGGGCGCCCAGCATTGCTTTTGTTAGCACCGCCGCTGGCCGGTTGGCGCTCTGAGAAGCCACGAGGTCGCTGAAAGGCGCATAGTTCAAGTAGGCGCAAAGTTCGGCACTGTGAATACGCCGGTTCGTGGCAAGTCGATGACGGAGGGTCAACGGCAGGTTTTCGAGGAATCACTGTCGCAACAGAAGGGTCGTTGGCCCCGAACAGCCTCGAACCCGAAAATTCGTCTGCGCGACGGTGGCGACGGCGAGATGTCGAGTTCGGCTGGCGGTAGTTTCGTACGCATTGGCATACACGCTTGCGTGTTTATTCGGAACTTCAAACGTTTACTCCACCGTTCTTAGTGTCATAAAAGGAATGTGCAGTATGTTTAAGGGGCATATAGCTCACTATGCAAACTGGTAAGCCCTGCCTAACTTGCGTTTGCTTTTGCCGGCCTCCGCCAATCGCAGAGCATTCTCGCGTGACATCATAGGTTCTGTTGCGGGAAATGAGCTGGTGGGTCGCATGGTCATTCCCTTTTTTCCTAATTATGCCGCTTATTTGAGCGAAGTTTGTGTTAAAAGTGGTGTCAGTATGGTTCTAACGAGGCAATCTTTCGAATGAACCAAACTTGTGTTTTCTCTTCATGGCTGCTTTAAAGGAGTACTGACACGAAATTTCTCGCTTTCAGTTTTTATGCTGTAAAGAATACGTATTGGCCCAGTAATTACGAAAATCGAACCGGAAGCCGTCAGCCGCCAACACAGAATTAATTATAGCACGTTTATTGCAACCAGTTTCAAATTTGGTCCACGCGCGGGAAAATGGCCGTTCGAAGGCCAGCCTGCAAGCGGGCCAGCCTTACATCACGGTCTCACCCGTGACGTCAAGTACGTTCGTGCTTTGTCTGCTACGATTGCACATGGTCCGCACTCGCCCGCGCAGTCGACATGTCGTCTGAATCGTCAGACTCGGATGAGTCGCTGCCACCCGACAGACAGAACAACTTTATTTGGCCAGGCGATTAGGCCAGCGATGCCTTCGCCGTCGTCCGTTTTTTAATATCACGGCGGCTCGAACCGGCGCAGACCGTGTTAGCAACAGCTTGTCGCCACTCTTCTAATCAATCTGATCGCGAAAAAGAAGTTCCACATGCGAGAAAGTAGATGTTAGTGTGTTGAAAAATTGTGCTTGGGGTTGTTATCAGCGGTGAATTTAAAAGCGGTGTTCAGATATTTGCCGCGATGGTAAGCCTACGCTGACCGGAAACGGACGTTCGGCGCTCTGACCCAGCACTGCCGGCACCGCGGTGCGGCGAGCGACCGAAAGATGGCGCCACCTGCGCACTAGAATCAAAACAGGCCACTGCAGATGTCTTGGTCACCGATCGCTGAAACTGAGTTTATCGCCAAAATAAAGCTCCATATTCGAAAAAGGGGCTGATAGTGTGGTGAAAAGTTGTGTAAGGAATGGTCATTCGAAGTTGTACAGATACCAGCGATCAAATAGTCGCCACAATACTAAGCCTAAAGTTCCAAACTCCCAAGCTGACCAGAGCAACGCCGAGCCCGCTGGCTTGGGGGACAGTACTTGCGGCCGCCGCCGCGCACGAACTCAGTCCACGTTTAGCGCTGCATGTCGCCGCGTGGAAAATAATGCATCTTGGCGTCGTCGTCGATTTGCTCGGACAGGCTTCCACGAGCAGTACTTCGCATTCCGCGAGCCTGCCATAGCACAACTAGGGCGAGCTCGGCGACGCGCACTGCCGCCACGGCGCGCGTCGACATCGCGCACCGCGCGGTGCCGGCACCGCGCAGTTTTCGGCACCAGTGCAAGGGAACACCATGCGCCGGCCACGAACTGAAGAGCAAAGACGTCGAACACGCCAAGTTTACAAGCATTGCTCACACAGCTACGTCCACGTCTCCTGCCCAAACGAATACCACCGACAACAGCAGCGCAGGATATCGGTTCCGGTTCCGAAAACGACTATATGACGTCACCCTGAACCGGCCAGACAAGCAGGCCGATGTTTCGTCACGCCGAAAGCGATTTCCCTAGTGCTGCCGATTTGTGGAAGCTCGTGGCCGGGACAATCAAAATCGATTTTAGATGTGATTCCGGTCTCGGATCGCTGCAAAAATTTCTGTGAGGCATCTGTACAAACTACTGAAGCCAATTATATCATTTTTTAGGCGTCAAAAGTTGGTGTCAGTACTCCTTTAAATAAATGAACGCGGGGCTTCCGGAAAAATACACAGATTTTGCCTGAAATGTACCTGCAGTTTTCTTTGCGCTCAACAACGGGGAGATGTATGACAAGCGCCAGCGCTTTACGAGGTTCGAACGTTTATGACTATTTAAAAATTGTCCAACAAGAAGGAAGATATGCGCAATTTATGCCACACTGGCTTGTCAACGGTAGTGATCAATACCTGAGTCAGCTGCGAGTGCTCCGCTAGATTATGTAAGCACACAGAACCGATTTTCAAAGTAGTGTAAAGCCGCGGCATGACCATCTGAAGAAGTTTCAAAGTTTATTTCAAAAATGCAATAATGTGTGATTACATATAGTAAGTATACAAGAGAAGGTCCCAAGGTAAGAAACCGTGGGCGGGACCTCCTTCAGGAAGACCGAGTTCAGAAAGACCGAGTTCAGGCGGGACCGAGTTCAGGAAGAAGGACTGCTTACGGAGATACTGTTAGGAAATTTCCGGGCAGTGGAATTACAATTAGCTCCACGCATAAGCTGGTTTCAGGACGCGGCCCTGTGACACACGCCTGGCGCTTATACGTCCGGACCGAATGTACCGCACTAAGGTCGCGGCAGAAATATGTATACACTCTCATAAACACACCACATTTGCGAAAAGAGGAACTGCTCCCCGTAAATATGTATTTCCAACGCATACAAACGGTATACCTCAGTCGTGAACGTGTCGCAATAGCAGCGGCGACAGTGGTGAGCGGGCCGGAGACTACCGCGGTTACTTTTGAAGCGGGCCACTAGGGGGATTTCAGTGGCGCCCCTACAGGCAGCGCTCGAGGCGTATAGTGCGGTTATCAGATGATAGGCGATCGCTTGACAATGGTGCCATAGTGTGAACTCAGGACGTAGGTGCCTACGGCGGCACGGTGGACAAGACATCAGTACATTTCGGACGGTCCGACGTCGTTTCAAAATCCAGAATCATGAAAGGAGGTCGACCAGCGTAGTCTGAACACCCGCGTGTAGAAAGCGGACATGCGTTGCATTGATCAACAGTCGGGTAACAAGACTGTTATTAACAAGACCATCAGGTAACAAGACTGGTTGTTTTAGCTCCTCCTGGATATCTAGTTCGTGTAGCCGACCGCCCACTCGAAGCAGATCTTCCTCGTCGATATCACGTTGTAGAGTCAGCACCCTGGAGCTCGAGAGAAGTGGCTGGCCTCCACGGTGTGCTGCGAGCTCGGAGGGAAAGGCAGTGTGCTGTGTGCTGAACGAGTCGCAACCAGTACAGTTATGCCTCGTTAATTTCCGTTGCTTGGAGCGGGCCAGAAACTGACGGCTTGCTTAGGGCGGCATTGCGGTGGAACCTCATAACACACGCCGTCACTCTCACTACCCTGGAGAGGCGACTATAGGGATCGAGTTCAGGAAGCCCGGCAAACTGAGGTTCCGGCACTCAAACGACTCAGCTGGGCACGCGTATGCAAGCTCCGGAGACAGGTCACTCGCTGGCACAAGTGGGAAAGTTGTATTAGGCCAGTCCTCTTCAGGACGTCGTAACCACACCAAATCGTCTTTCGCGTTAGAGACAGAGCCGACTATCCACGTGTAAGCAAGTCAGCGGATTTATGAGCACTCATACAGTGCCTCCAGAGACAACCTGTTTATAATTGTTGAATGTCCGTGACTTGATTTCTTGCAAGGGTCTCCCAGCGACTTGTGTCCCCAAAAATCCAGTGCAGCGCTATCGCCGAATCTGTCCAGAATGAAGCAAGACAATCGGCAAACTCCTAACTTGTCGTATGTACCTCCACAGCCTCGAAGCGAGAAGACATGCTAGTAGCTCCAGTCTAGGTAGGGAAACAGCCTTCAGTGGCTCGACACGGCTTTTACAAGAAGCTTCGTGGTAAAGCTGTCGTCCGCGAGTTGTTGCCGGACATAAACAGCCACTCCATAAGCTACAGGGCTTGTGTCAGCAAAAAATGCAACTCCAATTTTGCACAGTCCTGCGATTCTGGGTAGCTGACGCATCTGCAAAGTCATAGAGCAGACAGGGCTCTGTTACCCACGCTATCCACGGCTCTACAACGTCTTGAGGTAACGGATCGTCCCATGCGCAGATGTGTCGCCAGAGACGTTCAAAGATCAGTCTAGCTCGTACGTGAAAAGGGCTTATCAAGCCTAGAGGATCGAAAAGCCGTGCAAAAGCTTGTAGCACAGTTCGCTTGGTGTATGGGTGTTTCGAAACCTGGGAAGACACGGTTTGAGTTGTCAGTATTATGTTGCCTGCCACGTGATCCCAGTGCAGCCCGTGCATCTTCGAAGTTGGCTCGCTTTCTCCAGCGTTCTGAATAGAAATTGAGCCCACGACGAAACGGTCATTTAGTACGCTGTGTTTCGAACACCACTTCCGAAGTTCCATGCTGGCATCGCTGACAATGGTGATAGCTGCCTCGTAAACCTCCAGCGCTTTCTTTCCCTAAGATGCGCCGATAACAAGGTCGTCGACGTAAAAGGATCGCTGTAGGCGAGCTTATATTTCTGAATACCGGTCTTTCCACGTTTCGAGATGATGGTGTAAGGTAGCTGCCAAAGAAACGGGCTAGACGAGGCCCCATACTGCACCCTTGTCATTCGCCATTCAACTATGTTCGAACTGGGATTCTCGCTGCTCGGCAGCCGATCAGTCCACAGAAAGAGCAGAGCGTCACGATCCTCTCGACGAATCGATATCTGTAGAAATGCCTTTCGGATATCAGCAGTCGTGACGACAGGATAGCACCTGCACTGCAAAAGTAACTGCACCAGCTCGGGTCCGAGCTTAGCTCCTTTATACCGCACGTCGTTAAGGATGGCTCGCCTTTCTCGTGCGACGAAGCATCAAATACCACGCGAACCTTCGCCGTTACTGCCTCCCTTCTGACAATAGCGTGATGAGGGAGGAAGTAAACTGTTTTCTCGGGGTCATCCCGTTGCACCACTCGCTCAGCATGACCTTCCTTGAAGTATTCGCTGATGACTGCGTCGTACTCTTCTAGAATATTGGACTGATCTTCAAAGCGTTGTAGCTGCCGTCATAGTCTGCTCTCCACGACAGCCCGGTTAGTGCTCGCATGGCGTTTCGATAATAAGTGGCACGACGTATCGACCATCTTCTTTGTAGAGTCCACTCCGAAACTTCACTAACGCATCGTGGTCTCCGGCTTTAGGCTTCTCAGGCACGTCCGTTATCCCTATGACATCCAATCTCCACATTTGGCAACTTTCGTCCGGTCCGTCAACGCAACCCAAGAACGAAGCGATTGTGCTGCTGCTCCTCACCCAGTGATTGTCGGTACTTCAGTACGGGCCCTGAAGAACCCAGCCAAACACTGCCTCAACAGCGCCAAGGCTGTCGTTGATGCGCTCGATGCGTCCGCTCGCGAGTCTCCAGTAGTTGTCGGAACCCACAAGCACGCTTCTAGTCGTTGTTCATGTCTGCCCTTCCAGGGGTTCATCGGCAAAGAGAAAACTGCAGTCGCGAAGCAGCTTTACACTTCGGTTTACATGGGTGGACCTTTTACCGTGAAGACGTCTGGGATTTCAAGAGCATCGAGGGTAACAGGACTCGATTTAAAGCGGCTTCGTAAGGTTATCGCCACCTTCCGGCACTGGTACGATGGCGGACGGTTCGAGCTGCCAAAAGTGAACACGGCCAAGTCCTCCACTCCAGAACCAGGCAGGGCCAGCTGACGACACAGGTCACTGCGCACGTAGGTTCGTTGGCTCCCAGTATCGATGAGTAGCCGGACCAACACGAGTCGACCGCAGTCACCAGATGCCCACACTATGGCATCTTGGGGCAGCACGGACGAGGCGCAAGTGCTGCTGGCAGGAGCTGTCATCACGTTACGATCTCGTTCTGGAAGTTTCTCACGATCGGTGTCTCCGTCACGGCGAGCAGCAGCCGTGCAGGTGGTCCCCTATCGCTTCCAAATGTCACAAAGGAGGTTAGGATAAATAGAAAGAATCGGTTGTATCGGAAGTATTGCCGCGTGCCTGATCCTGCGTTGCTTTCAAAAATGAAAGAGATAGGCGAAATGGTGACAAAAGCTATGTGCAGAGCACAAGAAATGTACCCTTGCGATCTAGGCGAGCAACCTAAAAGCAAGCCTAAGGAAGTGTGGAAATACTTGAAAAATAAAAGTAATTCTAGATCCACTATTCTTGACATCATGTACGGGGTAATTTACCAGTATAACACGGAAGCCAAAGCTGAGGGTTTTAATACATACTTTCAGTCTGTGTTCTCGCAGCCAGTTCACACACGAAGTGTATGCAAGAATGTTGGCGTGCTCCCGCAAATGAACGAGATAGAAATTTCCCAACGTGGCGTCGTGCTCTTGTTGGAAATATGAAATGTTCAGTCTGCTCCTGGTCCTGATTGTATATCCAACGTCGTCTTTAAAAACTGCGCAGTGTCTCTCGCACCCTTTTTAACACTCATGTACAAAACGTCGCTGAAACAATGCGTTTTACCAGCTGATTGAAAAAATGCCAACGTAACTCCAGTTTATTAAAGCGGGGATAAAACAAAAAAAGTGTTACTACAGGCCTATTTCTTTCACAAGCGTGTGCTGCAAGACACTCGAACATATCATTTACACAAACGTAATGAACCATTTACAAAGTAATGACTTCTTTTCCCCATTGCAACACGGTTTCAGGGCGGGTTTTTCGTGCGATACACAACTGGTCGAGTTTACGCACGACTTTGCAGCTTCTATTAACTCAGGCCTTCAGGTTGACTGCATATTTCTGGATTTCCAGAAGGCATTTGATTCCGTGTCACATGTGTTGTTGTAAAAGATTCGTATCTTGGCATACCCAATGCCCTTCTGATGTGGATCGAAGCGTACCTTTCTGAAAGACAGCAGTGCGTGATTCTTGACGGTGTGTGCTCATGAAGCGTCGGTGTATTGTCAGCAGTGCCGCAAGGGTCTATTTTGGGGCCCCTGATTTTTCTCATTTTTATAAATGATATCTGTAACAATATCTCTAGCCGTGTTCGATTGCACGCTGATGATTGCTGCATTTACGGTAACATTACCTGTGAAGCGGATACGGTTCAATTGCAGAATCACCTGAACTCTGTAGTTTCTTGTGTGTGATTAGTGGAGAATGACAATAAATCTGTCGAAGTGTAAATTGGTGAGATTTACGAACAAAAAACAGCCTAGAATTTCAAATGACGTAATGGCCGGGGCTACCTTGCCTGTTGCAGCAGAATATAAATATCTAGGGCTCATTTTTTCTGGCAACCTGTTTTGGAACGCTGATATTAATTACTTAACATTAAAGGCTAGTCACGTGCTAAATTTTTTGAGTCGCAATTTCAGACGGGCACCAACTAAGTTGAAAGAAACACCATACATGTCCAATGTGCGTCCCATATTAGAATATGCTTGCAGTGCCTGGGACCCCTCAACAAAATCAAACATAGAAGCCCTAGGGCGTGCACAGGCACGAGCAGCACGCTGTGTGGATAACAATTATAACTTCACCGTAAGATCAGCCGACATTCGTTCAGGATTGACGCTGAGCATTTGCTCTGGACTTGCCCAGGCCTTAGAGACACCCGAACGCAGCACCTCCGAGGCACAGGGCTCCATCCTGGCAGATCTAAACCAGATCCCCCAGATCTAAACCACTGGATATGGGCGCCCCAGCACCGGTCTCTTCTTGAATTCCTGCGCGCTACGGGTGCAGTGTTTTCTTATGCCGTAGGAGAATATTTTCTTATGCCATAGGGCAATCTTTCGCACAAAAAAAATTACAGTGGCCTCTGCTAGCTGACCGTCCCTATTTTACAGCGTATTTATGAACAGAACAGGCATCGACAAGGAACAGTACATAAGACAACCTACCTAGGTGCCACCGCGTACTGACAATTCTTTAAAACTGGATGAATACCCGTCCAGGATCAACGCATTCATATACGCCTTTTTTCCAAGGAACACGCATGAGTGGAACGGCTTGCCAGAGGAAATTGTCTCTGCGCCTCCCCCATCTTTTGTTAAAAATTTGCACAATTTTTTGTTGAAGAAATCATTACTGTACATTTTCATGCGTTCCGTACTTCTTGTATTTAAATTTTATTTTAGTGCCCTGTGTAACCGATAGCACTCTCCTATTTTTGCGTTTTACTGCAACGCAGTATATGTCTAACCCCCCAGTTTTCATTTCGGTGTCAACGATTTACTCGGCGCCGCTCCGGGGTTCCTCCTCACCCCCGCTGACACATCTTCCACAACTATTTTCACCCTCGCCTCCACCGATGTCCCTTTTTCAAGTTGCGCAGTCGCCAGCTAACGGCGGTAGTGCGATTATCAGATGATTGCGGAAAATAAACAGAAGCACGGATGGGCGTAAAAATGCACTGACGATTACCACACTGCCTGATAGGAAATTTGTACGCAGCGCGAGCTGCAGTCTTCTCGGTCACGGCGCATTTCTGCTGCTTCCCAGGAAGTGTTCGCGTGATCAGCGAACGTACGGCGGCGTGCGCTGCTCTGCTGCTACCTCGCAGTGCACCGCCGCATGCGGCCAGCATGCTGCAAATCGTGTTCGAACCTCCCGCGCAAATGTCACGTGGTTCGGATTAGCCCCGGACAAGGCAAAGCGAACGTGTTATTGCATATCGTGTTTGAACCTTCCACGCCGCGCAAACGTCGCATGGTTTGAATTAACAGAGGATGGAACAGCGTCTGGGGAAATTGTCAGGGGGAGGGCGCTCCTTGGTGGCGACGCATGAGACATGTGTGAGGGATAGGCAGTGAGAGAGATGACGCGGTAGCCGCTCGTCGTACTGTACTTCACACTTCGCTAGACGCTCATCTGTTTTCTTTCTTTCGTGACTGCTGCGTTCGCTCACTGGGCTGCGCGGACATAAAACGCCGCTCCCGTGAAGCATAGGTAACGGCTGCCTGGGGGAAGCCCTTTTAGGGGAAGCCCTTTGGCTTCTCCCTAAAACGACCGAAACCCGCCGTCGCCATTTCCGCTCAAGCTCACTTCGCCGAGTAGCTGCGAATCCCTCCCGGAAGAAGAGACACTTCCCCAGTTGGAACGCTGGCTTGAGTCTATATTTCTTTTTGGGCTTGGAAGGACTTCCGAGCGACATTTTCGCGGGTGTCTTTCACGCCTAAGTATGCGCCATCACCGATTTCCGGTTTATGCGTGCACGGTTTGCGGGCAGAAAAAAAGGAGCGTACACGCACAGCTAGGCTTCATGCCGCTACCGATGAAATGCCGGTTGTGCAGGTGGAAGGTTTAGATGATGAAATTACATGGCTCAATGCCCTCAGTCGACTGTCCTCCTTAATCGAGTGGTTCGGGTGTGAGTTGATGTGCTACACAGACATCCTACACACACAGCAAGATGCATACGAGGGTAGAAGGAAAAAGGACAGTCACATGTTTGTACAGAATGGAGCTCAAGGGATTCCAAGTTTTAAATATTAATGGGACTTATGCATGCCGTTCGTTTGGCGGAAGAAGAGCAAGAATTGAAGCGTTGGCCCACACACAAACGCTAATGAGCGCAAAAACAACGGTACGCTGCTGGCGCCGCTGTTAACGCCTGAAGTTCAGCTCGTCGAGTAGCGGCGAATCCCTCCCGGATGAAGAGAAACTTGCCCGCTTGGAACGCCGGCGTGAGCCAATATCACTTCTTCAGAGGGCTTTCAGGGGATATTTTCGACGGCGTCTTTAACTTCAAAGCACTCACAACTGACCGGTTGCCGGTTTATGCGTGCGCACGTTTGTATTGGAGAATAGTGGGAGGGAGGAGGTGGGACGTGCACGCGCAGCTATAGATTTCATGTCCGTACTGATGGATGGCATGTCCGTTGTGCTGGTTTAATGGCGGACGTTCAACGGTTTAATGGGACATGTCCGGAGTCAGTGGTAGAGCAGATTGGGCTTGTGTGTTAGGCTATGTTCAGACTACCGACGCAAAAAGTGATCTATGCACGTAAAAAAATGGCATGCCACGCAGTTCGGTTGGCTGAGACGTGAAGTGACGTCATTCTTTAAAGGTATTACGACAGTTGTGGCAACAGTCTGAACCCGGCCTTACACAAACAGTAAGATGCTTACGACGAGGGAGGGCCACAGGTAGTTCCATGCTTATCTGCAAGAACAAAGTTTGGATCCTTGAGGGGTTCATACAGCTAATGGGCTAGGAAGTATTCTCCATCGCAAATTACGATAAACGTGTTTTGTTTCGTGCACTCCTTGAACTGCGTCGAGCTTTGCAGGTCATGCTTCTTCACAGAGTGGAAAGACAATATTTTTTTTGCTTTGTATTTGCAATCTGATGCCTTTTTCATGACAGTGTGATTTTAAATCAACGATTTCTGTTTCAACCATACAGCCTTTTACCCGCAACCATTTTTATTATATATCAACTTTACTGTATTCCTTTGCTTGTTCTCCACCCTACAATAACGCCCGTGAGGGCGATGTAGGTACCATGTACAAATAAATAAATAAATAAATAAATAAATAAATAAAACCCCGCGTCCGTCTTTTTTCTCTTCTTCCAAGTGACCGCGCACGCGCCCTCTCCCACGGTCGAGGATCAACACTGCGTATATACGAGATTCATGCGAACCATTATTTGGCATCTCTGGTGGTCGTACAGATATAAACCCGGTGTCAAAAATATTTAACGCAATACCGTAGTTTATGACCATGTTTGCAGACACATATCCCTGTTTATATTCCGGTCAAAGGTTCTGACAAAGGTGAAAATTTTGTATTCCCATAATTCTGTATATACGGAGGTTACCGAAGGGCATCTACTGTTGATATTATCATCATCGCTGCACTAATTTCCCACCGTCTTCCTGTAGGGCCAAACAACAACTACGACCCTTTCATGCGGAGACGTTCCTTCCTGCTATTTTTTTTATTTTTCTTGCTTTTCATTACGGAAGCGTAATGCAGAATAAAACGACCAATGTAAAATAGCCGTTTCGGTGCCCAGACCATCAAAGTATTCTTCTGACAACACGAATGTCGTAACCTCCGAGAACACCGAACACTCTGGTGCCAAAAATGTGCTTCAGTAGCATTTCTGGCAGGCATTTATCTCAATATTCACCAACAGTGTTACCGTACTGCGCTGCGACAGTGTTACAATACATTCAACAGACGGAAAACCTTACTGCCAGAGCCACCTATTAGCCTATAAAACAAACAAAAATCAGTGATTCTCAAATCTCGATGTCTGCCGCATGTCTACATGTGGTGCTTATCCTTATTGATTGATTGATTGTGGGGTTTAACGCGCCGACGCAACGCAGGCGATGAGGCGCGCCGTAGTGGAGGGCTCCGGATTAATTTTGACCACCTGGGGATCTTTAACGTGCGCCGAAATCTCGTACACACGGGCGTTTTTGCTTTTCGCCTCCATCAGAAAAGCGGCCGCCGCGGCCGGGAATCGAACCCGCGACCTCGTGCTCAGCAGCGCAACGCCTTAGCCACTGAGCCACCGCGGCGGGTACTTATCCTTATTGGTTCATAGGATGTTGCAAAGGAGAACACGGCGAATGAAACTGCCTACAGAAGCAAACAGAGCGCATCGGTCATGACGCCTAATATGTCATGTCTCGGAGGAAGAATAGCATCGGCCTATGAGTTTTATGCTAACACGCAGCAGGGTGAGACAATGAGCCAGAAAATTCCCGTTGCTTACCCGGGTGTAGGACACTGTAGTTGCTACGACGGTAGTTCGGCGTCGAGTCGCGTAAGAAAGGTAGAACTCGTAGTGCACAAATACCAACACCAAGATTTATTCACAATATTACCAAACCCACGCATAAACCAAAAGTAAATATTCAAAATTAAGCAAAACAAGCAAATCAAGCAAGCATATCAAGCAAGATATAAAAAGAAGAAAGCCAAATCCGATAAATCTAGTAACGGCGGATAATAAAAGCCGCTAACACCCAATAAACTTTAACAACACCAATTTCCGCTGGAAGTAGATATTCATCGTTGACGTGCGGGTACTCATTTGAGCACTCTTTTCCGGTGGCTGTACCCCTGCAAAAATGACAGTAAGTCACAATTATCAGTTTGCGTTGTGTTCATATTAATTTTATCTCCAATAAGAAGTAAACCCTTGTATGAAGTAGTTCAGGCTCCTTAACAAAATCACTTTATCATGTTGAAGCATTTAATATGGGTATTGTGGGGTCACCCGGACACTGTGTTGATTTAGGTCACAGATGTATCATATTTTATGTTGTGTATTTGCATGAAATTCCTCTAAGAGAAAAATATTCTTCGAAGAAAACTATTCAGGTATACTTGTTAGCAAAGTAATGGTTCTGGATAGCTTTTTTGCGTCATTTGCTGTTCCTTTTTTGCGGTATATTGTTCCAAATTATGAAAGTTTTGACTGATATATTTTCGATGTATTTTCTTCAATTGATATTGTTCTGGTGTCATTTGGGGCTACGCGAGAACCACAGCGAAGCAAGCAGCTACATGTGTAAAAACCGAAATTGCGGCCCCAAACTTGGTATCTACGCATGCGAACGCTGGCAAGCTACAACGCGTATTGAAACAACAAAATTCCACACATTTCCAACTGGCTCGTTCGGTAAAAATTGCTGTTTATAAAAAGGTTTTGCACACACTGCAATCCCCATCCGTGGGCTGAGAAAGAATCCAAGCTGCATAATTACGGTTAAAACTCGTGTACCAAGAAAACAGAGGCATTTTGAGCGTGCCCGCTTCGGCTCGCAAGACTGCTTTTATTTGCGATAGCACGTACTCTGTAGTGACCGATTTGTAAGCACACCATATCTGCATGTTCACATATGCGAAACAAACGGAATCACATATTCGATGCCCCTTGCGCACGTAGAGGAGCAGAAAGCCCCCGTACTGCCATTACAGACGGTTGCTGCGCGCCGAAAGCTTAAAGGGGCACTGACACAAAAATTTTGCATCTTGTTTTTTTTTTTTTGTTGCGATTAGTAGCTAGTGACCTACTTATAACCTGTAGAAACCTCATTTGCTTCAGCGTGCAACCGTTGTTTAATTGGAGGCATTTTCAATGCGGCTAGTCGCAGTTTCGGTTTCAGCGGGTGCCGCGAAACGATGGATTTTGTGTGAACAAAGCTGACCACGTGACCGTCGGAGGGATATCACAGAGCAAAGCTGCCGTAGCCCTGTCGAATCCGTGTCGCCGGCAGTTTCTGCCAATGCCCCCACGTACTGATCTCGTGAGCCGCTTAATTAAAAAGCGACCGTGGACGTGGCGCAGGCGCTGCGAGTGCAAATGCTGCCGCGGCTAGGGAACGACGCGCGCTGGGAGCAGCCGGGCGGTCTGCCTACAGGTCCGCCTACAGATGTGTTCGGCTAGTACTGCGGCGGATATTCGATTGCCGCTCTCGTAAGCGGTGCAGATGACAATTTTTAATGCAACCCCGCCATCGCATCATTAACTCCTTTCTCATATAAACTTGCCGTGGTTGGGACTTGGGTGCAATTTCGTGCAGTAACAAGCTATCACTCGAGCTACCGGCGCCGGCCTGGGTCACTTCGCGGCCGTGGCCGCCGCCTGCACAGCGACCGTGCGGCTCGCTCAGTGGGCTTTTCGTGTCTCCGGCGCGTTTTCGCGTCCAATGTAAATCAAAAGTAATAGAAACAGAGTGCGTGGAATCGCTGTAGAACTGTGGTCGCGGCCAGCTGCCCGATGAGCTGACGAATAGGCACCTCCGCTGCTCCCTCCCACCGCCAACGATCGGGTCGTTCCTTCTCGAGAGCAGAAGCTCCGCCCTCCGGCCCTCCGATTGGAGCGGCGAGCCGGGCGAGCCGGCGAAAAGCGCCGGTTGTGCGGAAGCGGCAAACACAAACTCGTGACGTGTGTGGATGTTGTTTATTCACAAAATACCCGCGGGATGTCGATTGCGCGTGGTCCTCTGCTGGCTGCTCGGTTGCGTTTCTCACACTTTAAAATTGATTTTAAATATGTTCTAGGCTGTATTCGCCGCTGATATTTTGCAGATGATGTATATGTGTCCACACCAATCTATTTCCGAAGTTATCTCGCCTTCAAAATTTTGTGTCAGTACCCCTTTAAGCATTCTGTCCAATAAGAGCACGACTTCGAAGAATGAGTGGCTCCAGGATCAAGACGCAAAGCGTGTGGCACGCAGAAAAAAGAAACTGTGACTTTCAAGTGCAGCTGCCACACCGCTTTAAGAAAGCTTTGAATTGGGCACCACGCCCCCTTGATACGTATTGTCATGTCTGCAGTTCACACGAAGTAAGGTTACCAAGTGCTAGGGATTTTTATTGCGTGTATTCAATGTCTCCAAATGACAAAAATATGGACACCAGTTTCTGCAGAGTTTGTGTATTGAAATCCAGAACAAACTGGAGCACCCAACCTAAAATGGTCATTGACAGACAGATCCTCATTAGCCAAAGTTACGCGAAGTAGTGAGCAACGGCAAACCTGCTTGGAATGATGCTAGCCTCAGTGAACAGCGCATTATGAATTGGGAAAAAACCTACGAATAACAGAAGCAGAACCGACAAATTCATTGATTGTAGGGTTTAACGCGCCGACGCAACGCAGGCGATGAGGCGCGCCGTAGTGGACGGCTCCGGATTAATTTTGACCAGCTGACCTGACAAATTTTTAATAATAAAAATTTACCCAACAGAGCAGTTACCGGTGCATTTATGCAATGGCGAATTAACGTTCCGTGATGTCTGTTGCGGGGTTCGCTGTACGCGATCACCCTGGTTGTGTAGCGGTAAGGACGTCGCTCCTAGAATCTCTTTTTGGCGCTCAACAAAACTAAGGCGGAATATCTTCATGGCCTGAGAGCAATGCTTGTGATGCAATTGTAGGTTAATTTCCTGGTAATTTAAAACGCTGAGTTTTCCAGTGCGACCGAACACTACATCTGCACACTATAATCTATAGGCACACTACATCTTGCACATATTTAAAACCAGACATTCCGTCAACGCCGCTCTTATTCTTTTCCACATTAAATGTCCCCCCCCCCCTCCCCATTTTCTTGTGCTTCCCTTAGGAACTCATGTAGAACAACCGTGCCAGAGCCAGTAATGAGTGCACGTGCAAACTAATTTTTTGTTTAGCAAGACTGAAAATTCGTCGAGCTAGCATCTGCCTTGTATCAAAACTGGTCATCATTACAAATGGGAGCAACGTGTTCACTGTACCTTTGATGTATACCGGTGGCCTGTATGTCACAATTCTTAAAATAGTGGTGCTCCTCGTTCATATTATGAAAGCTAGGGGTATTCATAACTTTATTGCTTCTCAGTGCGTATGAATAAATCATCTGTATCAAGTGAACAATAGTCTTGCAAGTTATTTAGTTATTTGAAAGCCAGGAATATGTTTTAGTGCAAATTTTACGGCCAACTCGAGTAGCTCATGCAGTTTTCAGGCTTCCAATAAAACTATTTCAGTTCATGTTTGCAGTATATAGTACCACATTTCTAACTTTTCCGGTACACTTTTTTCACACGAGTTCTGCGCAATACACGTGAATTGAAATATAAATTTCGAAAACAGCCATAGCACCGTACATGTGGGTCCTTCAGGGCCAGAATTGTTTTTCGGTGAGTTGTTCAAACGCCCGCGATATTTTGGTGGGAGGGGCTCTGTCGGGATCCGGACGCTGGTACCACTCCAAGAGTTCTTTAGCTTCGCCAGCTTCAGGAAGTTCGGTATCTACCACCTCCAAATACGTCCACTCACAGGTTCCAAGATTTACATCTGAAATTAAGGCATGAAGGTATAAATACTGCACTCTGTAGTAAACACTTCAAACGCCCGCGTACCTATTGAAACATAGTGGTTAAAATAATCCAAGTAAAAAGTGGCTGCGTCTCTGCTTCCTTTGCTGGTAATTCCGCCAGAGGGCGGTTGTCTTTTGCCTCCCTGCCGTGCCTCTCTGCTCCACGTACCCCTCACGTTGTTCTGTCTTTTTGCTCCACCAATGAGAAATGAAATGGAGGTTAGTTCAGTGTAGATTCATTTTCCCCGTTTCGTACTGTTCACGAGCGATCTGCTCGAATTGATCTGTTCTTTTTGTTTTTCTCTTGTTTTTTGCTCTGCTTCGAACACCACTAGGTGAAACTTTTTTGAATAAACGTTTATTTCGCATCTCTTGGACACTGTTTTTAACGGTTATTTTTATTTTTATTTTTGTGTTCACTTGTAAGAGTCATTTAAGCCGTTTGTTTAGATTGGAACGGCGTCTCAATATGTACTTCGTTGTCAAGCGTTCCTTCACTTTGGTTGGTCCGCGGAATTGATGCAACACAGACAGACAGACAGACAGACAGACAGACAGACAGACAGACAGACAGACAGACAGACAGACGGATGGATGGATGAACGGACGGGCGGACGGACAGGCAGGCCAGCAGCAAGGTGAAAATTTTTGGGTTTGGGTACTGTCTTTCAAAACTTAGCCCAATTTCAGAATCCCGGCTTATTAAAGGCTCCTATTTTCTAAACTTGGCTCAATTTCAGAATCCCAGGTTTTTAGAGGCTCCTATTTTCTATCTTTGTATTTGAAATCAGCAGCAGGAGATGCTTGCGTTCTCAATATTAGGGAATTTTTTTAGATATTTAGCTACCATGCAATAACGGCAAAAACGCCTAGTTTTGTTTAGTGGGTGTCGCATAACGCGAAAATGTTTTCTCCGTAAATGTCGCTTCAAAGTTATATTTTACTTATCGCCTCTACTCTGAATGAGTGTTGTGGGTAATTCCGTACCAAGCAACAAAACGCTTAAGCATCGTTACCGTTGAATAACACCTGTGATGACATGCCGGGCCAGCTTTCTACCAAGAAAACTTTGTGTATACTCCGCTCTCTACTAGACTCCACTACCAGCTAAACCCAATCCCGCCACCGCACCACTCAAATCACCCATGAATCCAAATTACCCCGCGACGCCCTCTGTGTCTCAATCAAGGATCTATACATACCGCCCCTTTTCCCTCACTCCACCGAGTTCCCCAACTACACGGGCACCTCCCAACTCGCAGCTCGACGCCCCTATCAAATATTCCGAACTCCATACCGAAGTCCAAGCACTCCGACGCAACCCTGCGCCGGGCCTTGATTAAATCACTAACACTCTTCTCCGCCACCTTACCGAAGACGCCATCGAACGTTTTGTATAACTATTCTACCACCATTGAGAACAGCACACCCTTCCACCTGCCTGGAAATATTCCAATATCCTGCTGATACCTAAGCCTGGCAAACCTCCATCCATCCACAAGCTCCACCTATTACCCTTACACCCTGCCTGAGCAGGATCTTTGAACACGTCCTCCAAACAAGAATGATCTTATACCTAGACAGTACGCAGGCCTATCCACCTAACACGCTTGGCTTTCGCGCGAACCTCTCTACCCAAGACGCTCTCCAACTCCACCACGACTTCCCTTTCACCCACCCCAACGCACTCACACGTCCCTCCTGTCCCGTGATCTCCAAAAGGCCTTCGACAACATCTCACACCACAGCATCTTTGAGACCGCCTGATGCCACAACTTAGGCACACATTTCTACCACTATGTGTACAACTTCCTCTCTGCCCGCATCGCCACCATGCGCCTCGGACACACACAATCAGCTCCTTTCGCCATGCCAAACAGAGGCAACCCGCAAGGTGCTGTTGAATCCCCCATGCTTTTCGATCTAACACCCATAGCCCTGCCCGCAACCTCATCACCATTCCCAATCTCCGCAGCACGCTTTATGCCTAATACATTAACCTCTGGGTGCACTCCGGCTCCGACCATAGGTCGGCAGAACAGAAAAAACTCACTCAAACTCAATCACAATTTTTTTCATTAACGCTGTACTCAATCACTCAGACTCCAAACAAGCTAGTTCTGTCTCTCAAATCACTCCTACTCACTCATCACATACTCATTTTGAAATCGTACTCACTTGTACTCAAACTCATTGGTCCTCACCATTATTCATACTCAGTCTGTACTCATGAGTACTCCATCTGTAATCATGAGTACTCAATCAGTACTCACGAGTACTCAATCAGCACTCACGAGTACTCAATATTCTATACTCATGAGGGCTCAATCTGTACTCATAAGTACTCAATCTGTATTCATGAGTTCTACTCACAATACTCATGAGTACTCAATATGTATTCATGAGTACTACTCACAATACTCATGAGTACTCAATCTGTACTCATGAGTACTCAATCTGTATTCATGAGTACTACTCACAAATACTCGACTCAATACTCAATATCCCCAGATAGAATTAGGTGTCCGCGTAGATGGACGTCCGTTCGTATCCAGATCACTATCTCCTTATTCGCAGTTGCTCGATGCTGGCGTTTGTTTTTTGTGGTCCCGGATACTAGAAACTTCGTAACAGGGCGTTTGTCTCGATGAGGTTCGGTGAATATCAAATCGGCTTGTTTTTAATGTGTGTGCCGTGGTATTCACCTCAACGGACAGAAATTGACAGCGTTTACGGCGTTGCGTTAGTCGCGTCGCTTCCGTCGGCGATCTTGTCCCTGTAGCTCGTAGTGTGCTTGATGCATGTGGGAGCGTAGACGGTCGTTTTGTCCGCTGGCGAGCTGCGGTGTGGAGGGATGGCATAGTTCGGAGCGTTGGCGACGGTGCTTCGATTGAGGTGTGCGTTGGGTATGGTGCGGAAGCCGGTTGGCTTTTCGTTTAGTGTGCGGTGGCGTGTTGTTGTCGTAAGGTGGCGTGGCGGATCGGTCAAAACCGTTGCGGCTCCGTGCTCGCTTTCGCCATGGTTGCTTCGAAAGTGAAACCGTTGTGGTGGGGAAGCGGGCGTAGTTCGTCTCGTCCGTTCAGCCCACATTCCTTGGCGTCGTACGCGTCACTTCATCGGTAGGGCGTTCGATGCCTTCGTCTGGATCGGGCTCGTTCGTTGGCGTTCTTGCTGTGTCCGTGTCGTCGCTCAAGCTCTCCTCCTTTGCCAATTGTTTCGAGAAAGTTCGCTATCTCTCCCGTACAAGCAGCCTCGAAAGCATTCCGTTCGTCCCGAGTCCGCTTGCTCGCGGTTTGTCGGGTTTTGTCGTGTGAGTCTCGATCGGAGCAGCGGGTGCCGGTGACCTTGTACGTTCCGGCTAGGACGTGTCGCAAGCGCTCGCCGTGTCGTTGCTCGTTGACGGGCCTACCTGCACGAGTGTAATGTCGTTCGCTCGCTGGATTTGGGTTGAAGCAGCGGGTGCCAACGAGCTCGTACGTTCCGGTAGGGTTAAATGGCGTGCACTGGGTTATTTGTTGGTTGTGGCAAGGTTGATTTCTGTGGTCGTGACATTCGCTGGCCAAGTCCGGATAGCAGCATCGGGAGCGGAGGATGTCGCCAATAGCGGTTTCCTGCGTGTGTTCTGGCTTGGCCGCGTTCCGTGCGCTTTGCGTTTCGTTCGCCGTGGTCAGCTCCCCCTGTCCAAGTTGGATGTCTTTTGTCACCTGTGGCGCGTTTCGTGCGCTGTGCGTATCGTTTTTCCTGGGAAACTACCCTAACATTGGTGTGCGGTCATTCCCCACGTATTGTCCGTTCCGTGCGCCGTGCGTCTTGCTCGTCGTGGCCTATCCACCAATACGGATGCGATGTCGTTGGTTGCGCGGACCGGGGCCAGAACAGGACGTGCGGAAAATGTACGTACTGGCGCCATTGCGTTCCGCCGCGCTTTTAACGTTTCGTTCGTGGACGTCTCGTTCGTGGCACGTGGTGCTTTCTGGCTCCTGCGAGCTGCGTACGTAGCGCGCCTCGCTGCTCGTTGCTGGAAAGACCTGCGCGCGGGCGATGTAGCTCGTCGATTGGCCCGGTGTCAGAACGGCATGTGTTCGTGCTCTCGCCATTACCTGGAAGAGGTCCGGTGAGCAGCTAATCACAGTTTTGCATACGTCGTCTCGTTCATGCGCGTGCCGCCGTGCATGCTGCCTGTGTCCCGATATCATGCAGTTTAGGCACTATGGGAAAAGTGTGGGTAACTTTTGGCAGTTGTCTCAGGGAACTGACTCGTTCTTCACGCATCATCCTGTGAAGGAAAGTGTGTGTGTGTGTGTGTGTGTGTGTGTGTGCGTGCGTGTGTGTGTGCGTGTGCGTGTGTGTGTGTGCGTGTGCGTGTGCGTATGTGTGTGAGTGAGTGAGTGAGTGAGTGGTGAGTGAGTGAGTGAGTGAGTGAGTGAGTGAGTGAGTGAGTGAGTGAGTGAGTGAGTGAGTGAGTGAGTGAGTGAGTGAGTGAGAGGCGTGGAGCGGGTATCGCTCACAGTCGACTGCCGGAGTACACCCAGTAGCTGCCTGTGCTTGGCAGCCGTTACAGCACTGTCCAAGAATTCTCCCGTGCTTCGTGAACTCGAAAACAAAGGTTGCAGACGCGTTTTCCGGAGGCGTGATAACTTGCACTGACGTCGCTTTATTGCTATTGCCGTGTTGGTGCCTTGGTTGCACAGTGGAAATCTGCAGCTCTTGTCTCGAACAGCGCTGACGAAGCTGACAGATATCGATCCAAAAGTGCGGTGGCGTCGTTATGGGCAAGCAACATGTTTTACGAGACGTTCCAAGACGCGAGCTTAAGCTAAAACACCAACGTCTGGCGTTGCCGTTTATGATATCAAAACGGCCCCTTAACGAGGCCTTCCGCAGAGCTAACTTAAACTTGGCAGTAGTTGCTTGCGAGGGGTGGTCGCCCCGCCAATAAATAGGAGATGAAGGTAGGGAAAGAACAACCACCGAAATTCACCATCGTCGCCAGCTTCTCATTAAACGGTGGCATAAACGAGAAGCGGAGCATCGGGTTGCCATTCGAAAGCAAAACGATCCTCCAACGGCAGGATGCCAGAGCTCTTCGACAAAATATGCGAGGCGAAACAAGGCGTCGCACGCGTTATACTGGGCGTTACGATGTCCAATTTACAACCCACAAACGTGCCTCGGTGCACTCGGATATTTTATTTCCAATGCAGGGGAAAACTACACCGCCACGCCTGCACGGTGGGGCTGTATGCTCACTTGTAAATGGACTGCACGAGACCATAGTCCTACCGAACCTGAGCAAAAAGTTTCAAACGAGTGCTTAATAAAACCATATGGGCGCACGTACATCAGCGAAATTATCGCAAAGCGGCATGTTGCAGACAATTTCGGTGACACCAACCATGCAGTCGATTTGACGCGAATCATGTAAATTAACTGCGGCTGTTGAAACGAGCGGTTCGGCTCGCGAAACGACTACACAGCATGACATGCGTCTACAGAAACTTCTGAAGACCAGAAAAGAGCGACTTCGGTGCGCGTAGTGCCTGCATTGTTAGCAGCCCCCCCCCCCTTCCGCCGTCTCCCCTAAAGCAACTTAAACGGAGCAAGCGGAACGAAGCAGCTACGAGTTCCCAGACCGCGTATTTGTAAAAAAAATAACTGCGCCAATCAGCACCAGCCGTAGAAACAGAGTCACTGTGGCTGCACTTCCCGCCGGGACCTCAACCCCTCGTTTTTCCCTTTTCACCGCGACCCCTTAGCGAGCGACCGCCGAAAAACGCTAACTGGGCCAGACAGGGACATGGAAAAGAGGGAGGCGCAGTTTTCGTTGTCTGATTTTACCATCCTTGAGAATTAAGCTGCACAGCGGCACCGCTAAATGTTTGCGACTCGTAGATGCGCGTCCAGACTCGAGTTCGTGATAGAACGTGTTTGCACTACTGTACTGACGAGGAAATGCACTAGAAAATACAGTATTCATGAGTACTGTATACTCACGAGTAGTACTCATGTGTACTGGGTACTCACAAGTACTACTCATGAGTACTGTGTACTCATGAGTAATCATACTCATGAGTAGTCATACTCATGAATACTGTACTCATGAGTACTCATTTTCATGAGTAGAGTACTCATGAGTACTGTACTCACGAGTAGTGGACTTACCACTGTACTCACTCGTCATCGTACTCACTTTTTTCATCTGGGTGTGTACTCACTCATCATCATACTCACTCGTGAGTTTGAGTACAAATGAGTAGAAATGAATGTACTCGCGAGTGAGTACGCCGACCTATGGCTCCGACTACCGTACCGAGACAACTCTGAAACTTGGCCTCAACACAGTTCTCCACCACACCGAGCCCCTCGCTCTTAGCTGCTCTCCCCAAAACCGCCCTTCTCGTATTCACCCTGCCCCACTCCGAACCACCACCGAGCCCTCCTATACAGCTTTACATCCGCTCTACCCCTGTCCCCCAAGTCTCGCAACTCCGCCTCCTGGGGCTTACTCTTACCAACAACCGCTCCCCAGCGCCCACCCTCCAATACATTAAACGATACACCACGCAGACTACACACCTCATCCTGCGTATCGCCAACAGCACGGCCTCAATGAACCGGATCGTCTATGGCTCATGCACAGCTTTAACTGCCTTATGTATCAAATCCTTTACCTTCGCCTCACACCCACCCAACTCAGCACACTTGATGCCTTTTTGCGGAAAACCTATTGACATGCGATACTCCTTCCCCGGCTAGGTTTCCAGGTGGAGACAAAGGGAAACGACTAAGAAGGTACAAGCCAATACGAGAGAATGTTGCGGGTGACATCTCGCTTGGCTCAAGTGATCCGGTAGGCCGACAGGAAGGGGGTTTTCTTTCGTTTGCTCAAACCGTGACGTACAGAGTAACAGAAGACCAGGCCAATTAAAAGCGCTTGCGTATGCGGTGGAACGTTTGAGCGACGCCAAAGTGGCCAGCCGTGACTTCGTCGGGAAAAATTAGGATATGAAAGCGGAGGTCATCACAAACGTCCAGCAACGCAACAGGGGCCTAAGAACGAAAATTTTGGTGGTACGTGACACCGTATTGAAACAAAACTGTATTCAAAGTTTGGTCAGTTGGTATTGTGTTGAGACGAAAATTATAGGCATCACTGATAGAAGGCGGTGCTGGTGGTCAGCGATGTTGCGGTTTTCCGATAGGGAGAAGATACAGTAATCGATTTCATGATCAGATGTGTAAGGTCGGCCAACGTGATAACGCGACAAACTGTTGGCGTCGCTGCGCAATCCGACAATCTTATAGGTTGCCAAATACTTCTGAACGAGTACGGCCAATCACTCAAGTTCCCTGTTGGAGCATTCGAGGAAAGCCAGCAAGGACACGATGATCTGTTACAGCGTGAAATGGCCTTTTATGCAAATATTGTCAGACCTTGTTGATTATCCATACAAGCGCAAGATATTCGCGATCGGTCATGGAACAGTTCCGCTCAGAGGTCAACAAGAAACAGGTAGGATAAACTATCACTTGGTCCTGGCCGGCTTGCTTCTAAAAAAATACAGCACCTCTGCCGTGACCACTCGCGTATGTGCGGACTTCTATCGCAGCAGTATCGTAAAAGTGGGACAAAATTGGTGAATTCGTGAGGCGTTCGATCGTGATAGCAAAAGCGGAAGCTTGCGCGGGGCACAATTAAACTGAGGCGTGGTGCCTCATAATATCCGTGATTGAGCTGACAATCTTAGCGAAGTTCCTGACGAAGGGGCGTGAATAGGAACACCACGCCACGAAAATGGGAACGTTCTTCGCCGATCGAGGAACAGAGAATTATTTTACGGTGTGTATTTCTTGCATAGCGCCTACACGATGCTCAAGAAGCTTGATTTCACAGGCAGCCGAAGTGGAATCGATCTGCACTCCAGCGCGACTAAAATCCTTAAGGATGTCCGGCTGATGAAGATTAGTCTCGAAGAGGGAGAAAAGAGGATTACATCGTTATGCCTACCATAGGCAAGTCGTTCACTTGAACCCACGCAGAACAGGGTCCGCCATTCTTTCCAATGTTGCGGGTGCATTGCAGAGACAGAATCGCATTACCCTAAATTTGCAGGAACCATCTTCCTATACAACGGTGGTCTTTTTAGGGCACACGACATCAACAGCAATTCGCAGTATCGAAGGTGAATTGATGAGAATTACGCCTTGCAGGCATTCCAGGACGTTTTCAACACCTGGAAGCGGGTAAACGTTGTTTTTTTTATTTTTGTTTAAGTGCCCGTAATCAACAAACAATCACCATGAGCGGTCTTTTGTTTTTCTCAAGACGACAGCTGATATCCATGAACTCGAGGTTAGCTCAATGACATTCCTGCTCAACATTTTCTCGAACGACTGTATGTTCGGAATGGGACACGCAATATGGACGTCGGCGAACAGGGCTCCCGTGACCCGTCACCCTTGTTGAGTCGATGAGCAACCATCGATGTGTTGCCGACGGGACGGTTGTCTGAGTCGAAAATGTCCTGGTAAGCCTTAAGGAAGGCAGTGGAGCTCCTGATGTTTTGCAGGGTCCGACGCTATCACTCTTGCAAAAAAACAATTAGTCGGCCATAGGTCCTGTGTGTCGTCTGTGGCGGGTTCGAAGGTGTCACTGGTCACAGTAAAAAGGTAGCATTCGCCCAAGGGAGGAAGTTGGGCTAGTGACATTCCTCGCGGAAGTAGTTGGGCAATGAAACCAAAGTACAGTATAGGCAAGCTTATTTCGTTTTCGACGACCGTCATGACAGGACAAGGAGGAGCTTCATTGCGCAGAAATAGCATGTCGTTGACAGGCGAAACGACAGACTCCATCTGGGACAGGAAGACATGAGGACACATGTAGTTGAGTGATAGTTAAGGGAATCAGCCGAACGTGCTCGGTGCAGCAGGCTTGTCGTCATGATAACGCTTGGTAACATTCTCAGAAGCCATTGGTAGCTCAAGACGAAGAGTAGTGGCGGCACAGTCAAGCTAGGCGCCATGGTTAGTGAGAAAGTCCTACTGTAATGTCCGTGTAATGGCATAAGAGCATGTTACCGAGGCGGTGAACAAGACAGGAGCAATGTCTGGCAATTTTGGCGTGACCGGTACACATTCCGGCTATGGTGGACGTTTCTCCATCGTCGGCTGTTACAGTGCGGGATGTAGCAGGAGTGGGATGCACCAATCCTAACTTTCCGAAAAGTGCGGCGAATGTTGTAATTCATCACTGAATTATGGGCGCCGGTGTCGAATAACGCGTTAACACGAGCAGCGTCAACGAGAACATTTGTCACATTTGGTCTTGCAATCGCAGTCAAAGGAAAATTTGCCGGCCAGGCCGTATATCCAACATCAACTTCAGGTGCTGCACCGGCTAGCTTTCCGAGATGGAGAAGAGGGCGGCGGCGAACGCCACTGGAGCCGTTGAGGTTGAGAGGCCAGACCGGCCGCGTCGTGCATTGTCGGGTGCAAAGCGCAGCTGAAGAACACGCTCAAAACATCGAGACCGGTCGTCAGATTAGCTGTTATCGGAAAACCATTGGCAGGGAAATGACTACCAGGTGCTACGGCAGTAACAAGGACGTGACCAATGCGTCAGCAGTTGAAGTAGGTGGGCCGGTCATCGGGTCTTCTCCACCCATGTGTTATTCGGTGTCGGCAACGCGGTGAAACATTTTACCGCCAAGGCACGTCAGTCCAGGGGAACTTCGTAGGGAACCCTGCGCGAAGATCGTGGCGCTCCAAGGCCTGTACTGAGTGAAAACCCAGTTTGGCAACCTCGTCCCTTCCAACAGCTTGTTTTAGGACATTGATGGGATGGTTATCCGGTCATGAGTGAAGTAAGAGACACGAACTGGGCCCGTAGCCGCAATCTCATGGCGCACTGCTTTCAGTGAGGCTGTCAGGCGGAATTCATCGTGAAAGTGGTGGACGCGGTGAGTGCCGCATCTAGGCACAATGAGGTCGCTGCCGTGTGTGGCCATCGCGTGAACTTTTGTGCTCTGCGGTGACATTGGGCTTCCTCAAAGGGTTGGGATTAGTTGAGGGGGCACTCGGTAATGGTGCTGCCTTCCCAAAATGAGTCGATGGAATGCGTCATCTGCAATGCCCTTCATTACGTGTCCCCACCTTGCCGGCTCCCGACATTCTGGGGTCTGCCTTCGAGAATAGGACAAGACGTCTGAAATGTACTCCACGTAAACGTCGGTCTATGTCTGGGCGCATAATCTGAGCTCTTCTTTGGGCAAGCTGGCGACCAACCGGCTTGCCAGAACAAATCGATCGAAGAGTTTCTCTTTAAAGACATCCCAACTGGTCAATTATTCTTCACACGTTTTGTACCACACCGCGCTGTTCTGTAAATAGAAACCTACATCCGCTTGCGTGAGCATGTCGTCCCACCTGTTATGAGAGCTGGTACGCTCAAACATACGTAGCCAATTTTCCACATCGACGTCGTCTGTACCGGAAAAACAACCGTCACGGGATGAGTAAGGCATTGGACCCTGTTTCATTGGTAGGAAGCATGGTCCGGTGTTGAATGTGTCGCCCACTCCGAAGCTCCGTGGTCTGAGAAACGGCGCCGGTTAGAGGTACCGGGGTGGGAACCGCAACCTCTACCAAAACAATGTTTTATAGATGTTCATGAGAAATTTACACTGCTTACAAATTAGCCAACCGACTTGTAAATTTACGCATTATAGCGAAAGTAGCCTCGAGGCAGTAACACGGAGCACGCGCCAGTTCATGAAAAACCGTCTTCTACTGAGTCGTTGAGTCTGTGCGGCGCTTGGCTCATTCTCCCACCAAAGTGGCACGTACCCCACGGAGAGTGCTTCATCACCATGGTTTGGTGCCATACACAAGAACAGAACAATATTGCACTTTGTCGCCCACTTTGGACTCTATGCGAGTAGCCTTCCGTCTGACTCTATGCGAGTAGCCCGAAATTCATTGTCGTTTTTATCATTTCGAAAATTGTTAGGCGCCTGTCACAACGAGAAGAAGCGACTATGCGGAGGGAAGCCGCCTGCAACTGAAGCCCCAAGAGGTCGCTCGAGTGCTGCAAAGTTAGGGTTACTGCTGAAGTTTGCCTGGTGCAGTCAATTTTGCGGTAGGGGCTTTAAAGCTGCCCAAAACAACTTTGTGGGTGCATGCTCTGTACTTAACAGACTCTTGATGCTGTGAAATGCACTTTCTTTCAATGTGTTTGGACCGTTATCTCCGGGAGCACATTCATACAAGAACGTCGTGCAGATCACATCGTACAAGCCGCCCCCATCCGCATTTGTAAGTCCTCAGGATCAACGCAACCAACATTTATTTATTTCCAACCGTGGGCGTTACATTGTCTCCCGTTCACGTAAAGAGCATATTACGGTAATGTAATATGAAATTTACACTGATGCGACGAACTAATCTTGCTGAAACATTACTGGCACTATACACGATTCAGGGACAACAACTTGAAATAGTTACTACTTATAAGTATCTAGGAGTACACATATATAACAACTTATCCTGGGAACACATGTTAATTATATTGTCAGCAATGCTAAACGAACACTGGGATATCTGCGACGTAATTTTTTATGGCTCCATCTAACTTAAACTAGTTCTTTACCAGACACTAATCCGCCCTAAACCTCGAGTATGCCTGTTCAGTGTGGAACCCTGCGCATACTACCTTATTAACACCCAGAATCCGTACAAAACCGCAGCGCACGCTTTATCCTATCTAATTATGCTCGCAAGGCCAGTATATCTTCAATGAAACGAACGCTAAACCTGCTCCTCTTTCCCTTCGTAGAAAGCTGTCACGGCTTAACCTGTTTCATATATCCACCACTTCAATCCCAGCCTAAAAAATGAACTTCTTTCCAGTCCAGCATACATATCGTCGCGTATAGATCCCCCTTTCAAAGTGAACATCCCTCATTGTCGTACTAATCTGCGTTTCCATTCCTTCATACCTAAAACATCAGACGATTGGAACCGCCTGCCAAGTGCGATAGCTACAGTCACCGATGCGCGCGCATTTCGCTCAGCAATTGAACGACATTTATCTGTACTATAGTAGTGTCCCATCATGTGATGTGTTTATTCCCTTGTGTATTTGTATATCGCATCTTCTTCTGGCATTGAAAAGTTGTTTTGCTATTTTGCACTAGTGTAATTCTGTGTGTTCCCCTAGCTTATGGCACTCTGGCCCTTACTTTACCAGTATTGTTTTTTATATGCCCCGTAATATATGCATATATTTACATACATTTTCAGTGAGTTGTTCTTGTTTTTGAATTTATTGCTGCGCATTTCTCTGCTGTAAACTTCCCTTTTATGTAGTTATTTTTCCCACTATTTGTACAAACCCCACTCCTTTCTGTAATGCCCCATGGGCATTGAAGGTACCGAAATAAATAAATAAAAATAAATGAAGGCGGCCTTTTGGGTGGGTTGGTACTTTATTCCACTACTGTAGAGCACAATTGTTTTACAACAGCCTAGGAAAGGGCTATACGGAGAAGTGCTTTTTGAAATTGTTTCTTGTAGATCATGAAATCATTTACTCAGCCGCTGAACACATAACAGATCGCTCTATTTCATCTCAACGTAGCGCTCCCACAACGTTTACGGGTTATAGTCGTCAAACGTCTGAAGCTGTCGTTGTCGTGAGCATGGGTATAACTATTGCACTTAGGGAAGTTATTTGCTCGCGGTTTTTCACCAACATGGTCGGTAAGTTTTTCCCTGTGACTTCTAAAACATTCTACGCAACGATGCCCTCCCGAGCCCCATTTATGCCTTCGACATTGCAGGCATAACCAAATGTGAGTGATGTTTTAATGGTTACCTCGGCAGTGCGGTATTCAGGGAAACTGACCAACTTATTCAAACGGACCCCGCACGGGGCACCTTGAGCAATCTTGGTGACGGTACTGGCGATACCGCGGACCCCGAGGCCCCATACTCACGCTGTAACCGACCGTGGTAATGAGTTTTAAGGTGAAGGGTAGAAACCTCAAACGGTGCCGTCGGGAGCCCAGGTCAAGCTCCGGCGGATGGGCTCCCTGTCTGTTTACCAGGCAGGGAGCTCCGGGACTTCTCAAGCTATTAGGGTAAGGTTTGAGAAGAAAGTACCCCCGTTCCCTACATTTTCAATGCCACATGGATAAATCGAAACCCCCCCGTAAACCCGATCTGTCCCTGAAAAGGGGCCGCACCGATGTTACGTACCCACCCCTTCCAACTTTCACTCTCCCGAAACCTGATAATTATCCACGATTCTTGATTATCGAATCCCTAGAAAAAGACAAGTTAGTTGCCTCAATTTCCGTGTTTCTAATTGCAAAATTCATAGAAGGAATAATCGGTAAACACTACAAAGCCAAAAAGCAAAGAACTGGAGAGTTGCTGGTAGAAGTCACCACCAGCAAACAGGCACAAATCTCCTGAGCCAGACCCGTATTGCCGATCTTGGCATCAAGGTCACGTCCCACCGCAGCCTCAACAGCTCGCAGGGCGTGATCTCAGAGTCAGATCTGCAAAGCGAGACGGAAGCCGATCTTCTAGAAGGCCTGAGAAATCAGGGTGTGACGGCAGTCAGGCGGATATCCATAAGGCGAGATAATACGGAAATACCTGCCAGGCACATCATTCTCACATTCGACCGTTCAACTCTTCCAGACCATATCAATGCAGGATTCATCCGGTGCTCTGTCCGAGCATACATCCCGAATCCGCGGCGCTGTTACAAGTGCCAGTGGTTCGGGCATGGTACCAACTCGTGTCTGGGCCAACTAACCAGCGCCAAGTGCGCGCAACAAGGTCATCACTCTGATAATTGTCACTCTAATCAATTGCTTTGTGCGAATTGCCAAGGACCTCACGGCGCGTATTCGAGAGCCTGCGAGGCATTCAAATTGAAAAGAAAATCATCAACGTCAAACTCACGGAAAACATCACCTTCCCGGAGGCGCGAAAGAGGTTCACCTCTTTTCCCGTGGGGAGGTACATCGACGCAGCTTGCCGGGGGGCGGAGCGGCGTCTGGTTTCGGCGGGGACCCATAACCGCGAGTCGGACTGGTCCCGCCCCCGCGCCCCCCCCCCCGGGTTGCCCCAGGCAGCCCAACCAGCCTCTGCACCGCTCGCTCACCCAGCAGCGGCTGTGGTGGCAACAACGTCTGTTGGGGATGCCGCTGCATCCACTGCTTCCTCTCCACCTGCCCAAAGCACATGCAAAGGGCACGGAGATGGAGACGGAGGCAGTCGCAGCGACCCCCTCCGCGCCTCACTGCCTGTGCCATCTGTGGTGCTCCCCACGCCTTCGGCACTGGCAGCGCAGGCAAAGAAACACACCGAAAGGGTACCACGTCAAGGCGGGCCCTTGTCCGCTGGGCACCCCCTTGCCTTCAGATGACGACATGGACGTCGAGCCCTTCCGGCTTTCATCGCAGCGGAAGGAACGGGCTGCGACGTCCAGGTCAGTAGAGAAGGCCAGAAAACCTCTTCCAAGAGTCAAGCCCCGAAAGACCCTACATAAATAACCACACTCCAGTAGCTCTGAACACATAATAATGGAAGAGAAAATATTGTTCAATGGAACTGCAGAGGCCTTCTGAATAATCTTGACGATGTGTGTGAGATTCTGCATGCTAATCAGCCAAGTTTAATGTGTGTTCAAGAAACACATCTAATTCCAATCAATCAAATTTCTTAAATAGCTATATGGTATTCAGAAAGGATAGGGTTGGCTGCACACACTCTTCGGGCGGTGTAGCCATAATAGCCAGGAAATCCCTAGCATGCCACCCATCACTCTGAACAGCATCCTTGAGGCTGTAGCAATACGCACAATAATTTTTAATAGGTTGATAACGGTATGCTCCATATACATTTGTCCTGATTTCGTGCTTTCTAGCTCTGACTTCCAGGAGCTGGTTGACCAGCTGCCCGAACCATATATCCTAACAGGCGACCTTAATGCGCACAACTCTCTTTGGGGCTCTTCACGCACTGATGCCCGAGGTCGCCTGATAGAGAAATTCCTTACATCTTCAGGAGCATGCCTCTTCAACAAAAATAAGCCCACTTACGTTAATATAGGACACAACACACACTCATATCTTGACTTGGCTGTTGGCTCCGCAGTTCTTTTCCTCTTCTCGAGTGGGGTGTAGGCACTGACCCATATGGCAGTGACCACTTCCCCACCTCACTAACATACATAGGTAAAGGCCCATGCAGTCCATCTTCCCACAACAGGTTCAACGAAGCAAGAGCTAACTGGAATACATTTACAGAGACATCCAAACTACACCACACATCCATAGGACACCTACACGTTGAAGAAGCTACCCAACTCCTCACGGCGCACATCCTCGACGCCGCCGAAAGTCTATTCCCCACGCCTCTGGTGCCCGCGCAACCAGCGGAGGCCGTGGTGGAATGAGGACTGTAGGCGGGCGCGAGAGGCCCAGAACAAGGCGTGGGGTATCCTTCGTCGGTACCCCACGTCGGGAAACCTCCTCTTGTTCAAACGGGCCAAGGCGTTAGGAAAACGTGTGCACCGTGAGGCAAAACGAGAGAGTTGGCGTACATTCATAACATCAATAAACTCGTACACCAACACATGGAAAGTATGGACACGAATACGCAAACTCGAGGGACAACAAACACAACAGCCTGCCTCTGGTCAGCACTACAGGGACACACTCGAAGACCAAGCTGACACACTCGCACAACACTTCCAACACGTTTCTAGTTCAGCACACTACACAAACACTTTCATTAAACACAAACAAATGGCCGAAAAGAAGCCCATACTAGATAAAAATAGGTCAACACCTTCTTATAACTCGGAGTTTTCACTTCATGAACTGAGGGCCGCTCTGAGCACTTGTAAACCCTCAGCTCCAGGCCCAGACAACATCACATATACAATGATACAGCACCTGCACTCAGACACTCTTCTAACACTCCTCCACCTATATAACAAGATTTGGCTTTCGGGGCACATTCCTCGCTCTTGGAGGGAGGCCATAGTAGGGGCTTCCTTGAAGGAGGGAAAGGACCCGTTGTCCCCCTCAAGCTACCGGCCAATAGCGCTGACGAGCTGCCTGTGCAAGCTTCTCGAGAAGATGATCAATCGCAGGCTCGTGTACTTCCTTGAATACAACGGTCTTCTCGAGAGCTGCCAGGCAGGCTTCAGGGCGGGGCGATCCACGAACGATCAACTCGTATCTCTTGAATCGTATATAAAGGATGCCTTCGTTCATAAACAGTATTGTGTAACTGTGTTTTTCGACCTCGAGAAGGCCTACGACACCGCTTGGCGGTACGGGATCCTCAGTGACCTCAAGACATTCGGTATCTCGGGTAACATGTTAAACACTCTTGTCAGTTACTTGTCAGAAAGAACGTTTCGAGTGAGAGTCGGTGGTGCACTCTCAAGGGTTCACGTGCAAGAAAATGGCGTGCCACAAGGTGGTGTGTTAAGCTGCACTCTATTCATAGTTAAGATGAACTCCCTTGGGAAGGCATTGCCACCTACAATCTCCTATTCTATGTATGTAGATGACGTCCAGATATCCTATAAATCATGTAATATGTCAATCTGCGAACGTCAAGTCCAGCTTGGTGTCAAGAAACTTGCCGGCTGGGCAGACAAGAATGGTTTTAAATTGAATCCTGCAAAAAGTTCCTGCGTTGTGTTCTCCAGGAAGCGTGGGGTCCATCCGGACCCAGACATTGCATCTTAATGGCGTGTCGCTTCCTGTGAACAAGGAGCACAAGTTCTTAGGTGTGGTGTTGACCACAAACTCACATTCATTACCACATCAAGGAACTTAAAAATAAATGTCTCAAAACAATGAATATACCTAAGGTTCTCTCCCACCAATCCTATGGTTCCGACAAAGAACTCTTGCTTCGCTTGTATACTGCTTTGGTTGGGTCTCGTTTGGACTATGGCAGTGTGGTGTATGGGTCGGCGACTAAGACAGCCTTGCGAATTCTTGACCCAGTGCTACACTTGGGCCCTCGTCTTTCGTCGGGTGCTTTTCGCACTAGCCCTGCTGAGAGTCTTTATGTCGAGTGTAATAAGTGGAGCCTTGAGAACCAACGAACGTTCGTGGACTTGCTTTATGCTTTTAAAATTTCATCGCTGAATAATCATACTTTTTATCCTGTCTTTAACGATACATCAACATCTCTGCTCTTTGTAAATCCGCCATCCGTTCCTCTGCCCTTTTCACTTAGAGTGAATCCTTTTCTTAGATTACAGTTTACTGCCTTGGCAAGTTCGCCCTGTGTCGTGCGAACCTTTCTTTATTACACTTGACAAAAATCGGGCACCACGAGCTGCAATACTGCAGCACTTTCTGTCTTTGCAGTTTATAATACACATCTGCAGAATTTTATAGTGACGCTTCTAAAACCTCCACTATGGTGTCGTGCGCTGCTCATGGTCTGAATTTCAATGCAGCCAGAACCATGAGCGTGCACACAACAATTTTTTCAGCAGAAGCGTATGGAATTTTACTGATTGTACGACACATTCTTGAAACTGAAAATTCCCAATTCCATTCATCTATACAGATTCTTTGAGTGTTGTTCGCGCCTGTCATCGCACAAGCCCCCCCAAAACCACATAGTTAATCTTGTATTCAACACCTATCATGTCCGTGTATGCACAAAAGCATGAGCTGGTCTCTGCTGGGTCCCAGGACACGCAGGGATAGCTGGGAACGAGTTGGCAGACAAGAGGGCCGCTGCTGCTGCACTAAGGAACACTGTAGACACTACAACAATACCCGACACAGACCTCAAGCTTCACATAAGACAACACCTGCGCAGAACATGGCAAACACACTGGGACTGAACATACAGATAACACTTACACGCTATAAAAGCCACAGCTTGGGACCATACACCAGCTGACATCACACAACAGACACACGGAAGTCGCCTTGGGTAGGCTGCGGATAGGGCACACCCATGCGACGCACTCGCATCTGCTGACGGGATCTTCTAGACCCCAGTGCAGCAGGCTGCGGAGAGGCCCTATCCGTAGTGCACATACTAATCACATGCAAGGCACTTCACACAACACGACACAAACACTTCAGAGAACTCTACAGACAACATATTCCCCTACATACATCGTATTTTCTAGGTGACGATGCCATTGTTTCCGTGAAACATTGTTTCGAGTATTTGTCCAGACGTCAAGTTTTTAAACCTCATTTCCTATCACGCCATAATGCAAATCTGGCCCTATAGCACCAGCCATGCTCATTGTCGTTTGTGATTTATTATTATTTATTTATTTATTATTCATACTGTTTAGCCCAGGGCCGGTACAGGGTGGATGTACAACAGAGAACATGGAGGCAGTAACTGCCGCCTAAGATACGAGTGCAACGCAGAATGTGCGCGACACAGTATGCCGAACAGTATGCGGCACAAGTATAGTATTCAGCTGCATTGTGCGCAGGTTCAAAATGCAAAGGTGCAAAGTACAAGGGTACACAACAATAAGCAACTCTGACAAAAGCGCAGTTAAGCCAAACTGGATAAGACACATATCTTCCGTATGGGCGCGGACCCCACTATAGGGCCAAATCATCAAGAGACATCCCTATCGGCTTCTATGTAGTGTAACAATAATTTTTCAAAGTCGCTAAGGAGTCTGATTTAGTAATTTCTGGCGGCAAATTGTTCCAGTCTTCAATTGTATTGGGAAGGAAAGAGTGTTTAAATGCATTTAAACGAGTCATTATAGGCATTTTACTTTTGTTTTTGCTGACTTTACTTAGTGTTTAAGGTTTCACCCCTCATATATGACTATTGTTTTGGCGCTCTTTGCCCCAGTTGGCCTTGCGCCATAAACATCCAACCATCATCATCATCACTATTCAAACGTATCTGTAGACACCGGTGGTAAAGCAACCAAAAAGTCTTGTTTCGCACGAACTGTTGCTCAGAAGCACGTGACAAAAGGAACGGAACGTACTTTGATTCCTGCAACTGCATATAACCACCATATCGCAGCATATTCCCCGTCTGCTAAAATCAAATCTTGCGCCTGCCGCTTCTTGCTCCGCACATCACACTGGAGAAGCTCCTGGTACAATTTTAACAGGACCTGCGACTCCTGTGGTACAACGTCCGAGTTGTGAACTGAATGAAGCCCATTTTTTCGGAACACCCCACCTGTTACAGGCATAGCCACATTGTCACTTTGCCAAAGTTACAACTTTGCCGAATATACACAATGCATATCAGGCGTGCCGTAGTAGAGGGTGCAGTATTAATATTGACCATCCTGGGACCTTTAACATGCGCCGAAATATCAAGCGCCGTTTTCTTATTTCGCCTCCATCTGAAAATCGGCCACCACAGCCGGGAAATACCGAGTCCGCGGAAGCAACATCTTATACTACCCAACAAACGCTCATACTCTGGTCACTCACAAGTATTTGAAAAGGTCACGGCTGGTGAGAACAAAGTCGGAATTGCGCGCATTGGCCTCTTCCGGCGCAACTCGATTGTAGCCAACGGAGTTATGTGCGACACTGAATAAACGCTTACGCGAATCGGGCCAGAAGTATACCCTTGCAAACGACTCACGACCACCATCAGAGGTACACTCAGTGGATCAAATTACTGTAGCGCTGTGAATCAGCACTTGTGAAAGTGGAACGGCTGCTGTTTCCACATCCTCCAAGACAGGGTCTTACCCAGAAAGGAGCCCCCCCCCCCGGCCGGAATTTTCTGCACCATAGGCCCCCTCCTCCCGCCACCTCTCTTCTTTTCTCTCCTCGCACACATTCTAAAGCGCCGCCATATAAATTCTGGGATTGTTAGCTATTTGAGGCGTTTTTCAAAATGAACGAAACCCCGAATTTAAATTTGAGAAAAAAAACGAACGTATGGTACCAGACCTAAATGCAGTGCTGTCAAAACTACTAAATGACATGTTAGGCGAAATTTATGGCGACAATTTATTTAGAATTATGCGGAGAATGTGACTAAATGACTACTAAATGACTACTAAATGACACGCTAGGCAAAATTTGTGGCGACAAGTAATTTAGAATTATGCGTAAATTTGAGCAAAATTAGGATAAGTACGGATTTGGCTCGTAAGTGAAGGTGGTGGCGGCATTCTTATAAAAACTTTGTTTCAATTGGCTTCCAAGAATGGTACGATGGACGTTTAAGCAAAGAAGGCAACAAACGTATGCAACAGGGCTTCAAGAACGCTGAAACTATGCATGAAGAGTCAGTGAGTCCTTTTGCAACATTAGCATCTGTTTTCGAAATGTTCCATAGGGTACTTTTTCGGGTACAAATAAAGACACGAGGCTCTTCATTGCCTTGCCATAAATTTGCAAAACGCTTCACAAGAAGCCTGCTCATACAACAAGTAGTCTAGTTGGTGTTGGCTCATATCGTATGCTTCACCTGAATGAAGCGGCTCGTGCGCACAGAGAAGGGTGATTTGCCATGGCTTGTAAGCGGCGGCTAATTTGTTAGGTACCCAAGTGGTAAATATGGGAGTAACAATATTTATAATAACCAGATTTACTCCATAAGGACGAGGGGGACGAGAGGAAATGATAGTTTCAGATCTCTCAGCTTAAATTCGTTCAGTTCGGTTCCTTTTTTTTTTTTTTGACGTCTGGCGGCAGCTCTTCCGCCGATGCCTTAATTGCTGTCTAAACTGATAAGCCAGCTCCTAAAAGCAAAAAATAATCTTACAGAGACACCAACAAGACAGCCCCAACAGTCACGCCGAAAGCGAAATCCCATTGGGCGAATGAATTTGGCTCATTGTGATCCGTGCCACAGCAGGGTCTGGTTCATTTTCGATACGAACTTCGATCTGCGTACACGTTTGCAGGGCCTTATCTCAACTATTTCTTGTCACATTTCTTTTGGGGGAAAGTTGCCGGGATTTTCTGGCCAGTGCAGTTTTATCTGACTTCGCTTTGGTTTGTTGATTTGGTTCATTTAGAAAAAAAAAACGCCTCATTTGGTGGTCAACGTTGGAATTAAAAAAAAACGCGAGGTTTATATTCTCCGTGATATGCGGTAGCAGTAAAGCACCAGAGAGCACAATCGCTGTGCACCACGATAACAAAAGAAATTCGCATAAAAAGCGCACAGTCTTACATTTTACACTCTTCCTCTTCCAATAGGAGAGACGACTTCAAACTAACACGTATCCACACCGTACCCTTCTTCATGCCATTTATCCGACAGACTATCCAGCCACCTGCCACTACTGCCCAGCGCCCGGTACCCTATACCATGAGGTGTGGGGGTGCCAAAAGACACCGGACTTGCACCCAATCCCCAACCCCTCTATACAACAGTGGACGGCGCGGTTGACCAGCAAGGACCCTACGTTCCAGCTTGACCTGGTGCAAAGGGCCCGCGCAGCCAGCCGCAGCCAGGGGATCGCGGACTAAGGATCCCCTCCACCGGGCGGGTGCCCTAACAACTGCACCTGTTGTTTTAATAAAGATTTGTTTCATTCATTCATTCCAATAGGAGATCGTCACGGCAGCCACGCCACATAAACGAAACACGGTGTTGGACTTGGTTTTGGTAAGTTTCGCGTTCCCCCATCGTTGTCGCTTCGACAGAGTGGTATACAGTATATTTATTTGGATCGAAATCTTTTTATTTAAAAAGATTGTAAAGAGAACGCCGTCGCAGATGGAGGGTGATTTCGTGTCTTTTAAATTACGCTTCAACAGTTATCAGTCCAGTCGCCCGACGCAGGCACATTTCTGCCGTGTGAACTTTTTTTCTAATTTTTAGCCCTGGGCGCAGTACTTCTAAGACCACTGCGTCTTGCGCTCTTCGCTGTTGTACGGTGGCACCAGCAACTTCCTACATAACATTACGAGGCGGGTTTGTACCTAAACATGGTAGAAGAGTAAACAAGAGATCCAAAAGAACTTTTATCGCTCCGCCAATGTATCTTTCTCTCTAACTCTTCCAGAACTAACTCAACAAACGGACAAGAGATATCTCTATTTTACATTTTTGCTTTTGGGCACGGAGCAAGAATATTCTTGCTCCGGGCTTTTGGGTAACGTTTTCTGGGAAGTGTCGTTCCTGCATTTCTTACTGTGGCGAGTTTATTCGATCTGATACATTGTTTGCCAGATCAGGAGAGGTTTGTCTTACAGGCGTATCTATTAAATGCACCCAGTTTGATTGATTCATTCACTGATTGATTGGTTTATTTCTTGTGGAGTTTAACGGGTCGACGCAACACAGGCCATGGGACACGCCGTCGTGGACGGCTTCGGAATAATTTGTCCGCCTGGGGATCTTTAACGTGTGCCGAAATCTTGAAACCACAGGCGTTTTCGCTTTCCCCTTCATCACAAAAGCAGATATACTTAATTTCATTTGTCTTTGCAGGTTTAGACGCATTTATGGTGAGCGCCGGCTGTTCATCGTCTTTGTAATAGTAACGCTCGGTACCCTCGCCCTCTTCCTAATTCGCATAGAAAGGCTATCTTGGGTTCGCCCCCCCCCCCTCTGAAAAATTACACCATCTTCCCATTGGGGAACCCTGAGTACTATGCAAAGCCGCCATGCGGTTGATTCAAGTGCCCATTAGTTTTCAGTTCGTCGTTCTGCCCATGGGTGATTCGCATACTACTCAGGGTTCCCCTACGGGAAGATGGTGTAATTTTATTAGATGCGACGGGGCTATGTCCCTCCCTTGTTGTTGTTGCACCGTCCACACCGCCACTGAGCATGCTCGGCTTACTGAACGCCCGGTGGTGTCTTACCCTTTATTGGCTCCTGGAGCGACAGTGTTACCGGCGTCTTCCTGGGCTGGCTCGAGATGAGCCGAGCATGCGCAGTGGGGATGTGGACGGCGCCACATCAAGGCAGGGACATAGCCCCGACAATGAGATGCTGGAGCGGCAGTGTTGCCGTTGTCTTCCTGGGCCGGTGGATGGATGGACGACGGACGACGGAACGCGCCGACGCAACGCAGGCGATGAGGCGCGCCGTAGTGGAGGGCTCCGGATTAATTTTGACCACCTGGGGATCTTTAACGTGCGCCGAAATTTCGGGCACACGGCAGTTTTTACTTTTCGTCTCCATCAGAAAAGCGGCCGCCGCCGCCGGGAATCGAACCCGCGATTTCGTGCTCAGCAGCGCAACGCCTAGTCATTGAGCCACCGCGGCTGGTCACTGCAAAGAGTAATGGGTTTGCACACAACCGCGGACTTGCATGCATTTTAAGTGGAAGAAGGCAACAAAATCAGTAACAAACCATAGAAGCCATCGATATAAGCCAGTTCAACAGCCAAGACAGAACCCACTTCCACGGGAAAGTCCACCTGCGAACGGAAAGACACTGTGTTTTAGTTCGTTGTGTGCAAGTAAAATAAAGAGCATTTATTGGATGCAGCGGAAAGAAGCATTTATGAGTAGACCTAAAACACAAGAAAGCAGCATTTTAAATCAGTGAAATGCACTTGGAGGCATCGCATGTTTTCGTTTACGGCTCCGTCCCCCCGTCTTCTTTGGCAGCAGCAGTGGTTAGGCCTGGGAAGGAACTAATCCAACGTTTCAAGATTCATGATTTACCAGCGCAAATTCAACGGGACGAGAGAGGAGTACACAACACGAGCGCCGTTGTGTACAAATTAAGTACTCCTCTCTCATCCCGTTTAATTTGCGCTGGTAAATCATGAATGTATACCAACTAGCCCAGTTCTCGACCTTGTTTCAAGATTGCTCACAGGACGTCGTCTACCGCAGCAGAACTGATCGGTTTATGCGCTGCGCTCCGTACGATTTCTTGTGAAAGGCCCCAGCAGTGAACTATCCTTTGTGACTGCAAACCAGCGCTGCAGGTTAAGGTACCCAATAAAGTGAGGCACTGGTCAGCTGACCAGTGATGTCACTATCCTACTCAAAGAGTTGAGTGAAACGGGCCACACGGTGATGCTTCGTGGATACCACGTCACTGTGGCATCGCTGGAAATGAGTTGGCGGATGCAGAAGCACAGCAGGCACACCACAATGAAACTCTCCTGGCCATACCCAACGCGATACTCTACCGCGCACGTAAAGAAGGTGCAGCCTGTGCATTCGTCTCACTCGCAGAATCGACATGAATGGTTTCACAGGCTCGATGAAGAGTAAACGTTTTGGCTCACTTATGCTCATCGACTTCGCTGAAGTAAACAGACATTGCTATACAGGCTGCGTCTTGGAGTAGCATTGTCCAAGAAGTATCTCCACACAATCGGACGCAAGGACAGCCGGACTGCCTTCTGTACGGTTGTCCTGAGACTATCGGACATCTGCTTAGCGCCTGTCCAAAGTACGCTAGTGAGCAAAAGAGCCTTGAGGCAGCATAACTACATGTATATGCTTAGACACTCGCTCCCTGTCTTAATAAAAAATATTGGGCACGTGGGCTGACAACTGGAAATAAACCGTGGCCGATAAAGCCCTGCTTATATTTCTTTGCGACTCCTCTCTGGATACTCGGCTCTAGGTAACGACAAAATTGGGCTGAACAGTGGACTGTAATCATCTGATGCAGCGCCCCGTTGTATGTGGGATGTTTATTTGTATTACTGCTTGTACATAGTTCATTTGTGGATTTGCCCGCTGTACCCTCCCACCAGTGAGAAGTAGCAGGCGTGCCTCAGGGCCTCAGGTCGCCCTCTTCTCCTTTTTAATAAACATTCTCTCTCTCTCTCTTGAGTTTCAGCAGCCGCCTCTGTACTCCCGCACAGATAGAACGCCATTCAGCGACATTCACTAAAATGCCTGCAGCTGGTATACGAAGATTTCACATGCAATGAACTGTTTCAATTTATTAAGAGATTCACACCGAAGCTGTTTCTCTATAGCTGCTGTATGCATGCATGCCCCTCCTGCGTTCCAAGAAAGAACGTTGCATTTTTGCAGCCACCTCATTCCGTAGTGGCGATTTCGCGTACAGGCCTGGTGAACTTCCCAAACGTTTAAAGGGACAGACAACCGATTTTTGTCGAGTATATATTCTCTATCCCAAATGAAAGGGCATCACTTAAAGCACCTTGACGAGAAACGGTTTTGCTGATAACGCTCTAGAACTTTTTAAATCGAATTTTTTGATCTACGAGCCGTATGTGTCCCTCAAAAAACTAATGCTGGCAACCATGACATAGAGTAGCTCGAACATACTTTTGTCTGTATGCGAAATAAAAAACGATATTTAAAAACTTGTTCCCAGCTAAAAAAGTTTGACTCACAGGCTTTCCTGTTCCTTTATGTGTGTTGTTAATGCAACGGTCTATTTTGCACGAATGCGCCATCTGTTGGGATAGACGATAGGTAGAATCTGGCTTCACGTTGTGGAGGCGCGGGAAGTTCGATTCTCCCCGGGCGCGATGTTTTTTTTTTTTTTAAGCTGCCGTTGGCGTATTTGGAAACTGGAATCAAATATTTTTGGCAGAACAAACGCCCCTGACTTGGACAGAATCGTCAAAGCTCCTTCGCTGGGTCTGTTCACTGAACGCTGCCGTTGATCCTGGCACGGTGGCTCAGTTAGCCACACTGAGAGCAACCCAGCGGCGGCGGGCGGCGTGTCTTTAGAATTTTCAAAGTAATGTTTAGAAATACATATACTATTTAACCTTGTACACACACGTGTGTTAAAAGGTTTTCAATACGTAAATAAACGTTTCAGCAGTCACAGTAGCTGTTAGGTTTGCAGGTCACGTGACAGGGACACATATTGTAGTGTCAAGTTTCGACACTACGAACCACCGCCCTTCCGATTTCAGGAAGTTTGCTGCCAAATTAAAATTATTTCCCCCAGTTTGTTTAGAAATTGCTTGTGGTTACTGGGCTATATAAAACGCTGGCTTTCATAAGAGCTAGAGAACATATACGCGACAGAAATCGGTTGTCTGTACCTTTAAGTCCCACCAAAGGGGACAGTGCCAGGCCCGGGAGTCGCTTGTACCTATTTTACCGGTAGGTGCCCGGAGCCACCAAGGCACAGGAATGCACATGGTAACTTCCACAGCCACGGTGAACACTAAAGTAGTAACCACCTGTGGCAGGACACGCCGCCGGACTCTCACCGTCCGGCAGCGCGGCAACGCGACAAGAAGGCCAGGGGGTCCTGCCAGATGGACAAGGTTCAGGGGCCCCTCGCAAGGGTAAAGGCAGCTTTCGAGGCGTAAGTTCCCCTTTTAAGGGTCTGCACTCGGCCAGGGACGCCGGTACCCATTACTGAAACCGGTGGGTTCCGGTTGTACGCTGATTCGAACCCGGTGCTTCGCGAATACGAGGCGACTGTTGTACCCAGAAGATATCTGTACATCGAAATCGTGGTAGATTGAAAGGTCAAGCGATAAGGTTTTACAGTACGCGCAGTTCCAAAGCGCGCTCTTAAACCTTCCAGTAGCGTGACGTGCTCGTCCACGCCAGAGGACCACTGATGGAGGCAGCAAAAGAACGCATACAAACGACCAAACAGGCAATAGCCATCGTCAATGAAGGGACCCTGCAACACTATTCGAAACTTTTTACTGCAAAGCAGTATATGTATAACACCCCCCCCCCCCCCCCGTTTTCATTCCGGTGTCATCGATTTACTCGGCACTGCTCCGGAGCTGCTCCGGAGCTGCTCCTCACCACCGCTGATACCTCTTTCACAACTACTTTCCCCCTCGCCTCCCCCGTCGCCCCTTTGGCAAGTTGCGCAGTCGGCAGCTAACGGCGGTAGTGCGGTTATCAGATGATTGCGAAAAATAAACAGAAGCATGGTTGGGCATAAACATGCACTGACGATTCTACACTCCCTCATATGAAATTTGTGTGCAGCGCGAGCTGCAGTCTTCTCGGTCACGGCGCATTTCTGCTGCGACTCAGGAAGTGTTCGCGTGATCAGCGAACATACGGCGGAATGCGGTACTCTGCTGCTACCTCGCAGTGCGCCGTCAGCAGTGCGCCGCTACCTCGCAGTGTGCCGGCCAGCATGTTGTAAATCGTGTTTGAACCTCCCGCGCAAATGTCACGTGGTTCGGATTAGCCCGCGCAAGGGAGCAGCGAGCATGTTGTTGCAAATCATGTTTCAACCTCCCGCGCAAACGTACGTCATTTGGATTAGCGGAGAATTGAACAGCGTCTGGGGGAAGTGTTAGGGGGAGGGCGCTCCTAATCCTTGGTGGAGACGCATGAGACATGTGTGAGGGAAAGGCAGTGATAAAGATGACGCCGTAGCCGCACACGTCGTACTCCACTTCACCCTTCGATAGACGTTCCTCTCTGTTTTCTTTCCTTCGTCGCTGCTGCGTTCGCTCACTCGGTTACGCGGACATAAACATATGTTGCTACCGCGAAGCCCAGGTATCGGCTGCCAAAGGGCTGCCCCCTAAAACGACCTAAACTCGCTGTCGCTGTTTCCGCTCAAATTCACTTCGCCAAGTAGCTGTGAATCCCTCCCGATAGAAGAGAAACTTCGCCAGTTGGAACGCCTGCTTGTGCCCATATTTATTTTTGAGCTTGGAGACCTTCCAAGCGACATTTTCGCCGGTCTTTTTCGTGCCTAAGTATGCCCCATCACCGGCTGCCCGTTTGTGCGTGGATGGTTAGCGAGTGGAAAAAGGGGGGCATGCACGCACAGCTAGGCTTAATGCCGCTACCGATGAAATGCCGGTTGTGCTGGTGGGAGATTGAGATGTCGAAATTACATGGCTCCATGCGGTTAGTCGGCTGTCCTTTTCAATGGAGTGGTTCGGGTGTGAGACATCTTACCCACGGTAAGATGCATACGAGGGGGAAGGATAACGGACAGCCACATGTTTGTACGCGAGAATAGAGCTCAAGGGTTTCCGGGTTTTCGATCAGTATGGGACGGATGCATGCCGTTCGTTGGAGGAAGAAGAGCAAGAATTGAAGCGTTGGCTAGAAAACTAGCGCGAATGGGTGCAAAAACAACGGAAAACAACGGAAACAAGACCAGATTGCAAGGCTGACCGACGCAGGTTTTCCGCCATAGCTGCTCAGCGCACTAGCTGAGAGTTTTACATGGGAAGCCCACCAGCAACGCACACCAAGCACAAGGGAAAAAGGGATCTCAAGAATTGCGGTGATACCGTATGTGCATAGCGTTTCCGCAAGATTAAGAAGAGAGGTGGCCGCGTATGCGTACGCGTTGTCTTTTCGGCGCCTAGGAAACTTAGCGGCATGTGCGGTTCGGTGAATTTTGGGCCCGTAAGCAGTAAAAATGCTGCAATAAGTGTCCCAATGACTTTAGAGAGTGTACAGAAGGGTGTGCTATATGAAATCAAGCTTTCATGGGGCAAAAACAATGTAGGGCAAACGGGCCGCAGCATTAACGATCGCCTCAGGGAGCACGCCAACACTTCACGTACAGGAACTGGCAGAAATTTATCTGCACACTGTGAAAAGTGCCAGCAATACAGCTCCGCCTGCCAGTGTTTGGCAGCACCGTCATCCTGAAGCGATATCGTGAGTAGCGCACGAGGGAGATACACGAGGCATCCCTTTATCGAGTTCGAGAGGGAGATAAATCCTTAGAATCATGACCGGGGCACTACGTGTCTACTTTCATTTCCACAATCAATTTCCTTTTTGCCTGTCTTTGTTATGATTTTCGTGGTTTCTTTGATTCGATTCTAGGATATATTCGTTGTTCATCTAAATAAAACTCAGCTGTCAGTTCAGCGCGGTGATTGTCTGTTCTTCGTGTCGTATCGGTTTTAGCGCTGCTTTTCTCAGCAGCATCATGAACCAACTGGCCCCCTCAGTTCACTTGTTGTGATTGTGGTTGCGTCGACGGTGCTTAGTGCATCTTTGCAGGACAAAGTTAGCGTATAACATAATAGAGAGTTTTAGTATAGCGGAAAGCACCACTTTAGCGCGCCCATAGCGTTAGCGGGCACGCTAACCGTAGCATAACGAGGCGCTATCCGTTCGCGATTACGGCCCGCAAAACGTTAACGCTACAGCTAAAACGCTATACTAAAACTCCCTATTGACTGCGGTAATTTCTTTTAAGATGTTATCGAAAAGTCGCCGACGGCTGTCAAAGCGGTGTGGACATTGGTGAAAGCCAGGTAGTTTGTTTCAACATGAATGAGAGAGAGAGAAACATCTTTATTTGCCCTTCTATAAATGTTTCTTCGTTTGTGACGTGGAGCTGCTGTTACCAGTCGCCCCCAAGGACTGCCTCAATGAGTTGGAGGAGGGCCTCCCAGTGCTTCTCTGCTGTTAATGTTTATGAGGAGGTGGTCAAGTGTCTGACGAGGATGGGCAGCGGCCAGTCCTTTTCGTGCGCTTTCGCAGAGCGAGGTTGAGCTGTTTTGGGGGGTCCTCTGGGGGTCCAGCCACTGTGCCCAAGTGCCATGAGAAGGGGAAAGGGAGTCTGTGTATATGTTCCTTGTCTTGACAATCTCTGTGCAGTCCCACATGTAGTGTTGGTTGTTAGGGTACAATCTCTGCGCAGTGCCACATGTAGTGCTGGTTGTTAGGGCACGCGTGACTGCAGCGTGGGCAGGTAGGATAGCCAGGTTTATTTTCTACGTACCGGTTGATGTAGGGGATGCGTAGGACACAAGAGTTTTCCTCTAGATGGAACGGTGTTGGGAAGTTACCCAGATCCTGGATGAGGGTGCAAGACTGGGAACCAAACGCTGATGTGTCTGTCACATTTGGCTAAAAATTCTGGCAGAGGTAGTTGGTGTGTGAGTTGCCCTCAATCGCTGTGGAGACGGGTGTTTTGGATCTTCCAGGAGCTCCTTTCGGACGTGCTTGTCCATGGGTCGATTGTGAGCTTAATTGCACGAAACACCTTCTTGGACTGTTTCCTGCAGTCATGCCTAGATTGAACTCTCGTTACGCACCTAGCATTTGATAAGTTAACCTAGCACTTGAAGCACGTATTCTTTCTTTGCACTATTTTTAGGGCGACTGTGAACTTTCTGTTCATTACTTGACGCGCTTCACTAATTAGTATTTAAGCCTACAGCTGAGCTTGTCGAATTTGACACATTATTTGCAAGTTTGCTTAGATACCGTGAGTCAGACCATCACATCTACAAAATTCAAGTGGGTTAAGTTGCTCCCCAGGCATTCATATGTTCAACTTGTGCCAATCAGTCCACCTAAATTTTCCCTCTATGCAGGGGGGGGGGTACTTTTACTTCAGATGGTACGTGCTTGTTCGATTTAATTTTTTACAGCGGGGGGTTAACTCTTCCTATGAGTGTGCGGCGGTATTGAAGCAAACTCGTACATTAAGCTACGAGGCACACACACGTGATGGCAAGCACGTAGAGCCAACGGGGGAAATATTTTTCTAGAAGGGTGCGAAAGAGACTTAAGACACAGAGCACAAAAAATTAGGCGACACTAAATACTTTTCACTAAAAGAAGAAAAACTGGAGATCAAGGTCGTAGTCGCGAAATTCTTAGTAGCAACCACAGTTCCGTGCAAGGCAAATCATTTTTAGGAGAATAAAAAGACAGGCTCACAGTTTGTGCTTCACAAATTGTATGGAAATGACGTGGGGGGGGGGTGCATCCACAATACGCCGAAGCGCGTTCCGAGAGGCAATGTCGTAGACGGGTGCTTGCACGTTGCGCACCGGGTCTCGACGCTCTACAGAAATGGCCGCCGCAGGGCATCCAACACAGAGATTCGGGCTAGTTGGTGAAATGACTTGGACATAGCAAAAGCGCGAAAAGAGAGGGACACAAGAAGAAACCCCTACACAGGATGTGTGCCGCTCGCCCTGTGTAGGTGTCCCTTCTTGTGTGCCCGTATAGCCGCGCTTTTACCATGTCGAAGCCCTAGAGCAGTTGATTGATGGGCAGAAGTAGCACGCGACCCGGCAAAGTTGCACGGGCACCAGAACGGGCGATTCAGAAACAGATGTCCGGCACTGGGACCAAGTGGCGGGTGGCTCAGAAGGAAACGTGTCACCCGGCCTGTTAGCACGAGTCCAGCGACCCACAGCACGGGAGCCTCGAGTTGCGGAAGGAGCGAGTGGTAAATGGGAAAACGCGGGGCGGCCCCGCAGGAGGAAACGAAGGGCAGTTTACCCTGCACAAACTCCGTCACCGGAAGCTGGAGAATGAAAGCCTGACCCGTGGCAAAGGCGTGGGTCCCGGTATGCCAGCAGGAGCCAGTGACCTCCCAATTCTGTAGACAGGGGTGCGCCGTTGACGGGTGAAGTTCGCTGTTTTCTAAGCGCACCCCGAGCTCCAGCGGGTCTTGCTTCTTCGCAGCGTCCCGACCTTGTCCTATTCGTCTCCTCCCCAGACACGTTCAGGTTACGTAGTGGCGCATACCTGTATGCTTGCGAATTGCCTTGTTTTTCGTTGCTTCTCTTCTCCTACTTCTGTATTTATATTCCTGGTGCTCACCACAAAGGAATAAAATCACTCATGTGATCCTTGCAAGGCCCCACAAGGGTTTCATTGTATCATAAACGACATACTCGGGCAATGCTACACTGCGAATTGTGGATTGCAACGAATCAAACCCTTTTTACATGATCTCTATACGCTACGTACAGGGGTTTATTGCAGTCCCTCAACTTTATGATTTGCAGGTTGATTGCATGAATGAGATTGAATGTCAAGAAAGATTTGCTTAATCGTCGTTTTTCTCTCGCTGTCTTGAATCTCAACATGACTTTTCAGTTTCAAAAAGTCACTTGTAAGGTCTGCCGCATATCGACCTTGTGAATTTCAATTAGGTCGTAATTTGTGCTGGCTCGTAAAGCTCGAAAATGCGGAAGCATTATTGCCAAAACCTTTCCGCGATTTGGTAGGGCGCTGTAACGTCATTCTGATAGCAGGGCAAGAGGAGTAATGGTCCATAGCTTTCCCTTGATTCATCTTCTAAGCGCATTTCCCATTTCGTCTTCACTTACCGTTTGCATCCCGCCTACCAGATTATGCCTATCGGCATTGTGCATAAGCCTAGCGATACTAACGTGCGAATACGCCAAGAAACTTTACCGTATAGCTTCGTTTTTGCTGCTGAGCTGCCTCCTAATTTTAACATTTCGTAAGAATGCTATGCCGTGGTAAGAAGTTGATTCCGTCATTTTTAATATGTTTTAAAACCAGGCCAACTCTAGAGTAAAAGCGTGTCATTTCAAACTTCAATAAATATTATTTATTGATATATCGATCTTTACAACGAACTATTTGGGTAACTGAATTACCCGGCTTTAATGTAATTGCTTTATTCTTCTTGCTATTCTTGCTTTTTTCAGGGAATTGTTTGGGTATTCGAGGCAGCCTATTAATGTCCTGTTAAGTATTTCATCCTTTTCCAGCTACAGCTGATTCTGAGACTGACTGTCCCAGGTTTTTTAAGCCCTTCTGCGCTATCCCCATCATCGTCTGTTATGATCACAAATTTCTTCTGAAGAGGGCAGTCATAACCTCTGCACTCTGCATCTTTGTGACTAGAAGATTAGTTTTTTCTGACTGTTTCAATGTTAGTACTGTCTTCCTATATGTAGGCTAATTATACTCGTCACCATTCTATGACCGCAGTTGTAGACCTTGCAAGACAGCCTAATACTACATTAATTAGAAAACAGTTTTATTTTAGCCATTGAAATGAGATGTTTCCCACATCTACTCCACACTTTTGCGCTTGCAGGTGGAGCTGTTTATCCTGCCAAAAGTTCGCCCCAAAGGTCAACCTGCCGTTTTCACCGCAATGCCGCTCCCTATTCTATTTTTTTTTCTACGCTCTTGCAAGTGCTTCTTCGTTGGCTCTGAACTCACCCTCGGTAATTGATTAGTGAGTGCCCCTCCATTGTGTGTTCGACATCCCCATAAAAACTGAAAATAGCTTTATCCTTACCGCTACAATTTTGTGCGCAGGCTTGTACTACTTCAAATTCCCAACAATATTTAGCTTCATCCCAACAACCCCTTCTTTATTGGTAATGCCCACCAAGAGTTCTCCTGGCGTATCAAGCATTATACCGTAAGCACGCCCTGTTATCTGAATTTATTTCGAGGACAGAATAGAGCGCTATACATTACCTTAGCTATATATTCTATGTACTCTTGCTATATGCATTATGTGTACAGCGCTATATACTCATGACGGTACCAGGCTTTTAAAGCTAGTGTAATGCCGGAGAGCTCCTGTATTGACACAACTAAGTTATTTTGCTTCGGTAAAGTTCAACGGCATTTTTTATGGTCACAATCCCAGTGGTGACGTCAGGGCGCATGCTGCTGTGTTGATGTACCCATTACCACCAAATCACGTGATGAACAACTGCGGGGAACTGATGGCAAGAAGCTTCGCTGTCAGTTCATCTGTAATTTGCGGCGAATTCCACACCAAATGGGCTAATGAAGGAGTTCGCGGGTTTGTGCTCATTAGTACCACAATTTTGTTACATAGTTGCACCAGCTAATTTAGCCTGACAAATATGGGTGAAAAAATTGGAAGCCGTCTAGGCAGCAGTTTGACCGGCCATATTGGCCATCGTCCCTCCGCCCTCCGCAAGGGGTCTTCTGCTCAAGTACTTGGTCACCATTTCATAGCATTGACGATTGCGGGAGCACGAACTACTCGTATTCCCCAGCCTTTTCACAATGAAGTCGAGACAAGGTGGAACTAGCCATACCATTTCATCCCAAAGCGTTAGTACCACAACAGCGTTGCTCCTGTCCATCAGGACGATGTCTCGTTTACTACCGTCGGCGTCAAATACCTTCGTGATGACTCCGAGGACGTCTGCAAGAGAACAATCCAAAATCAGTTTGTATAAGTGACCTAATACAAATCGCAAACATTTGAAGTTTATTTTACTTTCGGCGTTTTTATTGCCAGGGATAGTTCTCCTCAAAAGTCAGCTAGGTGGCATTGCAACGTTGTTGCAAGAAATAACGACAAGGAAACAGCTATCAGCTATTTTAAATACACAAGCCAAAAAAGTTATGTTAGAATTTTGGAGCGACTTCGCAAACCGAGCTTGACAGTGGCGCCAAAGACTTGTGCTTTTGCAGCCTGATGGAGAAAACTATAAACGCTACGCGGCTCAATTTTCCAATTCAAACCGTTTTTCTGTCCACTAAAGCATGAACTCTGGGAGATACGCTTTTATCATCAGTAGGTTTACGCTGTCGGCATAAAAATATTGCAGTAAATATAATAGCTTGCCGCAGAGCATATCCTGGTGATTTCAGTGGCACAGTAATTTTATCTAAAATCTCCGCCAACACGCCGTCGACTTTAAGATCAAGCTTGTGTCGAGCCGCGGGCGGAATGGCTTTGCTATAATCAAGCCTGCTGAGTTTCATCCAAGGCCTTTGAGGAAACAGCAAGTCTCATTCTCTGGTCACGTTCCACGACGCTACCAAACGTTGCCCTCCTTAAGACAGCTCTTCCCTCTAGCGCGATGCTTGCCGAAAAAGCTACGGCGAGTTTAAACCGACACCTTTATTATCGGAGCGGTTTGAGGTTGAGTTCCAGAGGTGCCGGGCGTCGCTCAAAACTTGGCGCAGAAAAGTGGAGAGGAGCAAAATGCTATGCCAAGAAGTGGAAGGGGAAGTCGGAGTTAAGAAACCGGTGACAAGGTGTGGGAAATGCGTTGAAGCAACTGAGACTATCATACGCCAAACAGAAGGTTTTCTGTTTTGTACTATGGACATCGACTTATTGTTTTTAACATATTATAGTTTGTTTAGGAGTGTTTCTTCTTTTGAAAAGATAAAAATGGAGGAAATTTTAACAGGAGCATCCTCTCCTAGGAATTTATTCGTCGTCGAACAGCCTCCATTATTTTTTTCTCAGGACCTCCAATTTCGCACATGAGAGCAAGATGTGGTTTCCTGTAAGCTCTTGGTACTAATCTTTACATTTCGAATTACCGTGTTTTATCAGAACATTATCTCTCAGATGTGTATGTCCAATGCGGAGACGACATAAAATACCTTCTGTGAGTTGTTCTTCATGTCTGATTGATTCGAACTCCAGTATTAACTAGGGAAGTATGTGAAGTATGTTGTGAACTATTTAACTATGTGAAGTATGTTGTTGGTTTCCTTATCCCGTCAGGACTGGACTACCATTTTTTTCAGTTTGCTCTGTATAAATCGCATACAGTCGCTGTGAGGAATCTGTACATGTTTTATTGTTTCATTACCGGCCTCTGCGGCACACGCATACACTCTCATTTCCATTCCTTGCAACGAGGCTAGGTACCCAGCGCAACTAAATTTTCTCTCCTAGCGTTTTCGGTATTACTAAATTGTGTATTACGTCTCCTAACAAACGTTAAGCTGGAAGTTTGTAATATATTGTGGTGATTGCGCTGCGACCGTCTGCGATGATAACACTGTTTTTAATTTCTTCTTTCATAATTCTTCCTACAGCCACAGCAATGACGTAACATTACGCAGTGAAAACCGAGGCGCATTGAAGTAGCCTGATCCCCTTCTGTTATTTCTCTTGCACTACTGCAATCCCAACGTAGTATGATGTTTTGAAACCGTCCGAGTAAAAAGCCGTGCATTTTTTGTATTTCTAGTTTAGTGCCAAACCCTCCTGTAAGATGTGTTCACGCGGTGTCTGCTTATGTCTAACCCCCCCTCGCAGTTTTCATTCCGGTGTCATCGATTTACTCGGCGCCGCTCCGGGGCTCCTCGTCACCACCGCTGACACGTCTTTTACAACTATTTTCCCCCTCGTCTGCACCGATGCCGGCGGTAGCGCGGTTATCAGATGATTGATTGTAAAAAAATAAACAGAACCACGGATGAACGTAAAAAAATGCACTGACGATTACTACGCTCCCTAATATGAAATTTGTGCGCAGCGCGAGCTGTAATCGCGCGTTTTTGCTCCGTCTCTGGAAGTGTTCGCATGATGAGCGAATGTACGTCGGAGTGCGCCGCCGCCACAGCGTAGCATGTTGAAATTCGAGTTTGAACCTCCTGCGGAAAGGTCACGTGGTTTGGATTAGCGGAGAATGGAGCAGCGTCTGACAAAAGTGTCAAGTGAGGGCGGTCCTTGGTGGCGACGCATGAGACGTGTGAAGGAAAGGCAGTGAGAGAGATAGCGCCGTAGGTGCACGTGTCGCACTCCACTTCACCCTTCGCTACGCTCTCTCCATTTTCTTTCATCGCTGCTGCGTTCGCTCACTCGGTTAGCGGACATCAACAGACGCCGCTCCCGCGGAGCCCAGGTTACGGCTGACAAAGGGGTGCCCCCTAAATGACCGAAACCGGCTGACGCCGCTTCCACTCAAATTAACTTCGCCAAGTAGCTGCGAATCCCTTCCGGTAGAAGTGAAACTTCCCCATGTGGAACGCCGGCTTAAGCCCATACGTTTTTTTAGTTTGAGCGCAAGCAAAAACCCACGTTGTTTGCTTCGCTCACTCTCCGAGACACGCCAGTGGACGTTGAGTGTCGCCTTATTACAGCGTTTTTCCCTCACGCCTCTCTCAGACCCCACCCTCCGCTGCCGACCATAATGGTTCCAGACATAGATAGAGATCTCGATGCCCCATTCAGAATGGGGGAGCTTAAAGCGGCTCTTCACCAGGGCAAACCACATTCTGCACCTCGTCATGATGGTGTGACATGGCAGCACCTGCGTAACTTGGACGAGTCGGCACACTTAATACTGCTTGATATAATTAATACTTACTGGGCCTCGGGCGACGTTCCCAATGATTTCAAACTGACGCTAGTGCATCCAATTCCAAGCCAAACAAAGACGCTTCTGTCCTGACCAACCTTCGGCCAATTTCACTCACGCCCACCATCTGCAAACTTATTGAGCGCCTAACCAATAACCGCCTTCAGTATTATTTGGAATACGTGCGTCCGTGGTTTCACCCCTCTCAAACTGGATTCCGTCCTCACCTAAGTACGCATGACTGCTTTTGGCTGCTCCGACGTGTTCTTAATCGCACGCCACGGGCTGGCAATCCGGATTACGTCCTCACTTTTGACGTGCGAAAAGCATTCGACAACGTTAGCTAATCGGCGATGCTCGAAGAGCTCGCTTTGGCCTTCCCCAGCCAAAGGGCCCAAAACTGGATTAGGAATTTTCTTGAAAATCGACCAATTCGGCTCAACAGCACGCATCCAGGATGGTGCCCAAGAACATTTTGTCTAGACAGGGGTGTTCCCCAGGGTTCTTTCCTTGGACCCGTTCTTTTTAATTTGGCCATGGCACGCGTAGCCCGCAACCTGGAACGGGACACTGCGGCTCGTTTTGCTATCTACGCTGACGACCTCACAGTGTGGGTTGAAGCCGCCGACTACAAATGCACTGAAGACATGGCTTCAGAATTGCAGGCGGCGGCAAACAGCCTCTCAACCACTCTCCCAACCCTCAACCTTGAGCTGGCCCCAGAAAAGACAGAATTTCTCCTGGTCCACGGCCAGCACCAACCGCCCGCCAACATGCATCACACTGTCTACATCGGCGACACACCCATTGCCTCACACTGTGGCCATATCCGTCTACTAGGTGTTCCCCTCGCCAGCCACAACAGTGCTCGGCAATGGATAACGCAGCTGCGCAAAAATTGGAAACCGATGCTGCGCCTAGTCTCTCGCCCTTCCAACAAATTTGGCGGCGCTAACCAATCGGCGTGTCTCACACGCTCAAGGGCAGTAGCCGTCGGTCGTCTGACTTATGGCGCCCCGGCTTATGACCTCTCTTCGGTTCACAAGAAGCACTTAGCGGTGCTTTACCGGGCCATGCTTCGTACGATCACCGGACTTCCGAGGCATACTCGCATCGACGCTCTTGAACGGGCTGCCCTGGTCCCCCCGATGGAAGAACTCCTTGCGGAAGCCGTACAACAACACCGGCTTCGGCGAACTCTAACACAACAGGGGACTACACTCTGTGCGTACGACGAACGTGTACCTCTAGTACTTCTATCGGCCTCACCACCCCCTCCCCCTTGGTTAAGCCCGCCTGTTACAGTTGCTCACCAACGAACCGGAATTCCGCGTTCCCGTCGTACTGCTCGTGAAAAGGCCCTTCAGCGCGTCCTCGCCGCGAAATTGCCGGACAAGGTCGATATTTTTACGGATGCTAGCCTCTCCCCTTCTATGGGTCTGGCCTGGCGCTTCCCATCTCGACCGGACCTGGACGGCTCCCTTACACGTCACGCTTTTAACTCGTCCTCCCTGGAAGCGGAACTCCAGAGCATCCTTAGTGCACTGGATCCATTGGCCTGCACTATTGCAAATCCGCCACCTCCACGCATCCGCATTCTCACAGACTCTCACCAAGCCCTCCAAGAGCTGCGCAAGCCCTTCACCGATCATCCAACAGTGCACCGAATCCAACATATGACCGCCATTCTGGCGAGTAATGGGATCACTACCCGTTTGGCATGGGTGCCGGGTCACACGGATACGGATGGGGGCAACCAGACTGCACATGATGCAGCACGGGAGCGTCTTGATAGTACACCTCCCCTGGTTGGCAACGCGTCGCCTCCCTCCCCCTGCCCTCGCCTTCAACTTGATCACGCACGCCAGGCACGGAAGTGCCGTCTTTCTTCCGTTACCCCTCCTGGCTACCTGGCTCTGGCTCCCCCGATGCCTCGCTCTGCGGAAGTATTCCTCAGTAAAGCTAGGGCCAACGCAGCTCTCACACCTCACATCACTACAAAATGGATTTACCCAACGGGGTCTCCACCTCCTTAATGTCCCCACTGCCGGATGACCGTATTCTCCACCCTTGACCACTTAATTTGGCGCTGCTCTGCGTATTCACTGTACCGGCCTATCCTCACCAATGCTATGCCTCCCAATGCCTCAGAAGATGACCCTCCATTTGAAGATCCAAATTTTATCAGAGCCCTTGGGCTGTTCGGCGTAGAGAGTGGTCTGTCAAGATTAGTGTAGACCATAGAGATAATATACTGACTCTAGAGGGAAAGCGCACCGCTGAGCCAATGCATTGGAACCGTACGACACACAGTGGCAGATATAATACAACGATTTGAAGGTTGCCAGTTGAGCTTTTGCTTACTAAAAACGGGGAAAGCTATGGGTTGTAATCTGGCAACGTGCTACTGTGGCGTTTCCGCGTCCGGCTAGCAAAGCATGCCGGGATTAGTTGTAACATGGCGGTACTCTGGCCAGGTGGATTTTGTGTAGGCGGCGTCGACAGCATTGCGTAGTTTATCTCCTGTGGGTAGGTAACCGACGTGTTTTCGGGTTAGCGTACGTGTGACTTTATGTAGTTGGACTATTTGAGCAAGATGTGGCAACGTTCAAACAACACTTGCGCGCAAGCTCGAATGCGACTGATCGCGTGCGCGAGGACGCGAAGGAGTCAGCTGATCCGTACTGGGCGCACAGAAAAATGAATCTCCGTATGATCTCCGTGCATGTTTGCGCTGTGCCGCTTTTTTTGCCATTCTGTGACATTTTGCGAGTCGCTCAATGCTTTTCAAACAAAGTGAAGTGAACTGTGGCTTTAGCTCAATGTAAAACCTTTATTGACACACACAAAAAAACATCGCATGGGCCAACGCTGATATTGCCGGTGAGTCACGGCGCTTTGAAGCACAGGAACGAAAGAGCGCGGTCGATCGCAGGCCAACAGAGTGGAAGAATGCATGCCGAGGGAGTATGCGAAATACAGTACACGGCGTGTCCCGTTTTCCTTTCTGTCTGTATTCGTCAAGTTCTAGCTGCTTTCCACCACTTCAAAGGGAAAGCTGGCGGGACTGAATGCGCAGTATTGAATGGGCAGTAATTTACCGCACAGAGCGCGTGAGGAGACAACACTGACTTATTGATTTATTGTGACTGATTAAAAACGAAACCGCATTTTGTTACCTATTTTTTTCTTTCTACCTTCGTGAACGATTGCGCGAAAGTTCGAAGCACAAAGAGCTGTAAGAAGGTACATGAATGAAACAAGTGGAACCGAACGATTATAAAAGCTCCTTTTATTTCTCTTCCAACGGAAACGATCGCTGGCTGCCACTCCGTAGCCTGTAGTGAACTTGCGGTAGTCAAGGTCAGATGGGAATCGCTGTTCCGGCGTCAGTTCAGGGGCAATTGATAAGGTGCTTAACGTGAAGAAAGAATGACAGCCTCGCAAGCGCACGGGGAGGCACTTGCCCAGCGCGTGCAACCGAGTTGTATAACTTGTATACGTTTTGCACGCACGCAGATCTGAGCCGGAGACTGCACACACACACTGCGCAAGTCAGGCGCAAGGGCCTCGCCACTTCCTAGCACACTTAAAGGGACACTGCAGTGAATTTGTCAAGCTCCCGTTTTTGCTTGCACTGCGTAGACTGGCTCAAATTAGCACACTTTTCATCGTTTATCCGGTTGACAAATCGGTAATTATTTTACAAAGCGCGAAAGAAGAAAAACTACCATGCGTGGTTTGCGGCGGCCGCACCAACTAAAGCTGTGACGTTTGGAGGAGCGGGCACCGTGATTGGACGATGCCCAAGGTGAGCAACCAAACAAGTTTCGGTTTCGGTTTCGGTTCTGTAAAACACAACCGTTGGCGTTGTTGGATGGGCATTCTCAATATAATCAGTAAATCATCGTACCGCGCTTCTGCCATGTTGGTCATGCTGTAAAAATGCATAAAGATAGCCTCCTAGGACGGATGTAAGCGTAGCATTCACTAGCCGAAACCTCCGCAGTGCCTGAACGCCCTCCGCGTACCGCAGACGCCCAAATGTCATGCGCTTTTCCCCCATATTTTGAGCTTGCCTCCCTCATGCCTGTGTCGTAAAAAGCGTGTTCGCACCAGGACAAGGGTCTGTTCATTCTGGCCTGTGCCCACTGCCTGCAAGCGGTCGGTGCTTATGGCAACAGCACGCCAACGAGAACTCGCTAGCGCGCCAGTGCCAGCCTGCGCGCGTTTGTGAACTAGTTCGTGAGCCATGAACGTGCGGCCCAAAAAAAGGTGAAGCCTCGATATAGAAAACATCGGCGGAAAAAACGAAAAAGTTAACTTACAAAAAAAAAAGCACGTACCCGCGGGGATTTGAACTCGTGACTTGCAAAACATTTGCGGTGGCATACCTAGCAACCCAGACCGCTCGGCCACGGAGCGGGCCACGCGAGCGTTGGTAATATAGGGTATATATTGTACAACCAGTTTACACTTTTCTTTAGTTTTGGCATGTCAAGCAGCTTAGGTGACTATTTGTTGTATTGCGCTCGTGCAGTAAGCGTCACCCGAGTTTCCACAATAGCTCACGTCTAGCAACTGCATTCGTAGACGGAAAAGCGTTCGCAGATGCGTAGTCGTGCTGCTGACCGCTGTGCTTGTTCGCCCAGCGCAAAAAAGTGCTTCCCGCACCCTAGTTGTACGCTGTACGGTAAAAATATCAGTTGACTTTATTTCCTTAGTACCTATATTGACTTCGCTGACTCTTCTCCCGCCTTCAAGAGGCCTTATATTTTCCGACTGGCATACCAGTCAGCGAAGCGTCGCATGTGCGCTTGTGCAGCGCTTGTGTGAAGCGACCTTGACTTGGAGCTAGATACAGTGTACAAACTAACCAAGTAAAGAAAGGCAAATTCTACCATTCACAAACGTGTCCTGGCTTCGTTTCAACTGAGCGAACGAATTGCGACGACCCGTCGGCGGCCGGCGGACGAAACGCTGGGCCGACTGACTGTGTCTGAAGGCCGGGGAGGCATGCAGTAGCGCAGCCAATTGCCAGCTTATCCCCTCCTGACGTCACACGAAAACGCCGCAGAAAATGGGCGAGCGTAAAGAGAGGAGGACAGCATTTTCGAATTAATTTTACTACTAGATAAAATCGCGTAAACGCTCCCAGGGTGGTCGAAACATGGCCTGGGGACTCCGGACTACAATTTGCGCAAGTAATCCCGCAATGTTTACATATCACTTCAGTGTCCCTTTAAAAAAATCGAAACCAAAACTGAACTATGCACTTACTCGTTCTCCGCTAATTAGAGCTTAATTACACTAAAAGGTTTTTATGAAGTTAGTTTTAATTACTGAGGCAATTATTTGTAACTATTTTGCTTCAGTTCTTTGTTTTAGTTAAATAATTACAGCAGAAGCTTGTAGAAGGCTGAAGCTTTTAGAAGCTTTTAGAAGATCTGGCAACCATGAGAATTGTGTCATGTCAGCGCCCATGATTCGTACGGTCTCGGAGCTCGCTTTACCCCCCTGGTGTAGACCGGGGCCTACTCCGGTCGTGAAAATCCCATAATGGTAGATCTTAACCTTAGCCTGGCCTCTGCGGTCTGAAGGGAAACCCTGTGCGGTCTTCATGGACGCATCTCTTTAACTGGGCTACTCCTCCCTTCCCCCTCCTTTCCCTACACCTACTTTGGACGCATGGCCTTCCCTCAATCAATAAAGGACGACAAAAACAACAGCTTGGAAGGCCTTCCGAGCGACATAGTTTCCGGTGTCATTCACGCCTAAGCATCCGCCATCGCCGTAAAAAAATGGCATGTCATGCAGTTCGGTTGGCTGAGGCGTGAAATGCCGTTATTCTTTGAAGCTATACGCCTCGAGCGCGGCCTGTAGGGGCTAGAGTTCCTGTATATAGCTCCCGCAGAGAGCTATACAGGAACTCTAGTAGGGGCGCCACTGAAATCCCCCTAGCGGCCCGTTTCGAAAGAAGCCGCGGGAGTCTCCGGCCCGATCCCCAGTGTCACCGCTGCTTTCGGGGCCAGTTCACGACTGAGATTTACCGTTTGAAGGCGCTGGAAATACATATTTATGTCGAGCAGTCACTCTCTTCGCAAATGTGGCACATTTACGAGAGTGTAAATGTGTCTGACGCGATGTTAGTCTGGTACATTCGGTCTGTACAAGCGCAGGTGTGCATCACAGGTCGGCGTCACGAAACCGGGATATGCATATGGATATGATTGGGATTCCACTGTCCTGAAATTTAATAACAGTGTCTCCATAGCGCAGTTTCCTCAAATGGTCATGCTATGGCTATACACTACGATGTAAATCAGTTTTGTGCGCTTATATAACCTAACGGAGCACTCATACCTGACAGCACGTCAGTTATGCTTGCCAATATCATATACCAGATATTGATCACTACCCCGGACATAAATTTCACGAACATTCTATGAAATAAGTACGATGGATAATCTAAAATTATACCCGGGATCAGCGCACAACAAAAAAACTAATGCTGGGGCGTCTTGTCGTGAGCTGAGCGCCCGCAAAAATTCATATATGCTGCATATATCCTCCGTGAGCAGCGCGGACAAGGCTTCCTGAGTAATGCGCGCCCGAGACTAAAAATTTCTTCGAAGCATAGTCATATGACGCAGGGAGCCTGCAGAATCCAGCACACACGGAAATCAGAGGGCCTTATAAGATATCCCCCTCTTCTTACAGCACCTTTTATCAGTTGTGAACTTGTATGCCTAAAAAAATGCGCCCGCCGAGTGATCAGCTGTTCGTTGAAGTCTAAAAACGTGAGTAAGGTGGATGCGTAGCTTGTGTGTTGTGATTGTTAAAACGTTCATTCCTTCATCGCTCCGCATTTGTACACAATAATAGTTAAGCGTCCCCCTCCCCCTCCCCCTCCCCACCCCCCTCCCGACGTCTGGCGAAATAGCAGTGCATTTGTCTCGGGAGTCCCACCTGGCGTAAGTTTAAGCGACCGTCTTTAGCATTTCAGAAACTGCACTGAGTTTTTTTTTCATTTCCGTACGAGCTATTCCGTTTCTTCCGAACTTTCAGACCATTAATTTTTTCCGTGGTTTAATTAACTTTTCTTGGTTCTTGCTATGGCATGCAAGAGTGCACATCTTTCACGACGCACAGCCTTGGAATATACTTAACATTTTCGCTTGGGGTTATATTCCTATAAAAGGCAGAATTTATCAGGTATTGGGTAATCACATCCCCGAAATATATTTTTCTACGACGTCCATTTTCTCAACGAGGCCGCATTCGTTGTCCGCGCTGCAAAACGCGCTGCAATTCGTTGTCTGCGTTGCTGTGCCAGTACCAGGTCTAAACTAGGCTGCAATGAAATTAACTTGTGCCGCACGTATTCGGAGGTGACAGAGCCGGTATGTTGCGGCCGTCGCCGACGCCCGTAACGGCGGCCAAGAAGGGCGCAGAACCGCGTTCCCGGATAGCTATTGTTGGCGTTTGAGCAACCTAGCAAGACGGAGCGGCATACTATTTACTTACAGACGTCATCATAACGAGTTCTTTTAGGGCGCAGAAGGGCAAAAAGAAGCGAAAGAGAACCAAAACACTGCATGATTCCCTATCAGTCGTGCAGCGCTAATCCCGTCAACGCCGCGGGGAAGCGGCGGCAGGCGGCGCAGCGATCGCAAAACAGTTGCGGCAACAGTCTGAACCCGACCCTACACAAACAGTAAGATGCTTGCGACACGGGAGGGACACAAGCAATTCCATTTTTAACTGCAAGGAAGAAGCTTGGATCCTTCAGAGGTTTATTCAGCTAGTGGGCTAGGAAGTATACTCCAATGCCAATTACGATAAACGTGTTTTGTTTCGTGCACTCCGTGGACTGCGTCTAGCTTTGCAGGTCATCCTTCTCTACAGAGTGGAGGGCAGAATTTTTTGTCTGTTCTTATTTCCCTTACGATGCCTTCATGTGGTTTTAGGTAGGTGTTCGTTATCAAATGTGCCGCAATCAGGTGCGAACCCCTATGGTATTTTGGTTGTAAATGTGCAGCCGGGCCGGGCGGGCCCGGGCCACAGGGTTAAAGGGGCACTGACACAAAAAATTTGCATCTTGTTTTTTTTGTTGCGATAAGTAGCTAGTGACCTACTTATAACCTGTAGAAACCTCATTTGCTTCAGCGTGCGACGGTTGTTTAATTAGAGGCATTTTCAATGCGGCCAGTCGCAGTTTCGGTTTCAGCGAGTGCCGCGAAACGATGGATTTTGTGGATTTTGTGTGAACAAAGCTGACCACGTGACCGTCGGAGGGATATCACAGAGCAGAGCCGCCGTAGCACTGTCGAATCCGCATCGACGGCAGTTTCTGCGAATGCCCCCACGTACTGATCTCGTGAGGCGCTTAATTAAAAAGCGACCGTGGATGTGACGCAGGCGCTGCGAGTGCAAATGCTACCGCGGCTAAAGAACGACGCGCGACGCTCGAGACGGTGGGTGGCAAGACGCGCGCTGGGAGCAGCCGGCCGGTCTGCCTACAGGTCCGCCTACAGATGTGTTCGGCTCAGCACTGCGGCGGATATTCGAGTGCCGCTCGTAAGCGGTGCAGATGACAATTTTTAATGCAACCCGCCATCGCATCATTAACTCCTTTCTCATGTAAGCCACCATGGTCGGGACTTGGGGACAATTTCGTGCAGCGGTAACAAGCTATCACTCGAGCTACCTGCGCCGGCCTGGGCCACTTCGCGGCCGTGGCCGCCGCCTGCACAGCGACCGTGCGGCTAGCTCAGTGAGCTTTTCGTGCCTCCGGCGCGTTTTCGCATCCAATGGTAATAAACAGTAATAGAAACAGAGTGCCTGGAATCGCTGTACAACTTTGGTCGCGGCCAGCTGCCCGATGAGCTGACGAAATCACGGCTCCTCCGCCACCGCCGCCAACGATCGGGTCGTTCGTTCTCGAGAGCAGAAGCTCCGCCCTCCGGCCCTCCGATTGGAGCGGCGAGCCGGGCGAGCCGGCAAAAAACACCGGTAGTGCGGAAACGGTAAACACAAACTCGTGACGTGTTTGAATGTTGTTTATTTACAATTGCGCGTGGTCCTCTGCTGGCTGCTCGGTTGCGTTTCGCAAACTTCAAAATTGATTTTAAATATGTTCTAGGCTGTATTCGCCGCTGATATTTTGCAGATGATGTATATGTGTTCCCACCAATCTATCTCCGAAGTTATCTCGCCTTCAAAATTTTGTGTCAGGGCCCCTTTAAAGGAGCCATGAAGAGAAAACACAAGTTTGGTTCATTCAAAAGATTGTCTCGTTAGAATCATACTGACACCACATTTAACGTAAACTTCGCTCAAATAAGCTACATAATTAGGAAAAACGGGAATGGTCATGCGACCCACCAGCTGATTTCCCGCAACAGAACCTGTGATGTCACATGGGCTAAGCTCTGCGATTGGCGGAGGCTGGCAGAAGCAGACGCAAATTAGGTAGAGCTTACAAACTAGACGAACGAGCGATTTGCGCTTAAATTTAGGGCACATTCTTTACAAAGCAATAAGAATGATGGGACAAACAGTGGAAGTTACGAAAGCACATGTAAACATCGAAGTACTGATACGTTCTGCTGTTTGTACTGCGCACAGCATGCTTTGGTTTAGCTGCACAGCACTACGGGGCTTGGGGTTGTCTCAGACGACACTGGCCGATTGACGCAAGCAACGGTGTCTTACGTGACCCCATTTGTCGAGCGAGCACTGTTTTCAGGGAACGAATATTTTCTCCCAGAACAAAAACAAGCCAGGTTTAAATGCGGGCAAAAACAAACCAAACGCTTGCCACGGTATGGTGGCGCCATCTAGGTTACGGAACGTAAAGAAACGCGGGAACAAACCTACACCGCTTTACAGGGTGGAGACAACCTTTGAACGGTCCCGTGCCGCCGCAATTGGGCCAACGGGCTCAACGCGTTATTCTTTTCGTTTCCCACGAGACCTAGCAACACGAAACAGACAATATGATTCAAACTTCTTCAGTAAACCGCGTTGCGGCGATAATTTGAGCGCGGTTTTGAGCGAGCAACCGAACATGGCGGCGCCAGCGTTACGTGTCTCTACCCTGTACGGCGGATGCGTGAATGAAGGTACTCTAGGCTGCAGAGCGGTCGGTTCCCGTGATGTCACTTGTGACAGGGGGGTAAAGCGAGCTCCGAGACCGTACGAATCGTGGGCGCTGACATGATACAATTCTCGTGGTTGCCAGATCAATTTTACTCAGTCCTCTAAACAGTTGTTCCGTAATTATTTAACTAAAACAAAGAACTGAAGCAAAATAGTTACAAATAATTGCCTCAGTAATTAAACTAGCTCTATAAAAAACTTTTACTGTAATTAGGCTTTAATTAGCGAACAAAGAGTAAGTGTGTAGTTCAGTTTTGGTTTCGATTTTCGTTAAGTGTGTTAGGAAGGGGCGAGGCCCTTGCGCCTGACTTGCGAAGTGTGTGTGTGTGCAGTCTCCAGCTCAGATCTGCGTGCGTGCAAAACGTGTACAACTGCAGGTACAACTCGGATGCACGCGCTGAGCTTCCCTTCCCGGGCGCTCGCGAGGCTGTCATTCGTTTCTTCACGTTAAGCACCCTATCTATTGCCCCTGAACTGACGCCGGAACAGCGATTCTGATCTGACCTTGACTACCGCAAGTTCACTACAGGCTACGGAGTGGCAGCGATCGTTCCCGTTGGATGAGAAATAAAAGGAGCTTTTATAATCGTTACGTTCCAGTTGTTTTATTCATGAAACTTCTTACAGCTCTCCGTGCTTCGATCTTTTGCGCAAACGTTCGTAAAGGTAAAACGAAAAAATAGGTAACGAAATGCGGTTTCTTTTTAAATCAGTCACAATAAGAAATAAGTCAATGTTCTCTCCCCGCGCGCCTCTGTGCAGCAAATTACTGCCCATTCAGTCCCGCAAGCTTTCCCTTTGAAGTGGTGGAAAGCAGCTTGAGCTTGACGAATACAGACAGAAAGGAAAACGGGACACGCCGCTGACAGTATTTCGCATACTTCTTTGGCATGCATTCTGCCACTCCGTTGGCCTGCGATGGACCGCGCTCTTTCGTTCCTGTGCTTCAAAGGGCGGCGACTCACCGGCAATATCAGCGTTGGCCCATGGGATAAAGTTTTTTTTTCTTGGTGTCAATAAAGGCTCCACATTCAGCTAAAGTCACAATTCACTTTACTTCGTTTGAAAAGCATTGAGCGAGGCGCAAAATGTCACAGAATGGCAAATAAAGCGGCACAGTGCAAAAATACTCGGAGATCATGACGGAGATTCATTTTTCTGTGCGCCCCAGTACGGATCAGCTGATTCCTTGGCGTCCTCGCGCATGCGATCAGTCGCATTCGAGCTTGCGCGCAAGTGTTGTGTGAGCGCTGCCACATCTTGCTCAAATAGTCTCAGTACATATAAGTCACACGCTGAACCGAGAACACGTCGGTTACCTACCCACAGGAGATAAAACTACGCAATGCTGTCGACGCCGCCTGCACAAAATCCGCCTGACCAGCGGTCCGCCATGTTACAATTAATCCCGGCATGCTTCACTAGCCGGACGCGGAAACGACACAGTAGCACGTTGCCAGATTACAACCCATCGCTTTCGCCGTTTTTAGTAAGCAAAAGCTCAGCTGGCAACCTTCAAATCGTTGTATCATGTCTGCCACTGTGTGTCGTACGGTTCCAATGCATTGGCTCAGCGGCGCGCTTTCCCTCTAGAGTCAGTATATTATCTCTATGACTTGTGACCACGAAAACGCACGATTGAGCGGGAAAGTCAAAATTTTAACCTAAATTGTTTAATTTCTCAGTGAATAAAGCACCGTTTGTATCCGGACAAGCGCTGGGGGCACTATAAAACACGAAATCTTTCGAATAAAACCAACTTGCATTTTCTCTTCATGGCTCCTTTAAGGTCTAGGGACTTCCCGTACTATACTGGGACATATAGTGTGGCCATCAAGGGCTATTTGAACTGATTCTTCATTGGATGCAGGAACACTTTCTTACAATGATGCTGGCGTTCGGCGTGGTCGGTGCGGCTTCAGTGATGTAGTCCAGAGAAACTAGCGGGCCGGTTATTCGCTCTTTCCAGCGACGCTAGTGACGCCGCGCGGAATTTGTCCGAAGCCGGGAGATGGTGATCGGCGGACCGGTCGCTCCGGCGGAGGCGGCCGGCGGCATCCGTGCGGCCTCGCAGAAGCGACAGGAAAATGTAATTGCATATATAGTACTTCGACAATGCCGTATAAATAATCGGAAAATATAGGCTTAACGCGCGTTAATATTCTCTCAACTCTCTTAAAGCCATATAAGCTGCATGTAAACGAAAGAGTTTTTGGGACTCATCGGTGTCTGCTGCGGAGAAAAATGAAAGTCCTTCGGACCCACGCGTGCGTACGTGGGGCCTTAATTATTCTTTAGGGAATTACGACTGCCACATTTAATAGTTATTTGCGGTGAGGACGCTGATTTGGTAGGCTTTTTGTGTGAACCTTGTGATCGTCTTTTTCGGGTACTATTTACATTCACTGCCGCATAATTGTCCACCGATCTTCGCTTATGTGTTGTTAATTGACTCAATTCCACTGCTTCCAAACATAAGCAGCAGAGGCTGTCCAATCCGCTTGCTTTTATTTAAATGAAGAAACAACTTAAAACTCTTTGCATGCGAAGGCGAGAAGCAAATGTGGGGATGTGTTTAATGATTAATCATTGAATATCGAAATAAGTGTGTTTAAGCGAGATGTTTTAGAAATGACAATACTGTAACTGAGTTTGGTAGTTCAAATGCGAGCTCTTGAATGCATTTGGTAGCCCCCGTTTTCGTTTTGGCAATAAGGAGCGACGCACTTAAAAATCTTACCGGTAGTCAAACCAACAGAACGTAATTTCAGCCGTAAATTAGTTTTTAACGTAAATTATTTATCACAAGCCAGAAGCACACGTGTAAAGTACTGCCTGTAGTTTAACAGTGGACGCTTCAATATCACATGCCAGTATATGCTACATGCACGCGTAAATACGTGGGCTAGCTTACAATATTTTTTTTTCATATAATGCTAACACGTTCGTTTGTGCACCACTTGATACGACGTAATGGGAGCCTCTTTTTTGCCATTTGGCTACACAATGTCGTAACTAGGTTTTACTACACCCAAGCAAAACACCGCAATACGCACATATCGCCCGCGCATGGTGCGCACGGGCTTCTGCTTAGTTGTACACACGGAAACATAACACGCCTCAAGTAAACGTACACTGATTGGCGTACGCTGCAATAATGTCCCAAAACTTAGCGTTGCACATTCTGTAGCAGGTTGTTTGCCCAATAAGGCGGGGTTGTTCTCAAACTACAGGGTGTTGCAACGATAACTGGAACACTTTAAAAAATTTTTCTTGAGCGATCCGCCGCTCTGTTCGCGCTCAAACTTCACACAAAGGTCGCATTTTGTGGTCTATTTTGTTTGACACCGGGAACAACAACGGTACTTCCTGTTTTTATTCTGAAATAAATGTAAACGATTTTCGCTATGGGAAAATGGCCGCTGATTTGAACGTGCGAGCCAGCGCAAGTTGATGTTGGAAAGACGGAACCACCTGCAGAGTGAAACGCACGTTTGGGATTCACGTACGGAGCCAAATGGTGCCGCAGACGATCAGAAAATGCACCTAGAAATGAGCTAACAGACGATCAGAAAACCCGGTTTTCGGGCTCGCACGTCCAAATCGCCGCCATTTTCCCATAGGCGAAAATCGTTTTTATTTATTTTCAGAATAAACAGGTAAGTACCTTTGTTGTTCGCGGTGTCAAATAAAAATAGACCACGAAATGCGACCTTGTGTGAAGTTTGAGCGTGAACAGAGCGGCGGATCGCTCAGGAAAAATATTTAAAGTGTTCCAGTTATCGTTGCAACACCCTGTACTTCCTTGCGGCCTGAGCCATGCAAAGCGGATTGCCTCGCACACAGCGCTTTTTACACCGCAGCAGACACCCTGAAACGAATCAAATGTCTCGCGTTCAGCAACGTATGCATGCCTTTATTTTTCAAGAAAGTAGTTGTTTCAGGCGGAGTAATGGGCTTTCAGGTCGATACTGATGCTGGCACGCATGTTGCTACGGTGGCCCGATCACCGTCTCGTCCGCCATTGCCGTTTGTCGCAGCGCCACCTGTAGGGGCTGGAAAGAGCGGATCCGGACCCTTGAACACTTTTTCTTGTTCCGAGACCACCTGAGTGTACCAGGGGGGTCGTGAGAGCGTCGTGGACGGTCCGCGGAGGCCGTGGGCTGAAGGGTGCACGAGTGGTAATCAGGGAACTTCGTCGTGCCGCAGCTGGGGCATCGCGGGGGATCTGGTGTTCGGCCAGACATCTCGCCGGCGCCCCGATTTTCAGCCCGCTACGCATGCCTCCGTCTTGCACCAGTACGTCGCTGCCCTGTGTAGCACCCATACTCTGTGGCCGCCTAACAAGATTTGTGTCATGTCATAGCTGTTGAAACGTTTGGTTTCAATGATAGGTAAGTACGAGTTGTAATTGAAAATGCTATCCAGCACTTGTTCCGGTGTGTCTTCCACAGGAGTGTTGAGGATGATTCCCATGGTTGTAGTACCTGGTCCGGACGCTTCAACGACTATTTCCTATCGCTGACCGCGAAGCAGTAGACCATTGATTCCACTATATCGGGTGGCACGGTGTTCTGAGCGTGTGCCGCGTGGTGTATCCGATTGATTGATTGATTGTAGGCTTTAACGCGCCGACGCAACGCAGGCGATGAGACGCGCCGTAGTGGAGGGCTCCGAATTAATTCTGACCACCTAGGGATCTTTAACGTGCGCCGAAATCTCGTACACACGGGCGTTTTTGCTTTTCGCCTGATTCAGAAAAGCGGCCGCCCCGGTAGGGAATCGAAACAGCGTAGTTGTGCTTAGCAGCACCACGCCTTAGCCACTGAGCTACCGCGGCGGGTGCGTGGTTACATGGTGTATCCGGATTTAGTCCTCATGATTTGGTCCTCACTGGACGGGACTTTGGCAGTGACCACAGGCTCATCCAACTCAAGGTACCCGCATACCTAAAATCTCCCAGAAAAGGGACAACACTTATGCCGACTAGGAGCTTTCTCGTAAAGCAACAAAAGAGGTTACACCTACACCAGACACACTCTCAAAATGAGAGGAAGAGCTCAACAGCAACTGTGTCGCAAAAGCCACCAAAATAAAAAAATCGGATATCGGCCTTCCGCCCCTACACTTTTGTCCCTCCAAGCTAATCAAGGCTAGGTTCGTCTCAAAACAGACCGCCTCAAACAGACTGGCCCACCACAAACACAAGCTCATATTAACTGGGGAATTGAAAATAACGCAGCCAGACTGGAATATGAAAATTGAAATTAGGTATGTCATTTCCAAACCACAACCTCAATGCCAAGAAGGCTTTGAATAACTTAGTCACGATATCGACCGAATCGATCCACAACCAAACGGTTACCTTTTTGATAGACAACTATCCCAGAAAAAGACAGGCACTCATCACGTTTTTACACATCCAGTACATACGAGAAGGCCCTCGAACAGAACACCCGCCATACGCCGGGAGGCGAAAGCCACCTGAGATGCACCTTTTACAAAAGCCGAGGTAAAGATTGCGATTTATAAATTAAACACCCTTGCCCTGACCACATTACTAATACGATTCTTCGGCAGTTCGACGATTCATACATCTCTGAAATCATGGCCCTTTTAAGTGCCCCTTTATCTTCCTGTCACTCGTAAAAAAACAACACTCAAGCATGTGTACAAACTAGGTTCGTTGCCGCTGGAAGAGGTGAATAACCATAAGTATTTAGGCGTGACACTAACAAATATCTTGTCCTGGAACCTTCACAGCAACAACGTTTGCTCTTCTGCCTTCTGAAAGCTTTGTTATCTAAAACACAAGCTCAAAAGTGCCCCGCCTAGCGTTAAACGTTTAGCTTACGTAGCATTATAAGACCGAGGGCCATATTCTCGACTGCACAAATTGCCGGCAATTCGCCATGTTTTTTTTGCGCTAGCACGAGTAAGCAATCAGTGACGTGCTGCACCTATAGCTATCACGACATGCAGTGTAATTTGACGATTCACTCATAAAGATGTTTGACCATTCAAAGATGTTCAAAGATGTTTGAACGGACGGTATGCCGTCCAACCATCTACTTCATAAAGATCGCATTCAAGGTATGAAATATTGCGCAAGAAAGATATAAAAAACACTTGGCATGTACTATAAAAATTAAGGCGGTAGCTGAGGCTGACAAGAAAAACACATTTCTGCAGGTCAAAATTGGCGTCAACACCACAAGGCGATCGAGTAACGTTGATCGAAAAGTGAGCGGAAGGCGGATGTAGAGCTAAAGAACATTGCACAATTTTTTTTACCGTATCTATTTATTTCTTTCAATCGCTTTTAGTAACATAGTTGGGCTGTCTTGCGTTATCACCTTCCCACGCCGCCACGCCATCGTCTGCTGCTATGTTACAAGTTTCTGGCGTGATCACAGAAAAAGACGGCGGTGACCATCGCTTGTATGACATATAAGTAAGAGCAGCGAAGCGCTACACCTGATAACCACGGAGCGCACTGATGTCGCCAATTCAATCATTCGTCAAGCTCGACTTCAATCTGTGCTGTAATGAACAAAAAGGTCACTTTTCTTTGCTATTTTTCTCTTGAGTTCGATCATGTGACCCAGCAGCTTACTAGGAGGTGCGTGGACAAATACCATGCATTGGATTCTCTTTGTCACGGGGAGACTTGGACTGCCCTCTTATGTTGCCGTTACGCCAAACAAATAATTTTTATCTTATTGCCAAACATAAAAGCAAACTACGGCACGTTATTTTTATGCTCCCTGATCGCTCCCTGATGCTCCCTGATCGCTCCCTGAACAGTCGAAACTATTAATTCTTAACCGCGCGTCATGCGAAACTGCGCCTGCTGCAAATTCGCGGACATTTCGCGCCGCCGAAAGCCGGGGCAATTTTTTGCCCTATTTTGCTTGTATTTCGCGACAAAACAGCCGCCATTTTCAAGCTGTTACGTAACATTACGTCACTTTTACGCAGGCTGAAGTTGCCGATGTGTGATGTATTCGTTCGCGCCAACTGTTTAAATTACGTCACGCCTTCTCAGGCAATCACAGAGAGGGTGCGTATTACAAGCAGTATTGTTGTTGAACAGCAAAGACAGGCTTACGTTGTCATGTCCGGTGCCTTTAGTATAGTTTTTCATTGCCGGCCAAGAATTATGCGCTTTCAGTAAAGAGAAATAAGGCAAACTTTAGAACTGGGGCCCGTAAACGTCATGAAACGTCAAAATGACGACAGCACACACAACCGCTTTGTCAACCGGAAGCACGTGACCAAAATTGAAAGCCAATCAGAAAATACTTCCGGCAAATTGCCGGCAAACATGGCGAATTGCCGGCAATTTGTGCAGTCGAGAATAGGGCCCCTAAGCTCGAATACGCATGCACCGTTTGGGATCGTATACAGAAGTTAACATTGATAACCTTGAACCTATTCAAAGAAAAGCTCTGCGGTTTATAACAAATTTTCCCGAACTGACGCACTCTCCTAACTAATGAAAATTAAGGACTTACCTTTACTCAAAATTAGGAGAAAGCAATTCAGACTTGATTTTCTTTCCCTGCTCGTAAAACAAATTCGCACTCCACTCTTCACTGTTTGTAGCGCCCTTAACAACAAGAGTTACCGGGGCACCGCCAACCCCATGCGCTTTACTTTGCAGAAACTAGCCTTTTCAAGTTTTCGTTTTTTTGCCACGCACCATCAGTGAGTGGAATGACCTAGCCACCACAAATTTGCTGTCACAAAGTGGTGTATTACTGTTGAAATGTGTTCACTTGTATCGCCCACCCTGCTTGGACCTAGTGTCCGCAGTATGTCAAAAATAAATAAATAAATAAATAAATAAAAGCTGTACCCTGGGTCAAAACCCGTAGAAATGGCGAACGGCCCCATACCAAAGCCTGGCAAATCGCCACACATCGATTATTTCCGACAGATCTCCCGAACATCGTGCCTAAGGAAACTACTGGAGCATGTTGTTTTGACCTGACTTACGGAACACGCCGAAAAGACTCTGCTGTTCCCTCGCACCACGCTACGATTTCGCCCTCGCCAATCCGCTCAGGACATTGTTGTAAACACACCATCGCAACTTGGACCCGGAATACGCGCCAAAGCATACAACTGAGATTATCCTCGTTTTAGATATCTCCAAAGATTCGAAACTGTGCGACACTCAGTCATTTTCGAGATAATGAAAAAGAACGGCTTTGAAGAACGCACGTACAACTACTTAAGATCATTCCTCTCATATCTTTTTTTCACCCTGCATTTCGCAAAAATTCATTCGTACCCCCTAAGCTGGGTAGTCTAACAACCCCAAAAGGGTCGGTACTGTCGCCTTTCCTGTTTAACCTCGCCATGAGGGAACTTCCGGCCTTCCTCTCGGACATACCCCAACTGCATCATTATTTCTATGCAGACGACATCACCCTGTCGATGGCTCGAGGATCGGACGGCCATATCCAGAAAGCCTTGCAACGGACCACCCAACCATTGAGGAGGACACAGCCGTGCGGGGCTGATCGTGTTACCTCAAACAGTTGACGCTTTTCGCCGACAAACCACACCATCAACACCAACCGATGTTGAAGGCAACCACATCGTCAGGGGCCAGCATTTCCAGAGTTCACTCCATTAAGGTCTTGGGCCTCCGTCTATATTGCCGGCATACTGATGCACTCAGGGAGATGGAGAAGAGCGCTATCAAATCACACGGCTCATTTGAAGGGTTAGGACGAGGCACGAGGGCATCAAGGACTCCAACCTCATTAAGATGGTACAGCCTTTCGTCATCTCGCACGTGTCATATGCATTGCCTTTCCTCACCCTGCAAAAGGCGGCGCAGGAGGAGGTTGATAGCCTACCCTACGGTGTACAAGCGAGCACTCGGCTTTTCACCACACATCAACTGCGAACAACTGCACCTCGGGATTCACAGTACCCTCTCCGAACCTATACAGGCACAGCGAACCGCACAGCTTGAGAGATTCTCTCGCAGCTCTGCCGGTCGGTGCATCCAGAGGTCTTTGGGCTTCATACCACAAACACTAAACTATACACGACTTGTTGCCATTCCACCTCCTCTGAGGGCCGTAATTAAAGAAGAAGAAAGGACGAAAAGGCTGGGAGGTAACCAGGTGTACAGCCCGGTTTGCTACCCTGCACTGGGGTGTGGGGTTCTGGTTATAAAATATAGGGTGGGAGAAAAGTAAGAGATAGCAGTGGGAAGGCACGCCCTCCAGTCCCGTTTTTGGTACTATATTCGTTCATGCAAGTTCGTTTCGCTCGGGAAACGTAAAAAGACTTTCGTCGCCTTCTGGGAAGTCTATGGTAGAGACCGATGACTTAGGATAGTCTCTACTCTAAATGGTCGATTGTACAATCACCTGAGCGAGGTGGAAAGCACACTTCTGTCAGATGATATTCGGGGCAGCGACACAGCACATGCTCATACTCTCTTCCGCCCCACAGGCGTCACAGGTGGGCGCTGCTGGCCATACCAATGAGGAAGGAGTAGGCTTTCGTGAAGGTCACTCCCAACCACAATCTACAAAGTAAAGTCGACTTGGGTCGAGACAGCGAATACGGAAGACGGCGCTGATGAAGAGGATCTTGAATGTACAGACAGGGATTCCAAAAATCTGGCGTGTTTCATTGCTACATGGTAATCCTACGTGCAAACGAGCGAAGCGTCCTCGTGCGTCGCTCCTTGAAAGCTGAAGAAGGATTAAAGTGTCCCCTACCCCTGGGAGAAAATGCACCCCATCCACAATAAGGAACGCCGTGAAACAAGACCGAAGGCCCTTGCCAAGCAACACCCACCGGGGTCTCCCGTGGTAAGCACCGATGCCAACCCATTTAAAGACAGGGACGCAGCGCACCAGCTGTGGTCGACTCTAAGGGGAGCCACATCGCTACAGCATCTGTAACCAGCTGCACGTCCTACACAGAGGCAGAGGTAATGGCAATAGGCCTAATCATGGCCCACAGCCGGTTTCCTCGTCAAGCCAACATAGAGATTCCAAGTCGACCTTGCTAATTTTTTTAAATAACAGAGTATCATCTAGAACCTTGGCAACCCTGCTGCAACGGCCCACACCTCATAGCCGAAATTTCCGCATCATCTGGTCACCGCCACACTGTTGCCTAATGGGAAATCAGAGGGCAACAAGACTGCTCAATATATGGTTCTCCGAGAGCCTCATAAGACCCTGAAGAAAACCCGGAAATTTTGGTTATACGGACCGTCTCCATACTTTCAGTGATATCCTCGACCATTTCCGCCAGCATCGTGCCTGTTTTCTACCACCGCAACCATCACTAAGTCATAGGCATACAGTATCTCAGGCAGCTTCAAACTCTATCATTCCCCACTCCACACCTAATGCCATTCACATATCGTGGGGAATATATGGACGCTTGGCCATTCCGATCAGTAGAATGAGCCTCGCTTCACCACAGCACTTGGTCATGCCCAGACATACCTGCATCACGTAGAGAAACTCATCCTAACATATCCTTCATAACATATCACCCTTCTCAGCGTGGGAGGGTGTGCTAGCTCCCCTTCTGCAAAAGGCCGTCGCCCAGTTGGCTGAACACGCCTAGCTCCCAAAACATCGGAAGCCTAGCTATCCAGATCTCGGAGTGAATAACTCAGGGGTTCAATGAGTACGCATTTAGGGCAAAATAATGTTTTTACTACTACCACAGAACACCTAACCCCCGCTAAGCGTCACCGTAAAAGCATACTGAAAACAAGATTGTCGGGACAACCGTAAACGGCCGTAAGGTAGGTGCATGACCCCGACAACACACTATCTTGCCACTTACAAGAAATATCTGATGCAGATGGCAAGAGTTAAATGCTTCTGATGGCGTGGTTAAGTCCTGAAAAATAATTAGGCCACAGGGCCTCAGCTGAGATGCAGGCCCACAATATTTCTACTGTTTCATAAACAAAACTATGCCTTTGTAAGGGAACTTATACATACCCACGAAATTGCGCCACCCTGGCACATTCATGAGGGGCTCGATGGTCGTTTCTTCGGTTAGCGACAGACGGAATTTGTTAAATGCAGGGAAATGTTTATCGGTTTCGTCCTCAAAAACATCTACTTCGGACACTTCGTGTACCTGCAAAAAAAGAGTAAAAAAGGTATTGAAAGCATAATATCAATGGGGCATTCTACATTGATAATGCCACGGGGCAAACTAGTAGACGACAAACGATGTAGATACGAGGGATTGCGGCACATTCAAAAACAGGACGTTCAGCGACGGGTGTTGGTAGGGGAACACGACGAAGTCTTTTGTGGGTCATTCTGAACGTTATCGGCAGCCCAGCTTTTCCTCGTGAAATAGTGTGAATATCTTAAATACATTTTTCTCTGCCGCATCCCCCCCCCCCCTCTCATAACCTCTTGTGGTGGAGCTGCGGAGCCTTCTGCGAAGACGGAGCTGTGTAGCGGACGCCACGTCCGGCATACTTCCCTTCAAAAGGTTCACTTGGTGAAAACCCTCACCATGACTGCAATATTCTCCCGTGGCAAAACATCAAACGCCTCATTCATTCTTACGTGACCGTTAAGACTGCTTTGAAACAGTTGCAATTAGAAATTCTTCAGGCCAGCAGCCCATAAATGGGTTGTCGTGAAAGGCAATTTGTTTGATATGAATGAAACACCCCCTTGAAAACAGGAACGGTTATTGCCGCTCCATCCCGAACAATTTCGAGGGATGCGAACTCCACTATCACAGAACATTGTTCTTTGTAATAGTCAGTAGCCACCTCTAATTGCATGCGACAAGTATGCTATTGGCTATAGTAAGTCCAATAACATTTTGGCAGTAGTAAAACCAACAGAATGTACTTGTACCTCCAAAATATTGTCCACTCTCATCCCACCAGCAAGCTAATCATGGTCACAACTACATTTATGATGGTGATGATGATGATTCTTTATATTGTTTCAGAATGAGTGAACGCCATGTCAGGGTCGGGGAAAGCGGGTAAGCCTGCCGACACCAGCAGCAGTTGCAATTTTCCGCCCTTCAGTGGGGTGGCAGCAGTGTATGGGCGTTAAAAACCCATTCCGCCTTTTCGTTAACTTGGCTGCACTTTGAACACGCGCCCTTATGCCGGCGTCGAAGCATGGCTGGAGCCGGGTACCGCTGACGTGTGCCCCTTGCTGGAGGCGAAAACTGTCTGCCCAGCGCCATGTGATCTGCGACCTGACGCGTATCCGCAATGGGACATGGCCCAAGCTGACATGGGAACATGGAAATCGTCTACGATGACCTACATACCCAGCCGTTGCAATTCCCCGCCCTTCAGTGGGCATGGGATGGCAGAAGGGACAATGGTAGCTAAAAACCACTTCCGCTTTTTTCTTCAAGTTTTTTTTTCTTCCAAATGTTCGAACAGTCTGTGTCGGCTGCAATTTTTGTGCCCGCAAGTTTTTGTACTCATGTTTCTATCTTTGTAACAGCCTTCACCTGGAGAGGATGTTGAACGTAACCTTAGTCCCACAAAATTCGATCACACAGCCGATACCAATAGAGTTTTCTCAGCAATCATTCGCCTCACTATGCCCCTGGATGAGCGGAACGACGCAATTTCTTTCCTCCGTTTTTTGAGAGTAAGGTGCCCGCTTACATCGCGTCTCGCCGCTCCAAGAGGAAAAGTGAACTGTTTTGACGCACTCCAGGATAAAGCGAATTTATCAGGGAAGGCTACTTGTGCTCCAAGCGACGGAAGTGCCACTCTGCACTCGCCTCTGGATTACGATAAAGATAGGGTACGACGAGCCAGCGAAACATTTTACGTAATGTCCGGCTTTTCTGATGTGGCAAGGGCGGAAGAAAAAATAAATTTGAAGCTGAAAAGTCTTCTGGTTTTTTGAAGTGCAATTGTCACCGTACACATTAGACGTGCGCGCAAATTAAGAGTGTGTAAAATAAGTGCACACAACAGTCATTGTGCAACCTGCTTCACTGAAAAGTAAACACTCAATTTTTCCTCTAAATACAAGTCGCGTGGAAAGAACAAGTGAGGTGCCGATTGCTTTTGTGCGGCAGTGCGCGCAATGCAAAAAAATAGCAAAAATTAGCTGTGTATTAGCCAGCTTTTTTTCCAGTGTACAAAAGGTCAGCTATATATACGACCACTATTTTCAGCCGTTAGATTCTGTGACAGTTGGGCCCGAGCGGAACTTATAACTAACAAAGAAGACTGATGAGCGGCCGTACAAAAAAATTATAGCCAGAGAATGGAACAGCGTCTGGGGAATGTGTCAGGGGGAGGGCTCTCCTTGGTGGCGACGCATGAGACATGTGTGAGGGATAGGCAGTGAGAGAGATGACGCCGTAGCCGCTCGTGTCGTACTCTAATTCACATTCGCTAGACGCTCATCTGTTTTCTTTCTTTCGTCGCTGCTGCGTTCGCTCACGGGGTTGCGCGGACGTAAAACGGCGCTCCCGTGAAGCATGGGTAGCGGCTGCCTGAGGGAAGCCATTTTAGGGGGAAGCCCTATGACTTCCCCCCAAAATGACCGAAACCCGCCGTCACCGCTTCCGGTCAAATTCACTTCTCCAAGTAGCTGCGAATCCCTCCCGTTAGAGGAGAAACTTCCCCAGCTGGAACGCCGGCTTGAGCCTATATTTCTTTTTCAGCTTAGAAAGCCTTCCGAGGGATATTTTAGCCGGTGTTTTTCACGCCTTAGTATGCGTTTGTTTGTAGTCCCTCTTCTTTTTGTCCCTGATCTTTTTCGCGCTGTGTAGCTCTAACATCTAGCCCGCGCAGATCGCCGGCGAATGGCCGTTTTCGCGACACTGGCGGCACGGCGGCCGTCGCCGGGCGTTGTTCGCCGCATCTTCGCTGACATATCGCTGCATGGTGGTTTGGCTTTACTCAATACCGAGCCGAGCGACATCTGCAGGATGGTCCGACGCAGCCTGACGCTTTCGCCACTAAGACCGCGCAAACAACTTCGGCACAGATAGACCAGAGTCCTCGCTCCCCCCTCACATCGCACAACGGCTGGACTGAAGCAATAACGGGTGTTCGAGGTGGTAGTGAGGGCGGCGCCGCCTTCTTTTGAAACGATGAGTTAGTCACGTGCTTAGTCACGTGGACACAGACGGCAGGCACGCGTGTCCGATCCGTGCAGCTGGGGCGAGTCACAAGGTATCACTTTAAGGTCTTACCATTACGCAAGGCGACACTCGCTCAACTAGGGCACTATGGCTTTCACCATTAAAAAATAATATTTCATCGGAGACGTGCGGCATTGAATGTGGGTCATTGAATTGCTGTAGTTGAGAGGCGGTGAGATACTAGGTGGAGGTCAGAAAGTGTGAAGCATGCAGACGCGCGATGAAACGACGGGATTGCAAATTGGGAAGATCAAGTGTACGTTTTGGTTCATTGATGCTGATTTTACGTGGGTACTTTGACAAGAGGAAGCCTGCTGCACAGTTCTGGTTAACTTCTGATTTGTAGGTGAGATATGCTCGCGAAGGGGGCCGGATAGATGAGGCGTACTCCAGTCTACGCCTAGAATATGTCTGATATGCATTTTTTAATAGCGAGCAATGCGGATCGCAGTACGAGTGTCAAGATTTTGTCCACAACCTTTCAACCTTAAACTCACAATTACTTCAATTGTAGGCAAAATAAGTACACTCTTTCCAAAGTGGCGAAAATACTATCACGTAGAACTGCTTAAAAGCACGTCTATGGTAAAGCGAGAGCGTTTACGAGCGGAGGTTAGTGTCATTGCCTTCTACATAAATGCCTTTCCTTCCTACAGAGGACAAGAGCGCAAGACACGCACTTAACACTGCTTTTCCTACTTTTAGCCCTCTGGGGCCTTGGCCCAAATTAATGAAGCCACAACTGAACCCCTGTTCTGAAGTTTGACATGACCAATTAGGTCCAATTAGGTCCAATTTTGTATCAAGTGTGCGTCAGCACCTTTCTGGTACTAGGTGTAGTAGAAATCGCTGCTACAGAAAAGTGCCTTGGGCTCCTATAACGTAATCCAGCCACACTGAAGAGCTTTGGAGCTCCCTTCCATATATCCCATTACCCATTGTTCTTGCCAGTAACGGTGGAAGCTGCGTCAGCAAAAAGAGTTTTACAAGCAAAACGATTTTAAAACACTCGCCCCTATTCTTACCGTCAATTCGTTCACACCCACGAAACGTTGCGCAACTTCTTCGCCGAAGCCAACAGCGCGTATTTTTCCGGTCTCGTCCTCCAGGTACAGCGCTGTCCGCTTTACTGGCCAACCATTTTTTGTTTCTTTTCTTTCGACTTTTCTCACAACACAAGCTCGAACCATCAACCTTAAAAAGACAATGGTTGGTCATTACTTTTCGACTTAGTCTTTTTATACCGTACAAAAACATTACAACAGTTAAATGATAAAAAACCGAATTAAGCAGGGAACAAACATACTGCACACAGAACGCGAAGTAGTGGATGGCTTTGAGTTAAATTATCGTCCATGGGCTTTCTCAACCTGCATACACTTACTAAACAAACAATGAATCTGTTTCTTGGCGCTATAAACTTCCATAAAAGGGGCGTGAACCCCCTGGGTCTCGCTCAGTAGAAGGAACACTGGGCAAAAGGACCGCACACTGAGCAATACCGCTGGATAGCGTAGAGACTGACGAACTCGTGTAAAAAACATGAATGTCAGAATCAGCTGATTGTGAAATGACGCAGGAACCGTTTTGTCGTGAAGGGGCAGTAGCTTATCTCGGTGTTTTGTCAGTACAGGTCAGGCACAGGTGTTCGATGCAGCTACGGGGCCCCATACCCTTTCGAGTCACTTTGCTCATTCGATTCCAATTCCTTATGTCGTCGTTTTGCAATGTCGTCGTTTTGCGATAAAATGTTGACTTGAACGCGCACTTTACGTAGCTTTGTGACAACCCATTGTGTAAGTTGTCTTTCCTCGGCACGTTTCGGGCATTAGTATGCGGATTCTGGACCTTTACTTGCGTATTCAAAGTCATCGGCTTTCGACCAGACAAGGCTTCGCTTTTCAACAATCTTTCGCTTCATCCAGCATCATCATTACGGTCAAAAATACTCGCTATTCGTGCATTGTGTTTAAAGGAGCCATGAAGAGAAAATACAACTTCGTTTAATTTGAAAGAACTAGGATTCAGTGTCTCACTCAGCTCCATTAGAGCCACAAAAGATGTTTTTTTAACGAAAAAAAAAAGCAAGAGGTATTTAAAAACTTTCAAATTTTGCGCCACAGTGACGTGTTATGAGCAAGAATGACGTCATACGGGCCAACAATAAAATATAATTTTCAGTGCGTTAACTGCACGTTAGCATTCAAGTGATGCTGTCAAATCGAACTAGAGGCCCTATTACAGACGTCCAGTCATCTGTCGTCGCTACAGGTCAGTTAGGAGGCCGCCAATTGCACAAGCAAGGTTCCGTGACGTCATAGAAAAGTTGCGGGAAATTGGCTTGGGGGTCGCTACTGCTTCACACGTTTTCTTTAATATCTCCGTTATTTTTTTGAAGATTGCGATGATATTGGTATCGTTCTTATCGGGACTAAGCAGTCTTTTTAATAAACCCAACTTGTATTTTGTCTCCATGGCTCCTTTAAGCGTGCGGCCGCCATCCGTGAGGCAAAGAAAGCAACGCTTTAAAGAGAAAAAAACTGCCAATCTGTGCAACACACTTCATTTGCCCAAAAACGTCTAACCAGGGAAGTAACACAGTTATTTGTATAATATGGTTAACGAAGGTTATTGGTCAAACAAAATTTCAAAAAAAATAAGCAACATCAAACCCTAAAAGTTCACAAGAGGGAACGGACAAATTCGAGAACAGGCATTTTACAAATCTCCTCGACAAAACAAAGGCGGAACTCAAAATACCCGAAAATAACGAGTAATTATGCATCAAAATAGCGAAAATGGATAAAGCATGTAACGCCCCGTATTTGCACTGAAATGCAGAATTGGTTGAAGTAACAGGCTTAATTGGTGTATTAGAGTAAACGAAGATAATTGGTGGAACGAAAATTGAAAATCCAGAATTTAAAAAAGTAAAAAAAAAACATATACCTCAAAGAGAAGGAAGGAAAAACAAGGCCCGAGAGAAATATGAATGAAAAATGGCCAATCTGTGTAACGCTCCGCATTTCCACAAAAATGCATAACAGGCGGTCGTACAAAATCGTAAATATGGGTAGGCAAATAATTGTACACAAAACAAACAAATATGTAACAAAGCTGACCTTACGAATTCAAATATATGCTTCTTATGCATCTACGAAAAATGAAGACAACACTAACAAAGGAACAAAAAGAACGCGGGAAAAACGAGAGAAGCGTAAATGGGACAACCGTGTACCGCCCTGCATTCTCAGAAAAATGAACTGGCAAAAGTAACAAGTTTATTCGTGTCACTAGAGTAAAAGGAGTTAATTGGTCGAAGAGAATTTCCAAAAACAAAAAGTAAGAACAATAGACAAATAAAAACTTAACCAAAATCAACTGACGATCGACTGTCAAAGTAGGCATCTGAAAAAAAAAAGACTAAATTAAATAATCTGAAACTATTCTACAAAACGGAGACTAAACTACAAAACCCCGGAAAAAGCGTGGAAATACGAATAAAATTGAGCCAATGGGCAACCCTGTAAGGCCCTGTATCTTCATGAATTGCATATTTGTACCTGGGAGAAGTGACACGTTTAATGGTTATAACAGCTAAATGATGATAGTTGGTGCCACAGAAATTCGAAAGATTTAGAACTAGAAAGAAAATAAGAAATAAGAATCTTACAGAAAGGAGTTGTCGAATTTTCAAAAAATATGCACCATATACATGTGTTCCACCGAATGGAGACCTCCAAAATAAAACGTTTGACCTACAAACAAGAACAGCGAGAGTAAGCCTACATACCATAAAATGCACATTTGGCAAAGGAATACTTTTAATCGTTATAATAGTTTAAAATGAGATAATTGGTAAAGAAAATTTCTAAAACCCGAAACATAAAAAATATTATAAGTAAAATTCTTATAAACAGGAACTGACAAAATCACGAGTATGCCTCTCTCCAAAAATCAAATACTAAGCAAAACAAAGGCGCAAGAGTACGTTCAAAGTGCGCATAAAAATATCAAAAATGAGCAAAACTTGCTTTCCACGAAAATGTGGATTTGGCGAAGGTAACAAATTTGTTTGCTAAAATAGCGAAAATGAAGATCTTTGTTCAAAAACGTTTGGTATAAAAGAACAATAATATCATTAAATTTTGAGAAAAACGAGCTGACAGAATAAAAAATAAGATGTATCCTATACATCTGCTTCAAAAATCGTAGAACACAAAAAGCCCGCAAACAAACGCTGAAAATACTGGTAAACTATATCGAAAACGACCAGGCCGTGTATCGCCATGAAGTATAAAAAAGTGCGTACGTGGAAAAAGTAACACGTTTAATCATTATAATGGCGTGAATGGAGATGTGTGGTTTCTTGGGGGGTTTAAGGGGCTTGCGGAAAGCAGGCGATGAGGCGCGCCGTAGTGGAGGACTCTGGATTAATTTTGACCACCTGGGTATCTTTAACGTAAGCCGAAATCTAGTACAAACGGGCGTTCTTGCTTTTCGCCTCCATCTGAAAAGCGCCCGCTGCGGCCGGGAGTCGAACCCGCGACCTCGCG
>CM023448.1:23005650-23285650 GCA_013339765.2 Haemaphysalis longicornis | reverse complement strand
TGAATTGGTGGCAGGGTTGCTAGTGGTTGTAGCGAATTGGCCAAGACCGTGTAACCGGTAATAAAGTTGTGAACCATTTCTCTTCTAGGTCTATATTTTTAGTTTGTTGTTATTTCTTTCCTTCCTGTAACTTTGTGGTGTTTGTTGCTTGATGGTAAATTTTATCCTAACACATACTCCAACCAATCACATATATAATTTCACAACTGAACGACGAGTGATCCTCACGCATTCCCACATTCCAACAAGAGCAAAGGAAGTTTAGGCAACTTTTTCTTCCATAATTGTCAGCGCTTTGTAGCACTGAATGTTCTGATTAAACTTTACTTGGAACTGAACTAACTTTCTGTAAACTGAGCTAGACTATCCACCCAAGCTAGTTTTGAAACCATACCTTTAAATTATTTGTTTAGTTTAAGTAGCATTTTCATCAGGCCTTCACCAAGCCCCCATTGCACGTACTCATTCTTTGCTCTGTGCATGCATTACGCATGTACAGTGAGCGATACAAACCTGGCATGTCTATCGATATGAAGAGGCTTTCAAAGGCACGTTTGTAACCTTCATACATCTGTACTGCAGCCGTCCCCGGCTTAGCCGACAACGCATAAAAAAACAGGGAGATGCATATAGCAATATCGGATGGCCAGGTACAATGCGAGTGTACGAGCCTGTCTTGGAATATGAGGTAAGAATCCCAGGAAAGGACAAAAGATCTTTCGGCGACGAATTACTCAGATGATTTAACAAAGGCGAAAGACGAAGAGAGGAGTATGTATGATGCACTGCTGATAGCGCCCGAAACGAAATCCTCCGTTGATACGAAATATGGTTTGGTACGGTCGTTACAAAGGCAGAGTGGGACGCTCATTTTGATTAATCGAACCAGTTCGTAATGCCAGCACTTTCGTTGCATCCTGATGACGGGCAGTAGAACTAAAAAAAAAACGCCAGAAGACCCCAGACTTGTGCCACCCTCACCCTACACATGTAGACGACCTCACCCCCCCCCCCCCCTTTTCTTTCTTTTTTTAACCCGAGAGTGCTTTATTCCGGGGTTCACGAAGATTTCACTGACGTGATATCCGTCACGGAAGTGACGCCAGTACACCGAAGCAAGCAGCCTGTAAAGGTGCAACCCCTGCACCACAGGGTCTTCTTGCGGGGAAGCAACCTTTAGTACTAAACAGTACGTTAAACTTAGGGCTGTTCGTTTTCGGGTTTTATATTTTAACACCAAAGCGTTTTATGCCGGGATACACCAAGATTTTGCTGACGTCATATCCGTCACGGAAATGACGCCAGTGTGCACCTTTGCCGAAGCGACTCGCCAGCAGAACGTCGCTCGCCAAGCGCACCCACAAGACAGCCGCCGTCCCGCAAATCATGCTCAGCTGCAGATTTCGCTGCAGATTTCACTTTCGTGTTTTACCGATTCATATGACAGAGGAATCAACCACAGTGGTTTTTTTTTCTTTTTCATTGGTGGAAGCTGCCGCAACTTTCATGGTGGTCTTGTTACTGCTTTTCGTAAACATTCAGCGCTACGCCCGATTAAAGTTCAAGCTCCTGGTAAAGAACCGTAATTTGTCGCCCCTTAATTGGTTTCTTTTAGTACTGTTAGTTTACCGTTTAATGCCTCTACAGTTAGAGAACGAATTGTAGGCGTCGACTAAAATTTTAAAGTATAGAAAAGGTCTACTGCGACAAAATACATCGTAGGGTTGCTTCGCTTCAAACTATGTTTTTTTAATGCATAAAACCGTGCATCTTTTATCGTTCTTACCTATTACTCCTACCGGAAACAGAGCTTGAGACAACTCAATATGACCTCGTGTAGCAGCGCCTGACGCAAACAGCGTTATTTGCCTGGTGAACCCGGCGGCTAGGCAAGGTAACGTCCGCATGTAACGGCCGCGGCCTGCAGATAGCGACGTAGGGTTTCACCGATAACGGAAAGGCAAAACATGGCTCATACCTAGATTGTGGCGCGTTGCTGTGCTGAGAAAATATGGCCGGAAACCACCACGCGCTTCCTCATAAAAACAATGCTGAAAAGGCACAACATACACTCAAAAATACTAAGCATAGTACGACGCAAGCTGTTGGGGAATGCACTACGCAGATTATTGTATCTATAAAAAGCGACAAATTCCGCGCGTCAGTAAAGAAAACAGGACAAAGGCAGGTGTGCGGACGGAACAGCCGAGCAACGCACAGACGCGCGGAAACGGTGTCACAATGATAGGGACTCCATTTGTCCTGCTGTTGTTGTGTGTTGTGCTGTCAGAATGCGACGATGTTGATTTAGCGGAGTGGCCGCTCTTGTTTCCGCGTGACCTAGCCAGTTCCGTAAGAGAGAAGGGTGGAGGGGGAAAGCGGATACGTGTCGGAGGATGAAAAACCGCGTGACTGATTCTTCGCAAATGCGCAAAAAGAAAAAAAAAAGGAGACTACGGGCTGAATGCCTGCATTATGCTTGCGTTTTCCTGTTATAGCTTTATTTAGTCTGCTGTTGACGCAGAACGAGACTGGGACGCGCATTTTGTTGTAGTGTCTGGCGCAAGGCGAGTTATAGTTTTATATCTGACCCATTCCACAGTACTGGTTTACGGGTCGCCTCGAGTTGCCTAGGCTATTGGCCACTTATTTTCCGTGTTTCACCTGCTTCCTAGTGCGTCATAATTCAGCTGCATTCTTCATATGTGCCTCACAGCATCTCGCCACCCGTGACTTGTGCCCTATATCTGGCCCGCTATAGCACTTGGTATAGGGGCGCCAACGAACATCCGCCCCTACCCCTTCGTACTCCCAACCGTACCTATAAGCAGTGGTTGGCGCAGCTGCAGCATTCGCATCATATGTCACAGTTGAAATATTATAATTCGCAAAGATACCTACGGGTCCTTGCTAGGTAATTATGAGAGTCATCTGGTGTCGCACATGCCATATCGTGGGTTGCATACACCCGTGCGCGGGATTGGTGAAGAATTACCGATGTCATTAATTAAAAGAGACGTGCGGAGACTGATCCGGTCTCAATACACAATTTGTCCACTTTATCTTATCAGGTGTGAGAAATAAACCTTCTCCGGAACAGACGTGGGATTGGCCAAGACCGAAGAAAGACTCCGCGCAGTTATAGTAATGTCAGTTATCAGTCTTTTTTTCCACGAGTTAGCAGTTTATGCTTCTTTTACGTGCTTCCGATTAGGTACTTTTCCACTTCCCAGGCTTCGCTAGATATGTCACCAGGCACTTATATGCATTTAGGCTCTAACCAACTTTCCTGCCATTTTGCAGACGTTTATTTATATCTGTCGCGTCTTCCTTGCTGCTCAGGTAATCAGTATTGAACGCACCACTTGGCGGTAATTTTGGGAAACTTTCGTTTGAGCGACTATTAACGTCGCTGAAATTCAATGAGCCTCTAAGAAGCACGATAACGCTCACAAAGAAATGAAGATTTAAAACGCATAACAATTAATCTTATTAAGCTGTTTTCTTTACGGATGGTGAATGTGTAAACCACCCGTCTCCTTTGCATCGCTTCATAATTAGTAGCACCCCTTATTGATTCGCTGCCTAAGTTGGCACATTTATCGCATTTACTTGGTCTCTCACATTTCCTGTTTATGAGCTATTCCGTTTTGGCTGTATATTATCTTGGATACTCCGACACGTCCTCGTCTTCGTCTTAATTCAATCTACTTGTCTATATTTTGGAGCTGAGGTTTGTAAGAAGGTTGTGTCTATTTTCACGGCAACCGTGAGAATTACCGTCAGACATTTCTCACGGCAGTCGCCTCTCACTGACTACGCACGCTACACCGAGATTCTACGGGGTAAATATTCCCTGCAAAGCCGTATTTTCCGCTGCCCCTGTAGCACGGTTGTATAGTACTTGGTTTTAAACGGGAAGGCTCGGGTTCGAATCTGACAATGCGGCGTTTTTTTTTTTATTAGCTTTCAGAATTTTACGGTAATCGTGATTTTCTTAATACTTTTTTTACTCTGGTTTTTACTATATCAAGAGATCGGCGCACAGGACTTCTAGAATGGGTTGAATTATGTTTTAATATAGGTTGCGTTCTGTGTCGTTGGGCTGGGTTGGATGAGGTTTGTTGCAGTTTGGCTGGGTTTCAGTAGGTTATGACGCGTTCGGTTAGGTTATGCTAGGTTCGTAAGGTTGTTATGTTAGGTTACGTTGGGACGTAATATTATTCAGCAAATTTAGGCCACCCAGATTTTATGTAATCTGCCGTGAGAATTTCCCGGGGGTAATTCTCACGGTTGCCGTGAGATTAGACGCAGCCTTGTAAGAAACACCGGTCCGCGTAGATCTAATCGTTGTCGACATGACGCTGTCCACAGCCCCATTAGCCATGGCTTCGGCGGTGAAATCTCTGCCTTTCTTGGGATTTTTTTTTACATGCTTCTCAACCGATATTGCTTGACGTCACTGTAATTAAACGCGCTCCACGGATCACGTCGCGCTCGGGAAGATCGAGTCTCTGCTACCCCCCGCCTCACGATCCTAATTAAGCGTACTCGTCTTTGTCCAAGCGGCTCTCATTGCTTGGCTCTCGTCGACCGAGCGTATGTCTAGGTCTTTTCACGAACAAAGAAATCAAGGAAACCGCATAATAGAGTCGCGGACATCGTCTCTGTTCTAGCTGTCTTTGTGTTTTTCTCGTAAAACCTTGGCCTCACTGGCAAAGCCGCCCAACCTCAAAACTGTCTTCTCTCTATTGTGCCCACGTCTTGAAGAAGCTAATTACTGCGGGGACTCTCCCCTTGTTCCCTGAATTCAACTCGTTTTCTTTTCAGGGCTGAAAGATGAGCAAAAAGTGGTTGCTTCTCTGTAAGCTGCTTTACAGTGTTTGCCTATCCTTGCCCTTTTGTGATGAACAGACAAGATGTCGGTTGTGGGAGGCCGGACATGAGGACTGTTAGGTCCTGAGAGTATTCAAACCACGTCGGCCGTGCTCCTTTTATCCACCAGTACTTCTTTCTTCTTCTTTGCTTAGTCAGAAAAGAAGACCGTTTTCGCGGATTGGTTTCTTTATCCGTAAATACCGCTGGTAATGTCCTGGTTTGTCTTTAGGCCACTGAAGCGCAAATCCTTTTGTTTGCGCAACCAGGGTCTGATTAAAATTAAGCAGTCCACATAAGAACCAACTGGTGAGGACGAATGCGCAAGGAAGAGGCAAATCCATCTCAGGCCTCTTTAGCACAGCCATTCCCGAATACATCGCTGGCAGAATAGATTGATGCAAAATAAACACACGTGACGGCACTTGCGGTAGTGAGAGGGTCTATGTTTTATCCCACGTGAAACGATTTAAATTTAAAAAGTAAGATGCCTCTGCCGTGCCTTCACAATGGACACGTAACGTTAGGAGACTTCGAAGAGTTCTTCGCCGCAGGCACAGAAAATTCAGGCAAACCAAACCAACGTGATCACAAATATTTGTTATTGTTACTAAAGTTTTGTTAATGACAAACATGAACAAATATCAATGACCTGCACATCACACAAGCTAGAAGATCCACAAAAGCCACACTTAACCATTTTCTGGAGATATATAATACGCATCCGCCGCAGCTGTTATCCCGAATCCCTCCTAAACGGAGGAAACGCTACAGTGTCTAAAGGTCAGTGCGCTGAGGTTACTCGAGGCATTGACTCTCACGACCGCCAAATAAAGTAAGAAAAGTCGCGTCAGTTTATCTAAAGCGTATTGTTCAACAAAAACGACACCAGGAGGAACGCTGAAGGTCAGCGAACTCAACAGCCTCCTAACAGCGCAAGTTGCGAGGTGCTTAACCGAGCTGTCCAAAAACAAAGGGGAGCTGCAAAAAGAAAAAAAAGCATTTGTAGCTGCCGCGCCTCACGTCCATAGTAGCGAGCACACAAATAGGAGCAGAAGCACGGCCGACAGCTGCCACGCGGAAGTGAAGAATCAATGCTCGTCGCCGCGCTGTTTCCCCTACCGACACCATATAGCCTCGATTTTCTCTGCAAGTCTGCTGTATAACAATATTCTCTCACCTTTCTCTCTTTCCAGATTTTTAAGTACCACTCTATCGGACATAATAATAGACACTCGGCAACGTTTTCACTGCACAGGGGTCAGTATCAAGGGATTAAAAAGAGAATGGCGCGATGTCAGGTCGGTATGTGATGCGATTCCCCACACTATCAGAGCAATAGATGCGAGGGGAGAAGGTGAAATGAAAGAGACCCTCCGTGTACGAAGTGCTCTGTTGAATGACACAAACAGAAAGATAAAAGAGCTCTGAGCTGATCGGAACCTTTAACGACCTCCAGCAAACCGTAATACGTCGCGGTGCGGTCGTTACAGAGGCAGGATGGAACGCTCATTTTCCCAACAGTAGAGGCAGTTCAGAATGCCAGCCCCCGCAGCAGCGCTGGTGACCGACACCTAGGACGAAAAACGCGCCCGAGGTCCCCTAATGGAAGTCATCAGACTTGTACCACCGCCACTCCACCCTTGTAGCGGCCTCTTTTCTTTTTTTCCTCACTCATGGCAATGGGGGCTGCTTCAACATCCATGCCGCGCTTGCTATTGCTTTCCGCTCTAGCTCTCTCTGCCGTGTTCTAGTGACATTCGAACGGCCGTCGGCAAAGAACCGCCGTTTGTCGCCGCCAAATCGATGTCATTTTTTTTTTTCGCGCCACGCCGGAATTCCGCTGGCGCCCTTTAAAAGTGTCCGGTTGCGTTTCCCGTTTGTAGTGAAGAACGCTGTTACCAATAAGAACGAAGGTTTCTCCGGTTTCGCACCCACTGTCCTCTCAAGAAACAGCACCACTTCAAGCTCCGTACGTACAATTTTTCGCCGAGAAACGCCGCCACCACTTCAAACTCCGTAGGTACATTTTTCCGCCGAGGAACGCCGGCGAACAGCCAAGCTGCGGACTCCCGTGGAATAACTAGACGGATTTCGGACGTGAATCATAGATCGCACTTAAAATTGCTTCTCTCCTATATATTGGACTCCATTTGCAAAACAAATGGTAGGACCACCCTTACCCACTAGCCCGATGGCCCTTCAAACATTCACGGCCGCCCACACGGTCTTTCTACAGCCGTAGGCATCGGCTACGTCTCTTTAACCAAAAATACATCAGATTTGCCACCGAGTATAAATCAGTTTTCACAATGCTTCCAAGATTTCCGAGAACGGGCCAGGTGCTGCTATACCGACGACGTTCGGGATTTCGGCTTACTCCGGCGGTACAGATGGCGGAGGGCCCCAACTGCGAAAACAAAGCAGGAAATCTCGACGGGACCACTCTTGTCCCGACCGTGATACAACTTTTTAGATGCGAAGCATCTCATGCTCGGGGCTGTGCCCCTCCCTCCCTCGTCGTTGTCCGCCAGTCCGCACTCTACTGCGCATGCGCGTCTCTTCAGTCCCGTCAGCCATTTTGGGCTGACGTCAGCGTCGTCCACTATAAAAAGAAATAGTTAGGCGGAGCCCGGTTTCGATCCCACGACTCTCTGGGCCGCAATGGGAGATACGTGAGCTCCTCCCACTGCGCTACAAACCGGACGGGAGCATGTGCTACGAACCCGCCTTATGTCCTTCACTCATTCAAACTACGCCAACAAGCTACTGCATAAAACGAAGCAAGCGAAGCTGAAACGTCAACGGAAACAACGAACTGAAAACTAATGGGAACTTCAGTCGACCCCATGGCTGCTTCGCATATTACTCAGGGTTCCCCTACGGGAAGATGGTGTAATTTTTAGTTGCGCATGACTTCCTGTTGCAAAACTGTGTATAATGATGCCACAAAAGCGATTTTCTGTTAAAATCTAGGCAAAACTGCGCAAAAAAAGACAAAGGCGGAGAAAGATTCACGACAAGAACTCAGCGGAGTCCTTGTTGTCATGTATCTCTCCGTGTCTGTATTTTTTGCGCTTTTTTGCCTATATTATGTACCAACACGCCCAGTTTTCCACGTTAATAAATTATGTTAAAATATGTGATTTGGGATGCCCGTTTCTGTGCGTAACCGTGGAGCGGATTCTGTAACGTGGATTAGTTTCACCTTTTTCTCAAGTCCCTCCTCTTCTACCCCCTTCCTTTTTTGTAGGAAATAAATTTTTATCGTATCGTATCTTATCGCGCTCCACTAGATATAAGAGTGTCAAAGCTAAATTCCTGACGCGAGTACGCCATTTTGACGTGAATCTCCTGCGGCTGTGTGACGCATTGATACGACTGTTAGGATCTTCGTATGAAAGAGTCGGGATACGAGCCGACCTTCTGCCCTTCGACGAGGCGGCTTGTCTTGTAGCCAGAACACACAATTCCTGTACCTTTTTTCCCATCCTGTCAAAAAGCCCGCCTTTTCATAACAGGCTTACCGGTATGCTTCAAAAATAATGACTACGTTCATAACTTAGGCCAGCTCAGATACTTTTTTTTACGTAGGAACAGTGAATCTGTGAACTAACGAGCAGAGACAAAATTGTGTTCCGAAAAACAAGAACAAATGAAGAGTGTTTGCTCAGTAGTTTTTTTAGCACTTTTTCCGCATAATTTTACTCGAGAGCGGACGGCAGGCGCGGAGCATGTCAGCTCAGCCCCGGGGGCCTTTGATCGGCGGCGTGAGGTCGGCGAGCAAAGGGACCGGCGTCATTTTTCGGACAGTGGCGCCTGATTAGACCGCAAACAGAGCAAACAGAGCCCCACCATAGCACTCCTCCATTCGCCCGGGGCTCACGGAGCAACGCACGTCGAATACCCGGGGTTCGTGTCCGGAGGCTGGACAGCCTCGGGTGCTGCACCATCGACTGCTCGCGCAAACTCCGGAGTCAGCACATTAGATCCCACCTTGCCCCATCCGCTCCTTTGTTTCGCGGGGATGCAGGAGGGAGCATGGATGCTGGGGGATGGAGAGGGGAGGGGTAGTGGATGTCCCTGTTTTCAATTGGTCGCCGCGAGAGAACTGAGCATCGATCGGAAAACGTGTCATTGGGAAAGCAGCAGAGCCTCTTCCGCACATACGTGCCATAAAACACAAACAAGTTGAAGGTAATTTTAAGTTTGAATGGCATAGAAAATGCTGCCCTTGGGCGGCAGAAAGCGTGGCACAACAGTCTTGGGTTCCAAAATATATCTTAAATAGTCCATTTACACTCTGTGTGCGCGCCCACAAAATTAGGCCACCAAGTAGTTCATTCGCCAACAGGCGTTAACCAAGCCACCTCTTTTTTTTTTTTTTTTTTACAACAATACTAACACCAGCTTGGAATATTTCTTGCCTTTTTGGGTAAAAAATAGCCCTTTCGGGGCTGCAGATTAGTGGGATTTTCCTTCCAAAAAAGCTGTATTTTGTCGTCATGGCCCTTTAAATGTAAGGTTTGCTACATTGCTACTAAAACACAATATTTAAAGCTATGAACACTGATGAGCGTTGTAGGTGGTACTGAGAGCGCCTGTACTACTTATTTAATTCAATGGGCTGTGCCGCCATTATCCGCTTACTGCTACCGCCCCATACAATTAAAATTTCCAGCCATCGCAGTGGTCGCGTGTTCCCTGCCTGAAACTGCGCCGGCGGGAGTTCTGTTCTCTTTGTGCTTTTCTCCCCGCATGTGCCGGCGTTGCACTGCCACATTTAGTGTTTATTGTCGTAAAACCCAACCCAACGGGCGTCCTTAACTAAAGGAACGCCGGAGCTGCCGGTTAATTGCGTATATTGCGGTTAATTGCGTTTATCACATGTACCTATAGTTTTCTTTGCGCTAAACAACGGGAAGATGTATGACAAGCGCCAGCGTTTCACGAGTTTCGAACGCTTATGACTATATAACCCACTCGGCTTTCGAAACCTCTGGGGTACGCCGCAAAGAACAGCGTTACCTCGGAATGCCGCCTTGCTGCCCTCTATACTTGGGTCGAGCGAGCGAGCTAAGACGACAAGGCGAGCGCTTGAAGTGCTCTGCATTTAAAAATGCCACGAAGCAGCGACATGGACGCCGTTCCCCTTGGGAACACTCGTTAACCTCTCGTCCCCCCTCTAGCCACAGTCCGGCCAAATATATGGCGTTCAACAACAATGCTGCACGTACTCCACACGTCGTCAGCAAATAGATCTCTCCGAACCTACCACCTGGACGTAGGTTCTGCCAATCAGCACTTCTACCGGATACCCAACACTTTTCATGAAGTTATCCGCATTTCTCAGAATGTCAAGCAGAACTCGGTCTCTCTCCAAATACGACACCGAATAAATCTGTATACATGGTCGAAAATCTTGATTCCATCTGGTCGGACTCTTTGCTATAAAAAGTCACCTAGTACGGGTGTTGTAACTATGGCCAAATGCTAGAGAAGGTCCATCGCCATGCTTACGCTAGAAGATCACAATAACTGCCCTAGCTCCCCTTCTCCAACGTCCTGCGGCCCGCTTTCGAAAAATTAGCAGTGGCTTAGCTCGGCTATGCCACGGTATACCTAGCGTGAGTTAAGGTTCAGATGGTTGTTCTTAGGTTTCCTGGTTGTCTAGGATTAGCTGATTATGCTTACTGCTGCTAAAACGATTTCCAATCCAATCCAGTCCAATCCCATTCAATCCAGTCCAGTCCAGTCACTGCTCCTCGCGCATGCGCAACACGGCTCTCCAGGAGCCACGCTAAACGGTTATCAAACGGCTCCTGCGCAGCGTCAGACTTAGCTACTGCGCAACGGAGGCGCACAGCTAGGCACGCGCCGGTGCCAGTGCGTCTGCCGCGGAATGACGTCACTCCTCTGGAATGCGCAGACCAGCGAATGTGCAGACCCAATTTTCTACGCACCCGTACTTCAATTGGATTGGAATTCAATCCAACACAACCCAATTTAATCCAATCCAATCCAATTTAATCCAATCCAATACAATTCAAGCCAAGCCAAGCCAATCCAAGCTTAGCCAAGCCAAGCCAAGCCAATCCAGTCCGGTCCGATCCAAACCAATCCAATGCTCCTTGCGCTTGCGCAGAACGGCCCTTCACGACCCACGCGAAACTGCTCAACCTCGGCCAGTGTAGCTTACCCTACAAAACAACAACAACAAAAAAACTTACCCTCCAAGCGCTGGTCACCATTCGTCGTTAGCTCAACTAGTGCTCAAATAAACTTTATTCTATCTCTCAACTATACTGTGAGTATCTGGGGAAGCATCGCTTCGAAACTTACACTAGCTATGTCAGAATTACCGGCAACTGATCGGGCGTACGCTTTGTAATCTCAAGACACAGGATTGAACCGTTTGCCCTTGACAAAATTTTAAACCCATGCATGATGGCATTCAAACGTTGACGTGACTACTATAAAAAAACAAAGACAAGCGAGAAGGAAACTTATCGCACAACTAGCGCACAGTAGACTTCAACTGGTCCCTCTACAAAAACATTGTTAGCTTTAATCCGCAAGCACGCACATCAAAAAAGAATTTCTATGGAATCCCGTTCTCATTGATTTTTTTATTGACGAAGTTTTACGTTACGGCACCTCCGCAACAAAAAGAAGCGCCTTTTTCGGAGCGCAAAGCTCTCTAATCTTCCCAGTCGTTGGTCTTCATACTGTAGTATGCGCACATGAAGCCACTGCTTCTAGCGCAAACAGAACATTTTTAATTCAACACTGCCTGCTCTTCTTTATACTATAATCCACGCAAATTGTGAAGCATAAATTAAAGCGCATCTAGCTAGGTCAGTGAAATAACTAGTGCTAACCTGCCTATTCTGCTCGATCAGTGCTGCATTTTTTTGAATAATGCTTTTTCATTAATGTTTCCGAAAGCTGATCACAGAATTTTTTTCCCTGCATCTAATTCTACTCTTGTATCAATGCAATCCGTTTTTTCTAACGGGGTAGGCTTAGGCGGGTTAATTCAAAATTTGAAAATCCCGTCTTCAGCTGCCCTTGGTGAAATTTGTTTTAAGATTATGAAATTTACAGAATGGCGTTGATATTGGCTTTAGAAAAGCTTTTTAATCAGTCATTGCAGTGCCCAGACTACCGACTGATTGGAAACCCGGGAATGTGGGTCCCGTTCATATTTCAGTTGACCCGCACCTTGCAGAAATTCGCGGACCTGTGTCTCGACAAGAATTCCTTATAAGCTACTCGAATGCATAATTTACACTAATTTAATAAATGTTTTAAACAATTTTTTCCCATTGTTCTTCCGAATATGGCTTAAGGAGAACAGTTTCGTGCGAAACAAAAATTGTGTCCTTTGCTAACGACCTGTTTGATAACACAGACGCAATATTTGTAACTGATTGCGTATTTCTTGATTTTACCAAGGCATTCAATACTATTTCCTATGCGCAAATCTAAATTTTTCCCAATATACTGCACTTATTATGCTGCGCTTGAATTCCCCGTCCTCTTTACTCTACAGTACTCTATATTATGCGTTTACGTTTCCCGCCCAGATAAGCTGCTTAGGTGAGGAGTTAAAAATCATGCCTTATACGGTAACCTTCACCACTCCGCTCAACTCTTCTTTTGGCGCTGTTTTTTCTGGGGCAGCTACGAGGTCAATAAAATGCGGGATAAGTAACGGCGCACTAGGGAATTTCTCGTCCGACGTTTTCTGCACAAGACCGATAACTTGTCAGCAAAGGTAGCGCTTCTTCTTGGGGTTCGTGGTGTGTCTCAATGCTTACGAGCCGAAACCGCAGAAGCTAAATTCAAAGATGTTTCGCGTTTCATGTAGCTTTCATGTCTCAACTAGCGAGCAAAACCGCCTCTGGTCTTTCCCCTGAAACTCGGCACCCTTTCCTGCACCATATAGACTCTGGACTCAGAATGAGGATATCAGAGCGTATTCCACGTTGGCTTGAAATTCTGTACCATCGGTCGAGTCTCAACGCAGCAGTCATTAACCCCTACCGTCATCGCCTAGGTCTAGCCGCAAATCCTTATTTTGACAACTGTGGATTGCCGGAAACAGGTGAGCAAATTTTGCTAGAATTTCCGGCATACAGGCAGGAAAGAAATCACCTCTCAGAAAAGATTGAGTGCCTAAACTGCGGATGTATATCTTTGAAAGCTCTCCTTGGACCCTGGCCCTCTGCATCATCTCAGCGAAAAGTGTTGGTTGCCTTATTTGATTATCTACACGAAATCAGCGTCGCAGAAACACTCTAGAACTTCACATCCTCATCTGTGAGATCATGTGGACTTTTACGTCACCCATGCAAAAGCTTCATGTTCACTTTTTTTACCTCTATTTTTTTTTTCATCTCTCTTCCGCCCTGCTTCCTTTACGACCTTTATTCTCTTTTCCCCATCCCCGCAGAGCAGCATGTAGGCGGGAACATCCCGGCAAACCGCTCTGCTTTTATCTAATAAAAATCTCTCTCTCTCTCTGCTATCTGTCTGTCTGTCTCTCTCTATCTCTCTCAGTAGTCTGCTGTCTGTCTGTCTGTGTCTCTAGCGAGCATGTATCCTTTATTGCTAATTTTCTCAACCTCCCCTGAGGAATTCAGCGCTGTCCCTACGTTATGTCCCACTACTACAAAAAACCAACAACAAACATTCATTTGCAACGAAAAAGGCAAGTCTACCATGCGGCGTATGAGGTTCATTCCGCGCTTTCTGTTGATTCAAAACAGCAAACGCGATGGCCGGTTTGAAAGGTCTGCGTACGAGCGTTACCCGTGCTGCCGGCGTCCAGGTGGAACTTATAAGAAGGCGGAATGCGCCGAATCAGCGAGCGCGATCTGCAAAACGCGCGGGTGCCCCCCGCGCCAAAATAGAATGCGCGCGCGTGCGCCTAACGCATTCCCGTTGATGAAGAGCGCAGCGAACGTGTTTCAGGGGTCGCGCGGACGAACGTCGCGCGACGGGCAACCCGACACCGTGTCGCACGACGAGAAACAAGGCCCTCCTCTGTGCAGTCCGAAGCCAGATTCCGCAGAACGATTGCGAAACCGCGCGCTAAGCGGCGTAACGCACACGGCATGCCCGCAGTTGTAATTGATCGACAACTCTGATAAAGGGGGACTTGTGTGTGGTGGATCGTTGTTCCCAGATGGAAAGCCGAAAGCTGAGAACTGCTTTGCAATGTTCCCCGGAGAGATTCATCTACCTCACGCAGCGAGTGCACGCGAGAGGACGTCTACCACGGGTCGTCCCGTTTTGTTCTAGCGCGCATACTTTGCGCTTCGTCGTTTCAGCCGGAAGGGAGCTCCCATCTGCAAGAAGCAGGGTTCACAGCCACACATGAGTGAAGGCAGGCAACGAAGGGGGCGAAGTCTTTCAATAATTGGGGTCCTACGCTGACCCCATTAACAAAAATACTGTATTTTCGCGCGTATAAGCCGCTTCTGCATATAATACGCACCCCCACTTTCAGGCCGCCGCAAAAGAGAAAAAATCCTCGCGTATTGCCCGCACATTTGATACAGGAAAGGCTGAACCAAAGCTGCTGCTCCAGCAGCCCATCACATACTACGAAGACGGAAAAGGCGTATATTTAGCACGTAGAAAACACTGACTGCAAGGCGAAAGTCGCAATTCATCAATAAAATTCAGTTGTTAGAGTGCGCTCGTTCTTGTTTTTTCTTCCTTGTCCTTGTACGCTTTGCGCAATCGCTGCCACGGAAGGCTTAGTCAGTGTTACTGCGTAGAAGCTTCACGACACAACATGCAGTGCCGTGGAGCTGCACTAAAGGAAAAACTCCGCGTATTATCCCTACCCCTACTTTGCCGCTGAAGCTTTCGTATTTTTGGTGCGGGTTATACGCGCGAAAATACGGTACAAATAAAACCGTACGCGTCCAACATCGTGGAAAAAAAGTCTTGCGTACGATGGCGGTACCTGCCCATGAACTGCAATCTGCTCGAAATGCGTGGGTGGCTAGAAAAAGCGGTACGAAGTCGACTCGGTGCGACACTCTATATTTCGGTAATTAACGAGGTTTCAATGAAATGATCGATCAGACGTACATACGTTAAGTGGTTAAACTTCTAGCGCCCTACTGCTGTGGGTGAGTGGGTGGGTATGGCATCTTCGCAACTACAAGCCATGCCGACCAAAGTGTGGAACATACGTGCACCACGGAAATATTCCAGGTCTTCTATTCGCTCCTCACTTCGGGCCAACTAAATATTCATCAATACATCATTATTCTAGGAACGCCGTTTCGGCCATTCGCAGAAAGCCGGCACTTTTAACGTACGCCTTATACCCCGGGAGTTTACGGCAGAGCAGCGCTCTCTGTCTTCCGGGAAAGCATCACCAAAGGAGGAAGCAAGCGGCCACGACGCTGCTGCCGAGCGAGCGAGATTATTCTAAGCTTTCCGCTCACTCCAGTTTGCTCCTTCCTTTTTTCCCCTTTGTTTGACGTACAATGGGAAGAACGACGAGGAGATGCAAAAAGACAGAGAATAAGGAACCGACTGGTGCCCGAAGGATTTACAAAAAAGATTATACAGCAGAATACTCATTAAAAGAGCAGCCAGGCGCGACACATTCTCTCGATGGGGGCTGCAGAAACCACGCGAAGCAAAGGCGGAAAAAATACAGTTCCACACTACCGAGAAGAAAATAAAAGTCAGCAAGAGAACAAAAACTGATATCAAGTACAAGCTTAGCAGCGAAGGCGAACTCAGTAACTCAACGAGGGATGCTCAGTTCGCGCGAGTGCCACTTCAATTTTTCTTTCGCCTCGCTTTTTTTTTCTTCATCATTTGTGCGAGGTTTTCGCAGCACCGCCCACATTTATTTGTACTTGCATTCGGATTTCTACTTCGGTCTCCATCAATGTGCCTGGGTCAATAAACGAAAGCGTGCTGCTCTCTTCCCGCTTCCCCTCCGTACCTTACGTCACTAGATTGGCGTGCTCTTCAGGGAGTGCAGCCTAATGCACGCCGAGAGCCTGATTCGCTTGTCCAGTTACAGCAGCGACGCATCTACCCCGAGATTTCCGTAATCGCATGAGGTGGAAGGTCTGCCGAACCTAAGCAAATGTGGGGCACGCATTAGCTTTTCCTATTTATATTTTGTCATGTTAAGCCTCGCTTATGAATTAGCAGGAGGTTCGGGTGAACGCAGCGCTTCCGTCAGACCCTACGGGACGCACCAACTGAAGGCCGCGTTTCGTGGGATGTTACAAAACAGCTCTTCCTGATCTGTGTTACGGGCAGTGGACGCGCATAGCGTGATGGGCCGAACCTAAGTCCAGGGAACAGAACAACAGGTTAAAGTGTGTCTTCGGAAGAACAGAGCAGTTGGAGCTACTGAACGCGGTATAATCTGCAAGGATTAGCCAATAACTTCATATCATCACAATCTCACAATCCAAAACAACCTCGGATTATCTGGCCCAACAACTTTCAGAACAGGGGAACACCTAGCGTTTGAAAGGGTGCTTCAAAAATTAAAATTTCACACGATGCGATCCAATGAGTGAGCGAGGGCATATGTGTTGCTCCAAGCTTTAAACACGTTACTTGATAATTAATGCTGGTGAAATCAATTCAGCACGTTACCGATAATTGCTTCCTCACTGATAAGCAGGTTGTATGCGTGCTTTACAATTATTAACTTTTGTAATTTCCATGAATGTGTCTTTATATTATAAACCATGCAGGCAACCAGCATTTTGAGTAAACAGCACCCAATAAGAAGCGGAAAGAAAACGGCAGTGTTCTCATTCCCTGCTTGAGCTCTCTGCTTAGAGAAACGTAACAACCAAATACGTCAGGTTACTGCGATGCCTCGATACTTTTCACCGCACTAAGAAGCGTCGGAGTTTTCACAAAGGTAGCCCCTGACAGCTCAGATTCTGACCCGTAAATAAAAGAGCCAACTTTCCCCGCGACACGCAAAAGCTAAAGCACCATTGTGCACAGTGCAAGGTTAATTCCTTCACCTTACCCACAGCTTTCAACGGCCTAAACACACAAACGCACACACACGAAAACAAGCATAGTGGCAGAGGAAAGGGTTTCACCTAGACCAGGTAGCAGAGGGAGAGGCGGCGATGGCGTCGCGTCCGCGAGGAGGACCCCGCAGATGGCCCTCACCAGCCGCCCAGGAGAAGCGGCGATGATGGTCCGCGGCTTCCATTTGCATTTCCGCCGTTATAGACGCCGTCATTACGGCGTCCTCGTCCCGCTGATGACACGACGTGCCGGATGCGATATGAACGCCCGCGTATCCTTCCACGGCCTTCTTCATCCCCGACGGAGCAGCAAAGGGTTACTCTCAGTCGGGCTCAGACGAGCTCACTGACTTGCGTCCCTCGTCAAAGCGATGTTGGGAAACGGCGATAAGGGGGAGCGTATAGCCGCAGCGCAATGCTTGATGAGAAGAGCTTCCTCACTCGAGTTCCACGATGTTACCGAGAATATCAGCGAAAGAGCTATTTTTTTAAATCATCCTGATAACTGAAACTGTTTCGTGCACTGAATATTCGAAGCAAGAAGCACAACGGAAGGCTTCACTTTCCAGTAAGCACGTCGATATCCGTATTTTCTGTTCGCCGGCGCTGTAGAATCCGTTCGCTTTGAAGACACTGCATCGCGCGAACCATAGGTAACTTCCGGCCACAGCATTCACAGTCACTGCAGTTATGTTGGGGGAACTGAAGCAACGAAATGGCGATGTAGGTTAAGGTATGATCCCTGATACCTGCAGATTAGCCGCTACACAAATATTCCTGTGTGGTCTCTTTGCAGGAACAGTGCATCAACTAAGTAAATTTGCAGCACCAACTTAACTGCTGGACGCTTCTGTAGCGGCTTCACGGAAAACCTCCTTGTTCACGAATCACCCAGAAGCGACGACACCGTTGAAAACACACTTTAACAGGTCTCGCACACGTAAGCACATCCTTGAAGTCTGTCTCTCGCCAATAAATCACCTCGGTAGATATAAAACACAAAATCAAATTTTCGACCGTAGCTGTTTCCCAGTGACCTAACATCAAGCACCTCTCATGTACGAGGCTGCAGTGTGAACTGAGACGGCTTGTCGTCGGACGCAGTTGCCGCCAAGGACGACCGAGCTAAAAGGCCGAAGAGGCCTCAGCGACAGAGCCAATCAAGGCGGCGGCCGCTACGAACGAAGGCGGACCCAGCATCACCTCTCGTCCTTCAGACCCATCGCTTTGCTCTCACTCTCACCCCGGTATCTCAAAACAAATTGCCGGTTTGTGAACTTAAATACCGACAAAAAGCGCCTGCACGGAGAAGCTAGAACAAAGCGGACCCGAAGAAGCGCTCAAGAGGGTCTCTTCCGTAATCCAGCCACGCGACAACTTCTTCAAAATGAACCGTCGTCGCTTCGGTTCCCGAATTCCCCTGCACCGCCGCTCGAACGAGGACCCAACGACTTCATCTTCGCTCACCCCGCCGTCAGCGACGCTGGCCCCGCTTGGCCAGCCACGTTTCTTTTTCTTGTCGTTGTTTCTTATTCGGCCACTTTTCGGTTAGCTGCTCTCGATTGCCTCCCACGCCGCGAAGGGGCGGTCCCCCAAATCAACACGCTCGAAAACAATCGCGAGGGGGAGACGTGGCTTTGTTCCAGCGGCCAGTCTCAAAGAGGGGCCGCCAAAAATAGCGGAAAAATAAAAAGAGGGTGTTCTTTATAAACGAGCGCTTCACCAGCCTCAAAACAAAGTGGTTATATTGTAGGCAGCGGAGAAAAGGGAGACAAGGCTTGCACTGAGTCTGACAACGCTCCCTGTTTCCGGAAAAAGGGGGCTGAAACCCCGCGTCGCTGTAGTCAACCTACCTTGTCAACGCAAGGAGGGCGACGGTGCTTTAGGTCTTCAAACCCGAAGACAGGTGGGCTCCCTCTCGCACCCTCACCGCCTGCAAGCCCCTCCACGTCTGCGGACTTTGTTTTGTTCACTGTATCTGGAGAATTCCTCGCACTATAGGCTAGAAAGTGTTAAACAAAAGAGAAGGTATATCCTCCTTCTCCACTTGTTTCGCTTGCCGTAAAAAAAGAGGAGGTTGGAGCTATGGTTCCCGTACGAACGTGCGTAGCTTTAGCAAGAAAGCTCCACTCCGACTTTTTCTCGCGCTCCGATGGGCGCAGAAGTCTTTTGTTTACTTCATTACTTTTCTCGTTCCCTTCACCGTCGACGGGACGACGACAAAGAGTGCTAACTCGCTTCAATATTGATCGAAACAGCCTTTGGGAAATCCCAGGAGGCTTTATAACAGCCACATGGCCTCCCAAAATCACGTCAACTTTAATTTTTTCTGATTTATTTTGTGATCATAGTATTTTCAAGTTCGCGCGTTATTCGCTGTTTTGGGGCAAATAGTACTTGCCTTATCCTTCTCGCGTTACCTGCAACACCGATTCCGTTCATTATCAACAGAACACCTTTCGCGCGACCAAAATGACGGCTGTTACATCATGTAAATGCGTCCTGACAGAGCCAGCTTGTGGGCTAGTCGGAGGAAAACCAAAATGTCTTCTTGGCAATTGAATGAAGGTCTAGAAAGATGTGCAGGATCGCTAGTAGTTATAGTTAAAAGTTAATAAATGGCATAAAAATTCGCATTTGGATGCCGGCTACAATTGTGATGGGCACATGAAAACTTCCTTCTTAGAAGCAACACTATATTGTAGTACACGTGCACCCCCCTGGCAAAAAATAAATAAGCCTATTTAGAATCATAGACCGTTTGAGGTGCGTTAGGCAAGATTAAAGAAATTTTCATCACCTGTGCAGGAATTAACTAGGTAGATCTGGACAAGGATAATTTAGGTTTTCAACAAAAAAACAAGCAGATATTTTGTTCGTTTGAACGGAATTCAGAATGACCTAGCTACAAGTAATCAGCTACTCTTATTGATACCTGCCTAATTACTGCATCTCACTAGAAAGAGGGAGGTCGTTCTTAGAACAAAGCTATCGTCATGTATCACCGTTCATGCTTGTTTACACCTAGGACAACCTCAACAAGCTTCTCCGCATCCTTGAACAAAGTAGACCCCAAACTTCGAAACACAGGCAGCCATCAGAACTGAATGCCAGCAGAACCCTTAAACTCGCGGATAATCCACTTTCGCTGGAGCACGGCTTCACAAATGATGCACCGCTGACGACACGTCCCGAAGACGAGCTAGTCGACCCCGCGGTGCGCACCATGGTGCATTCACATCACTTCGCACATAGAAGCCCAGAAAGGGGTGCACGCACAGACACACTTGGCGGAAAAGAGCGCGCGGTCAGGTTCTAATCCGACATCGTCGCCGTGTCTCCAGAGGCGTTCTCCAGCGTGCAGCGGGGAGACGTTTTGGGAAGCACCACCCTCCGCCAGCGCGCGAGTGGAGGAGGTTACTTCGAACAGCTGTCTCCCTTTCGCGAGCCGCGCGGTCGTGGGGTGGGCCTTAATAGAGCCAGAGCGTGACGGGGAACATTCAAGGTTTGTCTGTTCTGTAACCCTCGGGAAACGATTGCAGCGTAATGCAGTGACTGACAAAGCATGCCAGCAGCTGACAAGGCCGTGATATACACGATACACGAGGAAGCACTGCGAAGCGTTTAAGGCCTCGTAAATGTCGAAACATCGCGGAAAGACTTGTTCGCGTAAAAATGCTGCTACTGCAAGCCGGGAGCAAACTCATGCCGGTTCAGGGGTCACACCAATTAACTTCATCACATCATCATTAGCATCAGCATCAGCATCGTCGTCGTCATCATCATCATCATCGTCCTCGTCATTATCGCCGTCGTCATCGTCATCAGCATCATCATCATCAGCAGCAGCAGACTGTCTACGCCCACTGCAGGGCAAAGGCCTCTCCCGTAGGTCTGCAATTATACTGATCCTCTGCTAACTGCGACAGATTTATCCCCGCAAACTTCTTGATCTCATTTGCCCATCTAACTTTCTGCAGCCCCCTGCCACGCTTGCCTTCTTGAGATCCACCCTGTTACCCTTTATGACCAACGGGTATCTTGCCTTCGCATTACATGCCCTGCCCACGTCCATTTCTTCTTATTCATTTCTGTTAATATGTCCTTCTCCGCATCATGCCCCTCTAATGCCTGTGCTACACAGGAATTCTCAATTGACACGCGAATGCTACATTGGAAGTAAACATTATGTATTTGCTATGGGGCACTCGACAGACAATTGGTTCGAAGGCCTTCGAAAGGCCTTTGAAACGGCCGTGTAACACAGGTATTAGAGGCTTTTTGGAGGAACGTTACAGGAGAAGCTATTTTTTGATAAAAATTACTCGCGTCCCTGGAAGTGGGAAAAAACCTTGCTGATATCGTTGTGCCTTTTTTTGTTTTTAGAATTCTACAGAAGTGCGATAGTCTCATCTATGTTCGGCGTGGGCACACTTTCGCTACTGCAGTGCACTGAAGAGTACCGTATTTATTCGATTATAATGTGGCCACGATTATAAAGCGAGGGTGCAGTTTGGAGAGTCAAAAAAGAAAGTATATTCCTGAGCTTCCAATATAAGCCGCGGTATGACTGTGAAACGACGAACCAGCCTGTCTACGCTCACTGCAGTGCAAATGCCTCTCCCATTAATCTTCAATTATCCCGGTCCTGTGCTAACTGCGACCAATTTGTCCCCGCAAACTTCTTGATCTCATCTCCCCATCTAACTTTCTGCCGCCCCCTGCAGCGCTTGCCTTCTCTAGGGATCCACTCTGTTACCCTTAATGACCAGCGGTTATCTTGCCTTCGCATTACATATGCCCTGACCACGTCCATTTCTTGTTCTTAATTTCTACTAATATGTCCTTAACACGCGTTTGTTCCCTGACCCACTCCGCTCTCTTCTTGTCCCTTAATGTTACACCTACCATCTTCCGTTCCATTGCGCGCTGAGTCGTCCTCAATTTAAATTGAACCCTCTTAGTTAGCCTTTAAGTTTCTGCCCCGTAGGTGAGTACCGGTAAAATGCAGCTGTAATACACTTTCTTCTTCAGGGAAAATGGTAGGCTGCCATTCATTATCTGGGAATGCCTGCCGAATGCACTCTACCCCATTCTTATCCTTCGAATTATCTCTGCCTCATGGTTGGGATCCGGGGTCACAACTTGGCCTAAGTAGATATATTCGCTTACCACTTCCACGGCCTCGCCACCTATCTCAAACCGTTGTGCTGCCTCGAGGTTATTGATCATTACTTTAGTTTTCTGCATATTAATTTTCAGGCCCACGGTTCTACTCTGTTTGTCCAGTGCGGTAAGCATGCTTTGTAATTCGTCCCCCGAGTTACTTAGCAAGGCAACGTCATCAGCAAATCTGAGGTTACTGAAGTATTCTCCATTAACCCTTACTCCCACCTGTTCCCAATTCAATGTTCTGAATACTTCTTGTAAAGATGTTGTGAATAACATTAGAGAGATTGTGTCTCGTCGTCTGACGTTCTTCCTGATAGGTATTTTACTGCTCTCCTTATGGAGGATGATGGTAGCTGTGGACCCACCGTAAATATCCTCTAGTATTCTTACATAATGCTCATCTACACCCTGGTTCCGTAATGCCTGAATGACTGCTGAGGTTTCGACCGAGTCAAATGCTTTCTCATAGTCTATGAAGGCTATATATAGGGGTTCAGTATACTTCGCGCACTTCTCTATCCCCTGATTGATCGTGTGAGTATGGTCCATTGTTGAATAGCCTTTACGAAACCCTGCTTGCTCTTTAGGTTCACTGAAATCTAAGGTGGCAGAAATTCTGTCAGCGATTACCTTGGTCAGTACCTTGTAGACGACTGACAGTAAGCTGATCGGCCTGTAATTTTTCAAGTCCTTCATGCCACCTTTCTTATGGATTAGTATGATGTTCGCGTTCTTCCAAGATTCCGGTACACTCGCGGTCATTAGGCATTGCGTGTACAGGTTTGCCAGTTTTACTAGTACAATGTGCCCGCCATCCTTCAAGAGGTCTGCTGTTATCTGATCTTCACAGGTGCTTTGCCCCCTTTCATTTCTTTTAAAGCCTTCCTTACTTCTTCTGTCGTTACTGGTGGGATGTCTATCTCATCACCTTATAACCTCATAACCTCTATACATCAACTTATATTCGAATAAATACGGTATTACTATATATCTGACCTGGGGAATGCTTTCACGGCCCGTACATAAGTCAGAGTATCCGCCGAGTCACTCAGAAGCACAATCCTAGCGTACAGTGAACTATGGTGGAATATTTAGGCCGCCTGCAAAGTGGAATTATTGCGGGGTAACCAAGCTGAAACACTGAAATGTGGAGAGGCGTTCATTTAAAAATACCTGCCACACCAGCATCAATGTGTATACGAGCAGAAGCACGCCGCAGGGTGCCGTAAAAATGAAAAATGACTGAATAAACACATAACAAAATTGAGGGAAACGCACTAATACCAGGTTTAAGATGTGCAAAATTAAGCATGGCTTCAGAACAGCGTAGTTTTGTATCTAAAGTGTATTTATCATACCAAAAACCAGCGTGCGCACGGAAATTTCCGCATTTTATTTCATTTAAAAATAAGCAGAGAAGTACCCAAGGTGTAGTCAGGTAATGGACAGCGATTAAGCTCTACAAAGAAGTTACACAGGCAGGGTTAAACTTTAAACGGTGCGCGACTTCAACACACAGAGTACAGGAACACTTTCAGCGACGCCGTGTCAGCGGGCGGGTCAGAGTTCACCCAACACACTAGCTGCGGCGAGGCACCGCCTCACAGCCAACCGACGTCTGTGGCGTGACAGCGCGGCTCTGTTCCGCAACCCGCAACTTCCCTCCTTTGAAAAGCCCGCCACGACGACAGTCGCGACCGCGGAATGCGACCAGACCTACGCGACCAGAACCCTAAATGATGCGTGGTTTGGTAGCAGCGCTGGCGCAAAACGCAGGCCCACGCGGGACTCTGCGGCCGCAATTCACCGTGACTCTGTTGCTGCGAGCTGCTCCGCACTTCTCTTGCTCTTACCCCATCCTCTGCCAGGCAGTGCGCTGGGCTCCCCGCGTGCGGCGGCCAACCCTCCTGACACGCAACGCGGAACAATACGGACAGATTAATTACGCCCTCGTCTCATTTATTACGCGCGCCCGGGGGGAAGCCGACACAGTCACCGCTGCTGCGGGAACCCGCCGCTATTTCCCTACTCGCACAGGCCTCTCTCTTCTCGAGCTTTTGTGTCATTGTTTCCGCCAACGGAAACGGGTGACACGGCCGGCTCTTAAGGCCAGCTCATGTCATAACTTTAGAGCGTGTTAGCGAATACTGAAAAGCAGTGCGGTTACAGAAAAGAGGGCAGCAAGTGGCTCGCGTCAGAATTGAAAAATGAGGGGGCTGCCATCATTAGGCGAAAGAGAGAAGAATAATTCGTACGGCAAATACGAAATCGCTGGCATGTGTCTAAGAAAGGAGAGACGCTGAGACAGATTATGTGGCATAGCCCGAAATGCGAGGTACCGGCAGACACGACACGACATAGCGGTTTTCAGGTGGCCTATGTAGTTGTAAAACAGTTTAATTTATGGAGTAGTCCTTTTGGAACTCATTTGTTTTTTTAACACGAAAGTGTTTTATTCCGGGCTACACAAAAATTTCCATGACGTCATATCTGTCACGGAAGTGACGCCAGTGCAACGGAGCAAGCGGCCTGTAAAGGGTGCACCTTTGCACCCAGGGTCTTTTTGCGGGGAAGCAACCTTTAGTACTAAAGCGCACGTTATACTTAGGGTTGCCTGTTTCGGGTTTTATATTTTAACACGAAAGTGTTTTATGCCGTGACACACCAACATTTCATTAACGTCATATCTGTCACGGAAATGGCGCCAGTCCACCTCTGCCTAAGTGACCAGCCAGCCAGACGTCGCTCGCCAGGCACGCCCACAAGAAAGCCGCCGACCCCCAAATTATGTTCAGCTGCAGATTTCGCACATTTCAGTTTCGTGTAACCCATTTCAATGAATGAGGAATCAACCACATATTTGTATATCTCGTTGTCAAATGGGCAGCATATCAGTTTTATGGTGAATCTGTTAACCAGAAATCACATCTGGGGACAGTGTTCCTGGGTGGGGCTATCTAGATATGCACAAACGCTTAGAAGCGCACGTCACCTCTACACTGCTTTCAGTATGTAACGAAGGTCTGTACTACAAGATTTATCTTCATAAAGTTCGACGCATTTTTTGTCCCTTCCGAGATGATAGGGTTCGAACTTGCATACGTTTTTACGTTCAGTTTTCCTTAAACTAAGCAGAACACAGGGCAGTGATAATGAACGCTTATCGTAGTATTTTCTTCCTGCTAAGCAGAGAGAGAGAACTGGTGCTCTAAGATGCAGTTACTTACTACCAATAACTATGGCACAACCCGCCGTGGTAGTTTGGTTCCCAAGGCGTTGTGCTATCTGAACAAAAAGACCGGTGTTCGATTCGCGAATGTGGTGGCCGTTTTCCTGGAAGTTGGGGGAAAACAACGACGCCCACATATACGAATTTTCGACTCACGTTAAAAAACCCCTACAGGATGTCTACTTAGTTTCCATATTTCCCTCAATAAATTGAAGTAGATCAGAAATTTCAATTATTTAATATATCCAACTTACAATCACAATCATCAATAACTTCAACTGACACTGAAACTCGCGCTAAGATTCCCGACAGGATGTTTACTTACTTTTGATATTTCCGACAATATATCGAAGTAAATTAAAAATCCAACTAATAAATAAATTAATATATCCAACTTACAATCACAGTCAGCGGTAACTTCAACTGGCATTCACCCTACACATCTGTTGGTAATCTCTCAAATTGCCGCTTTCTTCGACTCGCCATCGCTGGATTATTCGATTGTACTCCTGCCCTCCTCGGTATCAGCCACAACAGAAAACAGGCGCCGTGTTGCTACAGCAGACTAACCACAGCAAGAGAGCGCCGAGAGGGGGTACTAGGAAACAGGGGACAGCGAGAGGAGGCCCAAGAGCAGAGGACGACGGCCCATTAGCCACGACCGTTGGGCTGCAGCGATTGAAGGACGTCCTTCGATCCGCTGCTCCTAATTAAAAGTGGCAAGCTGATCCCCCTAATTGAGCCCAATTATTTGCCGCCGGGGCCCAGTGCGCTCGCGACCACTGCCTCCCCCTGTTCCGAATCCCTTCCTCCCCTCTGATGACCCATTACCCTCCCCCCCTGGGCGCGCAGCAGGTCAAACTTGGTTCCGTCAACGCGCACGATGGTTGGAGTCTTTGTCTCACTGTGGGAGAGCTCTCCGTTTAATTGGAACTGTATACCTCGACGCGGGACCTTCTTTCAGGCGCCATTAACGACGCCGCCGAGGTGACTGTTTAAGTGGAACGGAGTGCACTGCGTTTCTGTTGCAAAAGTTTGGGACAGCCGCCGGGACGACAACCTTTTTTTTTACTTTCGAATGCGCTAACGTTTATAAAGCCAACATTTTTGCTTTTGGTGTGTCAGTCGGGAGTATAATCTATGTGCGTCTGTGCTTAGTCCTTCCGGTATAGCAAGCTTTCTTGGAGTCCCCCGCCCAGTCCACAATTGTCGTTGCAAGGGAGGAGTGTAATCATCATCATCGTCGTATTCGTCATTATCATCATCATCAACCTACTTGGGCCACCGCAGGACGAAGGCCACTCCCATCGACCTCAAATCGCTCCTGTCCTGCGCTGCTCTAGTACATTCCTCGTCCCCTAATTTCCCTATTTCGTCCCTCCGTTGAGTTACAGGCATTACCCTTCTTCTAGAACCGTCTCGCGGTATTCGTTCTGTTGCACTGGTGGTGCACCGGTTGTCGTTTCGTCTCATCGCATGGTCTGCCCAAGTCCATTTATTTATTTATTTATTTATTTATCAATACTGTAGGTCTTCTGCAGACCCATACAGGAAGCAGGCATAAAACATCCCAGGTATCTGATTAGATACAAAGTCAAGGAAATACAATATTTCGAGGGACGATACGCGGAACAGCGGAACACTTACAATAGCGAGTACATCAATAGTACATTGGTGTTCTTCCCATACACGAGAAGAAGAAACAAAAATACTAGAAACCGCGTTCTACGCATGACAAACAAAGTATGTACAAAAAGTACAAAACACCACTGCAAAACACATTTTTTGCTATCACAACAACAAGAACAACAAAAAAAATAACTATTCAGGCTCTGTTACCTGCTCCACAAATGAACAAAATTGGTCAATATTTGTAATATTAACAGCTTCACTTGGTAGCGCGTTCCAAGCGTTCACAGCGCGAGGGAAAAAGGAATATTTCAACACATTGCTATGCGCACTGAAGGGACGTATGCATTTATCGTGGTTCGTCCTACTAGAACGGCGGCCAGGCGGATGAATATAGTCGTCTTTACAGATTTTAAGGTGACCGTGAAAAAGGAGATAAAAAAACTTCATGGAAGCAACGTGACGCCGGCAAGACAGAGTTGCTATGTGGCGCTTGATTGCGCATGTCCGTTTGCACTGTCGTGCCAAGAGTTATTTTGAATAGATAAACCTCAGGGCCCTGTTCTGCAGTCTTTCAAGTTTGTCGCGAAGGTAGTTTTGATGAGGGTCCCACACTATACTTCCGTATTCTAGAATGGGCCTGACTAGGGTTTTGTAGGCGGTTAGTTTAACTGCTGAAGGTGCTTTGCCCAATTTTCTACGCAGAAATCCTAATTGTTTATATGCCTTGGCGCATGTATTGGTAATGTGCTGTTCCCATTTTAAGTCTTGCGAAAATGTGACGCCCAGATATTTTACCTTGTCAACTTTACTAATATTAAAACCATTAAGGCTGTACACGAAAGACAAAGGTCGTTTTTTCTTGGTTAGGCTTATGAACGCGGTTTTAGACACATTTATTTCCATTCCCCACATCTCGCACCATTGGGAAATGTTTCGTAAAGAAGAATTTAGCTTTAATTGGTCATCAATACTGCGTATTGTACTGTAAATGACGCAGTCATCTGCGAAAAGTCGCAATGTCACACCCGGTTCCGCACAAGAAGAGATGTCGTTAACGTAGATAAGAAATAATGTTGGCCCAAAACAGACCCCTGAGGTACACCGGACAAAACACTGAGGCAGTCAGAATCTATGTTGTTTAAAGTTACATACTCTATTGAGAGCAAGAATTATGAAAATCCGTTCAAGAAACTACGCGCAGAGAAATCCGCATAATCGTTCCATCTCATCAACCGCGGGCAACGCGACGAAAAGCTGCGCGCTACTTTACTATTAATTCCAAATGATTCAAGCTTGGATATTAATTTGGAATGAGGCACACGATCGAAAGCTTTCGCAAAGTCTATGAATATTGCGTCAGCCTGAAGTCTGGAGTCAATTATACCAGCGAAGTCGTGCGTTATTTCTGCAAGTTGCGTTACCGTGGACAGACCCCTACGGAATCCGTGTTGCTTCGGGTACAGCATATTGTTAGACTCTAAGTAGTTTATAATGGCTTTGTTGAGGATATGCTCCATTAATTTACAACAGTAGGTCGTTAGCGATATGGGTCGGTACGTGTCCACCAGAAATCTGTTACCACTTTTATGGATCGGAATTATTCTTGCGCGTAGCCAGTCTCTCGGAAGTGCACCAGTTTTCAGTGAAAGCATAAATATTTTAAACAAAAAAGGAGCAAGTTGTTCTGCATAACGCCTAAGAAACGCATTTGGGATTTTATCTGGACCCGGCGATTTCTTAGCATCAAGTTGTAAAAGCAGGTTCAAGATACCTTGTTCGGTTATCTCGATTTCCGGCATGGCAGAGTCACGTTCAACAAGCGGCCCTTGGACTGGGCATGCTTGGGTGAATACCGATTGAAAAAAGGAATTGAACGAGTTAACTATTGCATGCGTATTTTCAGTGACGATGCCGTTGATTTCCATCTTACGGATTGGACTGTCCGGCTTAGCAAGGTAACGCCAAAATTTTCTCGGTTGTGCCGTCATAAAGTCGGTTAGGGTGTGTGAAAAAAAATTGTTCTTCGCTTGCCGCAACTGCTTTAAATTCTTGGTAAAACTGGCTTATTACAGCTGGATCGCATTACGCTTCCGCATTCTTTTCAGCTTCCGTTTCATATGAATTATTTCTCGCGTTATCCAAGGAGTCCTTCGTTTCGTCCTCTTACGTTTCGTAGGAATGTAGGTTTCTTCACAGTGAAAAATTGCTGCCTTAAATTTTAACCACAAGTTGTCAACATCATCGGAAGGTTCAGCGTAAAAATCGTCCAACTTCATTTCTAGGTAATCAATAATGCTTTCATCGGCCGCTCTGGAATAGTCTTTAATAAATACATGTGAATTTTCATTGCCACTTTTTACCGGGCTAAGATTGGGAAATTCAATTAGAACCAGTTTATGGTCAGAGATTCCATCTTCCACCGTAACTTGAGCATTTATTGAGCTAAAAAGTAAAGCAAGATTTAAGATGTTGGAAGCAAACCCTTAGATGCGTGTCGCTTGCGTTACGCATTGCGATAATGAGAAACTTAGCATGGTATCCAGAAGTTGCTCGCAGCTATTTGCTCTCTATTGCTGACGGTTAGGTTATCCCAATCTATTCCTGCCAAGTTGAAGTCGCCAACAAGTACTAGCTTCGTCCGATCATGCATTTTCTCGAGGAGGTAGTTGTGCAATTCCGTAAGGTAAGATTCAGGTGCCCCAGGTCGTCTGTATACTCCACCTATTAGTAGAGGCGTGGTTTGAAATGTGACAGTGCACCACAGACTCTCATGGTTCGGTATACCATGTTCTTCCTGGAACGCTAGGCCATCTTTTATAGCGATAGCCACTCCGCCTCCGCGGCTATCACGGTCTTTGCGAAGTAGGCTATAGCCATCTGGAATTATTTCTGAATCATGGATACTGGCATGAAGCCACGTCTCGGTAATCACTAAAATATCAGGCTGCGAAAGCCAGTAAAATCTCCTCTAGTTTATCCGTTTTGTTCACTATACTTCTGGCATTGAAACACAACAAAGAAAACGACGGCGTACTTGCTTGGCTTCATGTACTTGAACTACTGCCTTCGTGGCCAGCAGTTTCGGAACGCGCCGGCTGCAGAGGTATCCTTTTTCCAACTTGGCTATCCCAAACGTACAGCGTGTCGTTTATTTTCAGTTTATCGAAAAGAAGCACAACCTTATCGCCGCTGTCTCGGTTAGCTTTTGAGGACTCCCATAATTTCCTGCGTGTTTCACGGACTGCAAATGAAAAATCTTCGGACACCGATATGTTCGTGCCTTTCAACTTTGAACAGTTGCGCAGTATTGCCATCTTTTCAGCAAAGTCATAAAAACGCAATATGACGGGACGATCCCGATTAGCGATTCTTTTGCCAACACGATGAACGCGCTCCACGGTCTTCACTTTAACTTTCAGCAGATGGCTGAAGATTTTGTTCTCGACATATTTCCTCAAAGACGCGGGGCCTTCATCGTCATTTTCTGGTATGCCGTATATCACGATATTGTTCCGGCGGCTTCTGTTTTCCAAGTCGTCCATTTTACTGCATAACTGTGCGACTTGCTTTTGAACCGCATTAACAGTTGCTTCACACTTTTCAACTTTTTCCTTACAGTCGTTGAGTGATGCCAGTGTATTCTCAATGAGAGACAAGCGTGTTTGGACTCCTTGCATTCCGATTTGAAGTTCAGTTTGGGAAGCCTTAATTTCTGTGACGGCATTTAAAATCTTCTGCAAAACATGAGAATCGGGACCAAGATTACCCTCTACATCAGAATCGGGACCTGGGTTTTCCTCTACGTCGCCGCTCAGAATTAGCAATAAGGTAACTATACGAGACGCATCCATACAACATGACCACAAACAGCCGGGGCTCGGCAACACCACAAGGCATGCACAGCTAGTTCTGAAACACTTCGTGAAACGATTTTTTTCACCAACCTGTGCATACAAGAGCAGGAAATTTAGCATCGTGCGCCTGGCGGTGCCACCGAGCCCACTGAAGCTTGGACGTAGGCGTTGCCCCAATTTATGCTGCTCCTCGTAGGTCGCGGGGGTTGCTGGGCTGCCGAAACTTCTATCGATATGGACCACGTGACGCTTCGCCGAGTCAAACCGGGGAAGCGATATGGCTGTAGCAGGGGCCAGGCCAACTTGATACGATGCTGTCGATGTCACGGATGCAGTGTGTCCCCAAAGGCGCCGGAAGCGAGGCATCGCCGCGCAAACCCAGTCCCAGGAATACCTGTGCATAGAAGAGCACGAAATTTAGCATCGTGCGCCTGGCGGTGCCACCGAAGCCCACTCAGTGAGTCGGTGGCACCTCAAGGTGCCCCGGGGTTTGGTGGCCACCGACTCACTCTCATTATTGATGAGAGTGAGTCATGGTTAACAAGCTAAAAGTTTCGGCTAGATATTTTCACACGTGCATACGTTAGGGGTGTTACTAGGGGCTGTATTTATGAAGCAGCGTGCATTTATCATTGTAGTGAACGATTTTTTTACCTGTTGCTTGCGCTAAAACGTAAGGTGCTCCTCGTGGACAAGTGGCGGATGCAGCAGAGAGAACAAGTCCTCCAAGCTGGAATATTCTACAATTGTGCTTCTGAACTACATATTGGGACCTTGCAGATCGGCGAATTACCGAAGAAAAGGACCTTGTTTTCATTTACATGAATGCTTCTTTTTGTAAGCAGGTAAACTAAGCATGAATTGGTTCGCGCTTCTTGAGCTTTTTCATTTTTTGTCTACTATTGTGTTTCCGTTCTCCTTCCGTGTTGAAGTTTTTGAACCAACTTTTTTCGTAGTCTTGCCACTGTTAAGTTACGTTTTTATGTTGCTGAGTTTGATGTGCGTGTTAAGTATGCAAACACGTCTGCTGTGTTATGGTGTTCAATTGTTTTTTGGGAAGTCACGTAACTTCTTCCCAATGTTTGATGCAGTTCATTATTGGATGCCTTGCGGCTTCGATTTCTGTTTTATACGTGCCAGTCAATAAAAAATATTTACTAGCATGCCGCATTAAACATTTTGTGTACGATGGCACGTATAGAGCAGAAATTGGGCCGCCAGGAAACTCATACAACAGCGATTCCGCATAAGTACTTCAGCAAGGCGTGAAATGTGCATGAAAATGGCATGAGGGTCCACGCGTAGGCATTATCACGGGAATATGCTTGCTAGGCGTTGTCCAACATTGGCCTTCCAGAGCTTGGCCAATTGCGGGCTTGCCTTATGTACCAAGCACGAGCCATTAGTGGCGGCCCGAGGTATTGCCAAGCTTGGACACGTTCGCCACTGATGATTGCCCATGATTGGGCTTGGAACTTTCTGCTGCTGGGGTGGTTCAGCCAGAAGGTCACCTCTAGTTTGGAAAATCAACCTCTGTGGTAGCGTGGCTCGAACTCCGGACTTGTCGCGTCTCACGTCGCCTTGTCGGTAAGCAGCTGGCCGGGTCACAGGCACAGAACTTTCGGGTCACCATTTGTAGGAAGGAGCTGTGGAGTCGGTAGAGCGGGTGTTGCTTCCTACACTTATTGCGGCTCGTAGGTTTGGCCAAAACTCGGAGAGGCTTTGACAAGCAACCGCCCAAGCATACGTTCGTGTTCGATCTCTGGCGTGGCAATGCCACGCAGCAATTAATGAGTGATGGTAGGATGCCGTTTGGATGGTGATAGCAGAGGTGATATTAAATGATGGTCACGCCACTCCAAATTGAATTTCTACAGTGCCTCAGAAAAACAAGTATGCGCTCTGATTACCAAAATTGCCCTCCCCTGTCTTTACTCCCTTCAATCCAACTCCCCGCTGTTGGGTCACAGAATGGTCTGAGCGGCGCCGTAACCCATTGCCAATAAATCCTATTCCACATGTCTTTATTTTAAAATATACAGTTTTCTAGCTGCATTTTATGGTCATATCTTGCATCTTCTTAGTAATTGCTACCAGAAAAAAAATGTGCCGTGCCCTAGTTCCTTCATTGGCATGCAAACAATCCCCCGTTGTTATTCTGGAAAAAAGTGTTCGTGTCCCCTTTCCCCCGTAAGCAACCTCTCAACTTTTTTTTCGATATTTTTTCGAACTTCCAGTTCCAGCATGAGAGATGAGAGAAAACAGTGGTCCGTGGTTGTTTTGGCTGACGGAGAGCGCTGCGCGTTATTGGTACCTAGTTTCGTAACACATAGAGGTGCACTACGTTTAAAAAAGAGAGAGTTTATTTTGAAAACGCAATTAAAGTGTATACATGTCAAGAAGTTCAATATTGGCAACTTCCCTGTTTTAAAGTGAGGTCAGAGAACCGAATTCCGCAGTTCAAACACTGTGCTCCTGCAAGTAATAAATGTTGACACCAGTGAAACAATTGAAGCAGCGCATTTAGGCACAATTCGGGCACTCTGGCTACTACACTGTCATTGCACTAAGGAGGTGCACTTCTAACCCTAAATCGGTTGGATGATATCTGTAAATGTGCATATGCGCGCGCCGCGGAACATGGCGACATCCGGGCGGGTGTGAGAATGCATGTTTTGATCTCACGATTCGTAACAACAATACACTGGCACCGATACCGCTACAGATACCGAACTCCAGAAAACGTTTTGCCGCGAATAGTTGCCTTGCATTTGGCGTAACTTTACTAGCCGTTATAACTGTATTCTGCACACTAAGCGTGCCCGGAAGAGTACAATGGTGAATGAACCAAGGGTTGAGATGCGTAAGAACTTAATTAATATTTCTAAAGTTCCGTGATATATTTTTTAGCTCCTATTCGCAACCTACACGGGTATAGGGAAAACGAGTGGACGTGATATATCGCGGGTATAAAGATATAATTGCGAAACTTGAACATCTGTACGTGATTTCGAGATATTCCAGACTGTGCACAGCATCATCATCATCATACACATTGCAACCACCAATGTGCGTTTCTTTGTATCTCCCTTCCCAGTACCCATCACTGAAGTCCTCTGCAAATGACCATTATCACAACCTGGCCCCGCTGCTGGGCAAGCCGGCGTATATGCTTTACCCAGTCAGTACCGCCAGCCATCACCTGAGCTTGCTTATGGCGGTTATATCCCAGCATAAACGTACTTAAAGCACACAAAACCAGCCGAACTGAAATAACAGCCAAACGGAACCAGTAATGGTTGAAAACCAGGGTGCAGAAATATATTCAACAGAAATATTCCAAACAGACCTACAAGGGGAAACCGCAAAAAGGTACAAGACGCAGTAGCTGAAACTGAACAAAAGGCAACGAAAATACCCAAAATCCAGTTTTTTAATGACATCAAGATGTCATAAATGGTTTATATGCGGGATAAAAAATGTTAATATTAAAATAAGAGAAGCCCTTAACAAAAGAAAAAAAGCGCTACCGGGCTTTTAACCCCGGGTTCGCTTCGCAGGAGGGAAACCTACGAACGAATTTTTTTATTTGATTGCCTGCTTGGCGACAATACAAAATAGTAGTTCCAGCCCAATTCCGCTAAATGGGGTGGCTTAAAACATCTTAAACTTCGCTTAGAACATCCGGAATGGGCAACCACTCAGGTTCTGCAGGCATGATCTATACACTTCTCTTATATAAGCAACGCTTTCAATCAAGTACTCTCGCACTGTGCGAACATCCTCTTCGGCATTTTGAATTGCCATGCGAGTTTTCCACATAGAATGCAGAATAAGTGGCCATGAACATATCTTATAGAACCCCTCCATCATTGCTTACGGGCCAAAAGCGAATGCCATCAGGCGATAATCGTAGGTCTTTTATCAAGGTTCGTTTGGAAGATGTCACAGTGGAAGGTCGCATCCCAACATTCCAGAAAGATGTGCTCAATAGTTTCAAGCTTTTGCATAATCGACCGTTAAGTGTCCCGGCTGTACAGCTAGTCCTTTTTCCTGCTGCCAAGGTTTTACCCGTAGTGTGCCGCGATGAAGTTTCAAGAAACGGGTGAACGTACTGGAATTCGTTTCACTATTTTCTAGAACATCTTGTCCTGATCCTACTGCATACAACTGATGATAAACCGGAACGGGTAGACACACATCAATCATATCTTTGTACAAACACTTCCGTGGTACACTACTCAAATACTTCGAGGAAAACCTAACCCTCAAAATCTTAAAAGCATCCACGACTTCGCCCAAGAAACCACCGACATCTCAACATCAAAATTCTGAAGTTGAAACAACATAGTCTGGAATAACATCACCTATTCGGACTTCTACCCACAGTATGTAGAAAGCCATGTCTCTGCTCTCTGAGAAACATAAACCTAGAAACTATTTGTCGGATAAACAAATCTGCCAGCCCAATCCACCACCTTTCAACCGAGCGAAACAAATAGTTCGACTCTGCGCTTCCATCTTTACCGCGCCGCAAAAACATCGCGAACACTCTGTGCAGCTTTTCTATGTTTCTTCTTGGAATAAAATCGCCTGAAGGACATCCATACCTTGGCAATGGCAGAACACATTACATACTGATGATCGGGAAACATCGACAGATTCCTTCCCCCATTGTGGTAATTTCTCTCTCACTCTAGCAGTTTCTCCGTCCCCGTAATCTCTAGCGTCCTGGTAGTTTTCAAGTAAGATACCCAGATACGTGGCTGGAGTGTGTCGTCTCCAAGGCATGTTCTGGAAACACACTGGCCTAGTTTGCCAGTCTCCGTGACAAAATCATAGCACTTGCTCCAGTTAACGCACTGCCAGACAACTCGCAAAATCGCTTCAGATCATTGACCACCTCACTCACACTTTTCTTGTCACTACAGAAAGCAGAGATGTCATCGGCATTTGGAACAAAATTATACTTTCACTCCACCCCCACCCCCTGTAGTGAAAACGGATCCGTCTGTATTTTTTTTTTGAAGAATCCCTTTAAACAAAGGGCTGAAGATACAACTCAAACAAGGGCCTACTTTACAGCAGATGTTATTTTCATTCCCCATGTATCAATTAGGCACTATCTTAGGGCTTCATGTGCACTTGATTTTGTACCTGAAGTATAAATAGATGTAAAGCATCGCAATTGTGCGGCGTTGGAGCTCTGTGTTCAAATGACGCGTAAATTTACAGTAGGCTGACCGATCCAAATGCAGAATAGAAGTGTTATTCATTCAAATCCTCATTTGTAATGCTTTGTTCAATAAAAAACTAGTTCTTACTGAGATAATCTTTTTATTTATACGAATAATGCATGTTTCCCTCATATTACTACATTTGCACCTCTGTGGAGCGTCGCCTCTTTCAGTGCGTTCAGAAAGCCGTTCAGTGCGTTCAGAAAAAGTAGTCACGTGACTGATTTGTGTTCGTAATATAAAAAACAATGTACATTACGTAAAACGTACCCATACAGAAAGTTTGTTGCCAGTTGAAGCCTTTTTTGTTTACTGCTTGCTTTTAAAACCTCATAATAAAATTAGAAATTCAAATATATTAACAATGCCAATCAATCGAATCACTTCGAGCCAAGTGGATTAAGCCGGTGAGTGGCGCGGAGGCAGGGAGGGGGGAAGTTTGAAGCATTTTTGTCGAATTCGTGTTTTAAAACTGCTGCGGGATGGTAACAGCATGACACCGATATGAAACTGGGTGTGTGAAATTCACTGCGCACCGCCTGAATCATTCTTCCGTTCAGCATGTGGACGCGTACTACGGTTGAATGCGAAGACGGAACGAAATACTGTCCATCCTAGTTTTTCGCGTGAGCACTGTCCCTGGTAATAATAACAAATGAAATGGCTGTCTCTGTTAGCTTTCCGGGCACATGCCCAAGAGGTGAAATATCTGTGCTTTTTTGCTTGCGTAGCGTAAAGCGTGCCCAACTGAAAAACAAGCGATTCATGTGCATTGCTGTTCTCTCTGCGACGTACGAACTTGCTCATCCCGTCCATATTCTTTGCGCAGCCCTCGTAATGCCCTCGTGCATTCGCCCACGTCAAGCTGGTCTTAGAGCTACTGTTGGTTAGGTATCTGGCGGCTGGGTTTTGCAGTGTCAGTCGCTCAAAAGAATTTGTCGGTTGGGCAGAGTGGCGCAATCCTGTACTACACGGCGCCATGTTTGCAACGGCAGGCTATTCGAAAGTGTGTCAAGTGTATTCCTTTTCGTTCTGTAGTTTTATTCTCTGACGATTCCTGAACTAACAAAACCGAAACAACAAAATACAATACATGGGCGGTGTTAATCTTTTGAAACCCTTTGTCAAGGGATGCAGATTATTCTTGACGCTCCGGTCTGCCCTGTATGCGCAAATTTGTTTGAATGTTTAGTTTTTCTTTTTATATGGAAAAAGCCATTATCAATATCTTATGCGCGTGTATGTGACGTTTGCGCGATATTTGCAGATAAGAAATGTAGGACCTCCACATCGTTCTTCTGATACAGGTATTAAGATCGCCTGGGAGCAGCCTGCAAATATTCTTTTGAAGGTAAGTTGCACTTGTTCGAGACGGGCACAGTAAAAATACGTACTCTGGCACGAGAAGATGGCGCATATTCTCGTGAAAGTGTACGTTTTCCTCGCTGTGCCCGTCTCTGTGATCATAACAAGAGCAACTTACCTTGAAAAGCATGTTACACAAACTATCCCGACATCAAGCTTTCCAAAATATTACATGTGCTGATTACGCAATCAGTGTGTACTTTCTGTATTTAGTGAATCCCCTGTTTGCATCCTAAGCCCTAGCATAGAAGAGTCATCGTGCATGGGTTTTCGCTTCGATGCTCAGTTCTAGCATTTCCTTCGCTCTTTCACTATAATGAACAGTTTCCGTAGCTCCATGAAGTTGCGCTGACCAATTTGAATCAGTTTCGACGCCATTACGACACCCGTTATTACGCAGATTCATTAAGCTGCACCCTAACGCCACACTAACGCCTTCGATGGCGGTGATATGATAAATACAGCTGATGCTGCCCCATAACAGCCCAACAACAAAAATTAGGAAGCGCCCGCATTACTGATTGGCGGAAATTTAGAGAGACGACACAAACAGGTCCCATTGAATAAATTGAAAGATGGATGGAGCAGATGCTGAAAGCCGCAAAAAAAACAGATAAAGATTTCCCACTAACGCAGGACTGTGCGGCCATAGATGCCCATTTACTTATCTGTGGGAAGCACGGCGGAGTCTCACTACATGGTAGAAGAAACGCAGAACAAATCGGAAGCTCCGTATCCGTATCGCTCACCTGACCGAGGAAGCCAGCGAGTATGCAAGACAACTAGTCAAAAAACTGGTCTCAATTTTGCACGACTCTCCAGAAAAACCTTGGAAGCTCGTCGCACGTCGCATCTCATCCGCTCCTAATGGCTAGCAAGGAAACTGATTCAGCCGCGTCGCATGAACTAAACGCCTCATTCACAATTATCAGCCACATAAGATCTCCTGGAAGAATTAAAGAAAATGTGGGAAGCAAGGGACAAGGCCCACTACCCCATGAACCGTACATGGGTGGCTCCAACAAAGAAATGGGTGCTCCATTCACGGATAGCTGAAACTGACGCAGTGGTCCAAAATTTAACCCGGAATACTACGCCAGGAAAGGACAAGATTCAAAACACGGTGCTACGAAGTTTGGACACCACGGCGTTAGAGGCTCCACTAAAATACATTAACGAACATTGCATTGCCGCAGAACTCCCATCCTTGTGGAAACATGCCAACATCACACTGATACAATATACCCGGTAAGTCACTAGCTCCAGCAATCTGCGGACCCGTATTAGAACACATGGTACAAAATCGCCATTCCCCGTATATCGAAAGATATTTGGCATTTCCCAACAAATATATAGGGATTCCGCCTCCACCTAACCACGCAAGATAGCGTACTTGCAACTTAAATAAGAAATAATAGACAGGCTTTACAATTCGCACAAAAGATGCATACTAGCTTTGGATATCAATGGAACTTTTGATATTGTTAAACCACCAAGGCATTCTTCGTGGACTAGCATCAATTCACTTTCGACAGAAGCTATATAACTATGTTGTTGCCTTCCTGACAGGACGCAAGGCACCACCGGAATAGGTCCCCTCTGTCAAGAACATTTAAAAGAATACCAAAGAGCATTCCACAAGTGTCGGTGATATCGTCGCTTCTATTCAAAATAGTAATGAAAAATCTCCCTCGGATACGCAATGAACATCACACATCCCACAAGACCAACATCAAAACCATTCAGGTGCTACATCGGACGAGCCTCAGGACAGTCACTGGCTTACCCAAGCATAGACCCATGCGTAAGCTGGAGCAAGCTGTAACCTCTTCCTCTTATTGGAGCACTCATTCAGGAGGCCAATCCCAGGCAGACTTCAAAAGACCCCTTACACACCAGGGACACGGCCTTAGCAGCGTGGGATGCCAGAACACCACCAGTACTTCCCGATTTCCCAGTCCATAGCACCCTGGCAGCGACCTAGCAATTGATACTTCTACGCATAGCAAACCTACAGAAGCGTACTAATACTCTATTTTGACAGCGGCGAATCCGACGCCTCCAAAGGGATCGCCTTCAGAACGAACTGGACATTTTCACGGAAGCAAGCGTAAACCATCACGGCGCGGGCCTTGCTTGGACATGCCCTGAGGCACCGGTTCTCTCAGAGTACACTACCATACTTGGCAAAGAACTTTCCAGCCTTGATGCGGAGCTGTACGCTAATAACAACGCAGTGTCACCCTATCGCCTTTGACTGTGACCCACCTCTACCGCCCTCCATACGCATACTCACAGATTCTTACGAGGCCCTCACAGCTTTGCGATCGTATGATTCCACCCACCCTGTCGTCCACGAAATTCTGTTTCAAATTCAACTCCTCCAACGGAACAACACCAACATCCCCGTCGACTGGGTACCTGGCCACGAACCATTTTCTTCAGGCAACCAGGCGGCCCATGTGGCCGCTCAGGAGAGTTCCCCCTCTTATCCTCCACTGGTGCCTGGGGTAAAACCTCGTGGTGCCCCTCGCCCTCCCCAGCGATGCGCATTCACCAGCACAAGAAGGACCGACGCACCCGTCTAAAAGCCCTAACTCCAGCTGGCTACCTCAGCCGCCTACCTCCTATTCCCCGCTCAGGCGAAATTTTTATTAACAAATATATTGCAAATTCAGCGTAAACACCCGGAAACACTTCGCAAGTGGTATACCCCTCACCTGCCCCCTCGATGTCCTTACTGCCAGTACCACCACTCCATCAGACCTCACACACCTAGTTTGGTGGTGCCCAGCTTTCGCCATGCACCGTACATTCAAATCGCCCCAACCCCATCCCGATCCACAACAAACTGATGCACAACTATTATATGAAATAGCAGTTTATTCAATTAAAAGCGGTCTGGCACGGGTTGTTTGAGCGGGTCCTCCCCCGAACGAACTGGCGAACGTGCACAAACCCTATTGCGATAACCACGAACTGGCCCATGAATTGCAGGTTCCAAGAACTGGCCCAGTTATTGAGTCTACTGAGAACGACCAGCATTAATTTGTTTATTTTCTCTTACCCCTCTCCCCATTCCTTTCCCCATAGTGACCAGTGGTCATCCTTTTCTATTAAAGGTTGTATCGCTCTCTCTCCCTGGTGCCTAAACAGTGCTGACATTGTCATCTGTCTGTTTACACCAATTAAGTTTCTTTCCCAAACTTCTGATCACGTTGCACTTCTGATATTGCTAAATGAAAGTGGTGGGAACGTTCTAAAGCCTGATAATAAAGCTACTGTTAATTAAGGCAGCATGAAAGTATGAAGAACGTAGTAATTGTCCAATTGCATTTGTGATGCTGGTGCCCAGTAGGGTTTTTATTTCTTATGGCCTCTTTTATACCCTTTTGTTGGTCCCCCTGCACCTTATTGCTTTCTACGTCATAATAATATTTATATTTTTTGATTGTATAGATGCAAGACGGGTGGATATACCGTCCTGCGGCCTGTTTTACTTAATGAAAGAGGGGTCGAACCTTCAGAAGAGCACTGGTATGTATAGCAGTAATATTACTACTGACGAAATCACTTCACAGAAGCTTCGGAAAAAGAGAGTTTTATTTCTTTGTGTGGTTTTATGAATTCAAGAAAAGCTATTGTGTGAGAAAAATCGCTTAAATTTGTAGGAGGCATTCCACTCTTCAAAAATCATTCGCCCATTTCTCTATTCTCTAGCTCCGAATAATCTTCCGAAAAAAAAAAACATGTGAATGCTCACAACAAAAAGCCCTATTGCGAGTTTCTAACAGCCGACATACAAAACAACGGTCTGGTTTGTTAACCACGCCACCATTGAGACACCGTGATGAACCTGCGCTATTGTTCATACGACACCCCTGGTAATAATGAATATCTTTAGGTGTGGGTAGTTATTGTAGTTTTTAAGCTATTCTGCTCGCGATAACGCTTGTTGCTCACAAAATGACCTTGCAGAAGGTCATTCCCTACAAGCATAAGCATAAGCTTAAGCCCTACACGCAATTAGTTAGAGCTCCCTTATTCAACTCATAAAAATGTGTCGCACAGTCGCGATTTCCCCGACTCAAGCGAACATAGTCATGAATAAAATGAGCCACTAGAAAAACCAGTTGTCTTTAGTAACAGCTCTCTAAAAATATTGCGTGCTTGAATTTATCTCATGGAAGCCGATACAGCTGAAGTTTGTGTAAACGGAACAATGCTTTGCAGTACTGAAACCTGTCCCCAAACATCAAAACACCCGAGACGTTTCGAAAACCCAAAAGCAGCCGCATGCATTGCGATGCTGCTGAGTACAGCACTTCTGGCGTTGAAAATGATATCTGCCGAAGGATAGAATTTGTAATACGGCACGCAGACAGACATACGATAACTTTCTTTTTACCGCAGAACATTGACCAATTTTTGGGGTGTGAGAAAACATTTTTTTGTGCTGAATATGTTGGTCATGCACGTACTGCGACAGCTCAAAATGGAGACGATTCGATGCCCTTTCCAACACGGGTAGATTGGTAAATGAACAAAATCAGTTTTTAGTCCAAACATTGAAAATACCCATAGCAAAGAAATTGTGTATACCAATTTGCGAATAGTTAAAAAGAATTGAAGTATACATTTTGCGAACCATTACAAAAACACTTCTCAGAAAAAAATGAACTGACCGGAACAAATTGTCAGATATGAAAAAAATTCCCCGCATTTCCCCGAGGGGAAGAATGTGAAAGTGCGAATGCACGAGTTGAATTTGCGCGGTTCGGTAATGTTCGCGAAAGAGAGATCACACACACACACACAACTACAAAGAAAGAAAGATGCATTTATTCACAGACACCTATTTGTGTTGTCGTTGTACTTGATTGCTAGAGCGGATCTCAGCTTTGAAATTTCGTGTCAGTACTCCTTTAAGCACGTGCATTAGCCCTTCTCACGCCCGATTCCTAGCCAATCCCCCCACGTGGGTATGTGCCATGTCACCGGCCAGGCATCGACGCGCCCATCTCCCCCCGTTGCCAAGGAAGACGAGGAGATTCCTGGCCAATCCCCCACGTGGGTATGCATATGCGGACATCGCCGGTGGACGCAGGTTCAGGGTCGCTTAAGAAGTGCATTCGCACTTAAAAATATGATACCAGGCGTGGTGCCCTCGTTATGCAGCGAAGGCCAACCTCTGTTTCACAATGTGCAATTTTGGATTGTTTTCTGAAAAAAATATCTAGTCGTTTGAAATTATTCGAGCCACTAATTTGTCCCCACGTGATGTAAAAACGTCTTTCCAATACGTGACATCGCCTTTACGGCCAGCACAAGATTTCGGGATGTGACAAAAACTGCTTGGGCTTGGAAACGGAACTAGATCACAGTCAGTTTATTATCACGTATCTGTCGAAATGTTTATTTGCTGTTTATTATAATCTTCTGGTTCGCTTTTATGGCCCCGCTTGCAGGAATGACGTGCAATGCGCTGGAACCAAGCCAAACTAGCTATCACGGAGTACCTGTCGCGTGACAAAGAAAAAGAAGTTCAGCCCTATGGGCCTCCTGCATTGCTGCTTCACCTAACATTTTAGAAAAGAAGCAATACCAACCTTCTTGAAGACTGTTTCAATGCACAGTTCTACTAGGCAGCAACTCTAGACCTCTAAAAATATCCTCGTACCGAATCAAATCTGAAGCCAATTTGAAGCTCTATCCTAGTCTTAACTGATATCCAATGACTTTTGGTTTTCGTTCGACTTTCAGCTGGAACTGTTATTGGAGATGTAAGGCATGGGTGAAGTGAAATCACGAGCGGCATGCTTTTTGAGAGGAACAGTAATGGGCAACGAAGGCTTTATGGTAAATTGGGTTGAAGATGTGTAACTGTGTAGTAGTGCCAAATATGAATTCCGCAAAGGGAAAATGAAACTGAAACTACCGGAAAAGGGCTAAAATTGCTGAGTGCACATGTTAGACCTGCGGAGACCTTCACAATTAATCTTTGACAGAAAATAGCTACTCGTTCTCCAAACCAGGGCTGACTGGTTTATAGCTGTTGGCATTTTCATGTAGTTGTCATCTCGCAACACTGTCGGATTGCAAAGCTCACGACATGGTTTGATATTTGACTGGGAGGAAGCTTTTTGATCAAAAAATGTAATGATAATGCACCATAAACACGAGTGACATTCTTTTTTGTCTAGCGCAGCAGCCGCAGCACCTATCGGAAAAACGCATGCTCCATAACTCTCAAAAAACACGGTCAGATATCTCATTGTATTCCGAACAGGAAAACTGGAACTGATTTTAAAACTTCAGTGCCTAGACTAACCAGTAGGATGGGTTACGTGCATGAGAAATGGCTACAGCGTGGATATGAACAATTTACAGCATTGATCACTGGCGAACGGTGCATTATATTGCCGATTTTGACATGTTGTGTTTGTTTCTCATGCACCACCTTTAAAATCAGTTTAAAGTTTTCTGTTTAGCCAACATTTAGATTTTCAGGGAAGTGTTTTGCAAGCTGAAGAGTGTGTGCTTGCTCGAAAGGGAGTGCGGTTCGTGCGCTTGGTAAAAGAGCATGGTGCTCGTGGTCATGCTGCATTACCGTCCGATTTTCTAGATCAAAAGGCTGCCAGCAAGTCAAAGGCCAAATTTTGTTGTCAGCTTTGCAATCTGTCCGCGTTACCAGATGCTAATTATCTGCAAATGACACCAGCTTCTCACTAGTGAGCTTTGGTTCGGAGGAAGGATAGCTTTATTCTATGAAATCCGATTTCTGAAGGTTCCCCGCACGTGTACCAAGTGGAGCTGGCATTTTCAGCCACTTTCCAGCAGTTCTTGCCTCATTTTTATGTTGAAATCTTCATATTGGGCACTAATACCCAGTTACCCAAATTCAAGCCGATCTTCCACGGCACCGCGGTCGCCCGATGCTGTTCCTCGAAAAAAGCACACCTTTTGTGATTTCAGTTCACCCATGCCTTACTTTTGCTATAGAGGCTCTAGCTGAAAGTCGAAAGATAACACCAAGTCATCGCATATCACTTCAGACAAGGAGAGATTTTCAATCAGACGTGAGCCCTGCCAGCAGTTAGATTGGCCAGTTCCCTTAGTACGAGAGTATTTTTGGAGGTCTAGCGCCGCTTCTTACTAGAACTGTCTTTTGGATAATGTTAGGCAGCACTACGATTTAAAAGGCTCATACTGCGACCTCTTTCAGTCACGAGAAAGCTCGCGGGGCACAATTCTAGAGCATGGAACATTATTCCTGCAAGCAGGGCTACCGTAGAGAGTCAGAAGATGATAGAAAATCACAAGTGTAAGTTCTGGCAGATAATTGATGATCAGAACATAAACAAGCATCTACCCCTGAGTTTGGTTTTCAATTCCAAGCGGAGATTTTTGCATGCCGTACTTGCCCTGCATCTGGTGCTTGCTGTAGTTATTAACAAGATGTTTTTACGTCACGTGGGGACTACATTCCAAATGTAATAATATAAAACCATGAGATTTTTTTCCAGAGAACCACCCAAAGTTGCGTATTTTGGAAAGAAGGTTCGGCTTCACCACGAGGCGTGGGCACCATGTTTCCTCACATTTGTTTTATATTGTCGGGATGCCAAAGATGACGCAGTGGTATTGAAGGAAAACAAGTAGTTAGGAGCGAACTTGTGCTGCCCTAACAACTCAAAGAATACACAGGCGGCGAAGCAGCAGTCAGCAAAGGGACGTATACGCCAGGGAGCGTCGGGGATCGAATGCCGCGGCGTCTGCTCTGCAGCCTTTTATCTTTCAGTGCAAGTGTTTCTGGAACCATCGATTCACATCCAGAACATTGTAGATCACAGAAGATTATTCTGGGCTAGCGACGTTAGGGCCAAACAGTCTCCTTATCTGAATGTGATAGCCCGTGCGGCATAAAAATAAAGAATAGAAGCTGCGCTTTGCTTGGAACGCAGGTAAAAGAGCCGGGCGTTGCCCGGCACTAAAAACAAACAATAAATAAAGAAACCCATGCATGGTTTGCGGCATTACCCGCCTCTAAGAGTGCATCGACCCGATGCTAAAATGAAAGACAGTCCGAACGAACAACAAAGAAAGTCCGTCATCTTGCATAGTAAGGTTTGAAGAGAACCACGCGGACGACTTCGGGCCGCGTGCGTCGGCGTGACGTTCCGGAATCACCATCGGGGATGACCTCGAAGGTAAGTTGGCCGACACGTCGTAGAATCTGGTAGGTTCCAAAATACCGTCGCAGAAGCTTCTCACTGAGTCCGCGTCGTCGGATGGGAGTCCAAACCCAAACACGGTCCCCTGGGTAATACACGACGTCTCGGCGTCGGAGGTTGTAGCGCTCGGCATCCACCAGCTGCTGGTCCGTTGTACGTAATCGAGCGAGCTGGCGGGCCTCCTCCGCGCGCTGAAGGTATCCTTGGACGTCGGGGTTGAGATCGTCGTCTTCTACATGCGGAAGCATGGCGTCAAGCATCGTAGTCGGCAGTCTTCCGTAGACAATCTCGAACGGCGTCATTTGCGTAGTTTCCTGGATAGTCGTGTTGTACGCAAACGTGACATACGGGAGCACTTCGTCCCAAGTCTTATGTTGAACTTCGACGTACATTGACAGCAAATCCGCCATCGTCTTGTTCAGACGTTCCGTTAGTGCGTTCGTTTGGGCGTGGTATGCCGTAGTTCTTCGGTGCTCCGTCTTGCTGTAGCCTAAGATTCCTTGCATAAGTCCGAAGTGAAGGCCGTTCAGCCGTCCGTGATTAGGACTTACGGGGCTCCATATCGCAGCACAACTTGGTTCATGAAGAACTTCACGACTTCTTCTGCAGTCCCGCTCCGTAGAGCGGCAGTCTCCGCGTAGCGCGTCATGTAGTCTGTCGCTACGACAATCCACTTGTTCTCGGATCGGGATGTAGGCAATTGGCCCTGAAGGTCCATTTCAATCTGATGAAAGGGACACGACCGGACGGCAATTGGCTGCAGAAGTCCGGCGGGTCTCGTCGGTGGCGTTTTTCGTCGCTCGCAGTCACGGCAGCTGTGGTTGTAGTGGGTGACGTCGGATGTAAGGCGGGGCCTGTAGAACCTCGCCTTGATTTTTCCAATTTTGCGAGTTGTGCCGAGATGTCGTGAAGACGGGTTGTTGTGGCACGCTTCCAAACCTTGGTCACGAAGATCTGCAGGGATGACAAGGAGGTAATTCCTTCTCGTTCGGGGCTGAAATGTTTCTTCACGAGGGCGCGGTTTTTGATGCTGAATGCTGGTAAGGTTCGTTTGAAGGCCCTAGGCACGGCGACATTGCGTCCTTCCAGGTAGTCAATCATGACGCGTAACTCGGGGTCGGCACACTGTTGGGCGGCTCGACAGCTCTCCGCCACGAGTCCGAAGAACGCGCTGTCGACATCGAAGTCTTGAGGTGGTGGATCGACGGGGGCACGGGACAGACAGTCGGCGTCGGAGTGTTTCCTGCCGGATTTATGGACAATTGTAACGTCGAATTCCCGCAGGCGCAAGAGCTCCATCGCCCAAGGCGGCCAGAGGGGTCCTTGAAACTGGCGAGCCAACACAGCGCATGGTGGTCTGTCCCAACCTTAAGGTGTACCTAGGTGCACCTATGGGCGAAATTTTAAAATGGCCCATATGATAGCCAGGCATTCTTTCTCCGAGGCAGAGTAGTTTTTCTCCTCCTTCGACAGACCACGACTGTCATAGGCGATTACCTTACCATAACCGCTTTCCTTTTAGACGAGGACGGCGCCCAAACTTATATCACTGACGTCCGTGTGCATTTTTGTTTCGCCGCTTTCGTCAAAATGAGCGATCATGGGCGGGCTTTGCAGGCGTTTTTGCAGCTCGCCGAATGCTTTTTCTTGGTCGTTTTCCCAGCTAAAGGAGAGCTATCTTTCGTCAACCGTGTGAAGGTTCTGCAATGCGTGCGGAGTTTGCGACGAAGCGCCGGTAGTACGCGCACAGCCCGAGAAATCTTCGCAAGCCCTTCTTGTGTTTCGGCCTTGGGAGATTTGCAATAGCTGACGTTTTTTCTGGGTAAGGCAGGAATACCGCGGCGTTGACGACGTGGCCCAAGAACTTCAGCTCCTCATACGCGAAACGACACTTTTCAAGCTTCAGCGTTAACCCACACGTACGAATGGCCTCGAGTACAGACTCCAAACATGCAAGCTGGCATCTTAAAGCAAGAAACCGCAGTTAACAAAATCATGCAATCCCAAAGTGTTTTTCAGTCAAAAACAAAAACTAATCTATCAACCTACAGAGACTTGCATTTTATCTTCACTGTCATTTAAAGTTGTGCTCGAGTATATTGTGCGGAAGTAATATCTTTTTATTGCTGCAAAAGCCACGACGGTTAATGTACTAGCACTTGGTTTTATGAAGCCTTTGCATTCCTAATTTAGGTACTGGAATTCGCAGGGAACCTGGCCTTACAATTTTATTACTGTACCGAATTATTAAGTTCATTTAACCATAGTGTCTGTTTTGAATTTTACGTGTGGGGCATTTTTTTTCTTTTTTGCTTTTTCAGGCAGATGTTCCTCTGGCTCCCTGCCTGCATTCCGTGAACGGGGAAGTTGGCCTCCACATCGATGGCCAGAGTGTCTTGACTGCATCATCTTTACTGGGAGGACTGTGTAGTCTGTTTGCATCGTTCTGGGTTTTCAACATTCAATATCCCAAGAAGGCACACAGAGCTCTAACGTTTGTGGAACATGGCTTTTTGGACCTTGCCTGCACCAAACCACGTGTGAAGGATTTAGAACTAATTAACTTTTATCGCATCAATATCACTCACTAATATTTGTTTTCAATTCTGTAATCATTGGATAGTAGTCAAAAAGAATTCCGTATTATATTTCTGACTTCTTTTTTCTTTTTTTACTGAAAAGGGGATATTTGATGGGCCGTTCTGTTTGCTGATAATACAGCTATCTTTCAGTGAATAATATTAACAAACTAATTTAACTTGAAACAATTATCTAAATAATATTGGCAACTGGTGCGAAATGAATCAACTAAAAATTATCCGAAAAACACGAATTTCATGGCTTTTTGTTCTCACTCTAAAGAAGCTGTCGCGATACCACCCATTCTGTTCTATATCATTGCAATTAACCCGTCAGACTCGGTCGCTTTTCTGGGCGCATTTGTGTCTTTATCAAAATGCACTGGTATTTTCCGCAGCATATTTTTCGTTCTTTATATTACTCATTTATCCATAGCCATCTTACTGCAGTCTGTCTCCTACATCATTTATCTCTTGTGCCTTTACCACCTACAAAATGCTTGTTACCTTTCAATATCAAATTGTTGCACAGCTCTCGCTTATTTCACGACAAATTGAAAAATTGTTTTGTTGTTGTAAACCACTGCAACCATTTTTTCTTCACTTTGTGTACTTAGTACTGATGTGTACTGATAAGTTCTGATAAATACTGACGGGTTCTCGATCCTCTAGTATTATATAATGATTTCACTTACCATGCGGTTGTGTTTGTGCCTATCTGTTTTTCAGGTATTTCCAGTTCTTGTATTATTATTGTTTCTACAATTTGTTCAACTAGCACACAGCTCTCACTTATTTCACCACCTACTGAATTTTTTTTTGTTGTTGTAAACCACTGCAACCATTTTTTTCACTGTGTACTGAGCGCTGATGCGTACTGATAAGTTCTGATAAGTACTGACGCGTTCTCGATCCGCTAGTATTCTATAATGATTTCACTTACCATGCGGTTGTGTTTGTGCCTATCTTTGTTTTTCGCGTATTTCCAGTTCTTGTAGTAATATTGTTTCTACGTTTTGTTCAACGAGCATCGTATTGCTGTCTTCAATTCCTAACTGGCGTGTTATTTAGCAATGTACCATTTGTGATTTCTAATATGAGGTCGCCATAAGTATTTATTTCGGAACCTCCTTGTGTACACCATGTACCATGTAAACTTGTCTGCGATAGTTCGTTTGAAATAAACCTGAAATCGAGAAAAACCGTGTGGAATCAGTACTCCCGCAGGGAACTAGAAATTTTCCCTTGCGGCCCTGAAAACCTACTTTCAGAAGGCCTACAGAACTCCCCAAGCTTTCGTCAAACTCCATTCAAAGAAGTAAATGCGTCCCCTTGAACCTCCTAAAAACGCCCCTAAACTAACATAAGTACTTCCAAAGGGAGCCATAATAGGCTCCTATTCAACCGCCTAAAAATTCCATAAACATCACTTAAAAACGCCCTTCCGGATGTAAAGAATACTCCATTTTGACCTCCTTAAATTCTCCCGAACATTTCTTAACACTCCCTAAATAGCTCCTTTCTATAACCTAAAAACTCCCTGTTTTGAGGAGGTAAACAAAACCTCCCTGTTCCATGTAGTAAAAAAAACTCCTACAAGGAGGACCACTAGAGGACAGGCGAAAAAGAACCTCTATGGAGTATATGGGAGGAAAAAAAGTTTAGAGTGTAGTTCCTTCCGGTGTTGCTAAGTTTTATGTTTTCTAAGCTTTCCATTGTTTTTGCAAAGCTAGGATGACCGCTTAGGGGTGAGGCCAAGATTAACTGGATTTTGCAAGGCTGTTCGAGTGTGTGAGTCCCCCCCCCCCCTACTGCCAGGGTACCCAAGGGGAAAATTAGCTAGGTCGACCCCCCGCTATGCTGTTTTCCCAGCCTTGCGCCACTACTGCAAGCTGCGCCAATATTTTGCCTTTTAGAAGCCAAAAAAGACTACTACTACCTTTGAAATGGTATAGTAAGAGGTGCGCATACGCATACGCCCCTTGTGCTCACACTCTAACAAGCTCGAAAGCTGACGTCACTGTTTAATACCCTATCTGCGGTGGTCCACCCCTTACATCTGCCGCAGTTCTTTTTCTTTCTATTTCTTCGCTAACGCCACCGAAACTAGCTCAAGCTTAAACAGCTTCACTGCTAATAAATTATGCCAATTCATATTGCTTTAAAGATCGTGAGGTACAAAACACCCCTTCTTGTAGAAAATGTTCAGTCCACGCGTGTAAACAGGTACAAAATGCCTCGAAAGTTGGGGGTCTTTTTACCTTTTTCTTAGTTGGTGGTTTCTTCTTACACCCTTTTTCTTACACCCTTTTACTTTTTGCGCTTTTTCTTACTTTTGAACACCATAATCTGAAGGTTTACACCCTTCTGGGAAAAGGGTGTTAAAATAATAAGCCCCCTTTTTGAAGGGTGTTGAGGTAGCGGGAAAGATTTGTTTGGTAATTAATAAAATTCTATAAGTAATGTAACATAAAAACTACCTCGTCACTAAAACATTTTCGCAAATCCGCGTGTTCATATGTATATTATCATAGTAAAATCCATAGTTCCAATATCATAGTAAAATCCATAGTTCCAAAATTAGTGCTAAATATATGTTTTTTGCGAAGCCCACCGACTCGACCGGGGGCTTTCCTTTGTTGGATATAAAAGCAAAAAGAGAACATGTATTACTAAGTACGTATGCTCTCCCTGTACCGCTTGGATCCCGTTGGTTTTCTTGCTCAATTCATTTGTGTTCCAAGTGTAACTTGTGCGTATTTACTGCTTGTGTTGAATGCTGCGCGTTCCGCCAATTCACATTGCGACGCGTAGCTGCTACCCTGGCCACACACTTATTTTAATGTGTTGAGCAACCTTACACCATTTTAGGGTGTTCACACGAACACCCTTTTTTCATCCGTACACCGTTTTTTCGCCAAACCACCTTTCAAAGGTGTTCGCGGTAGGACAAGATTCTTACATCCTTTTCCGCCTAAAAGGGTGTAAGAGAGTTCAGTGTGCACCATTCATTACCCTAGAATGCGTGACGAATGTACTCCACCTCATTTTTATCCTTCCAATTATCTGTGCCTGTTGGCTGGGATCCGGGGTCACAACTTGGCGTAAGCAGATATATTCGCTTATTCCTTTCATTGTGATAGGTGGCGAGACAGGGGAAGCGGTAAGCTAAATCACTTGATGCTATTCTGCATAACTCGGAAGCAGTGGGAACGCCAGAAGATCATTCATGGCAGCTTGTGATGCCAGTGTTTGCGTGTCTCCAACGCAACTGGCGTGGCGACCAAGAGGCAGTGCAGCATAATTACTTTCGGGACGCATGCAGACAAATTACTGTTAAGGTTAATCTTGGAAAAAACTATTCAATGGCAGCTTGCGTTCCTGCACCTTAAGTAGTCCGGGGTAGAAATGCATGTTTCCAGCGGGCTGCGACTTTGCATGCCGTCGTTCACAAGGATTTCGTCCCACAATCTAGCGCTATTCTGCCGGTAATTTTTCTCCTTACTCACCAGAAGCCACATTGCTGAAGCACCGTCAAGGTAGACGACGCCTGAGATGGAAATGTGCTCCCAAGTTGTGCGGGGCACAACCCAAGATTCCTCTCGGGCTTTCTCGTACTAGGAAGAAAGCCGTACCTATCGCAAAACGCAGCGCGCTGGGATGCCGCGTGAAGCGCGCGCCTGATTTCTGTACCAGCGCGCGCGTTTTCCAGCGGCGCTGCCCGCTGGAAAAAGCGGGTGCCGGCGCCCCAATGTGCTTGTTCCTAGCGCTTGAAAGAGAGTGCGCTGGCACTCCATTGCGCTGGTCCTGACGCTGAAATGCGCGTGCGCTCTAGCAGAATTTCGCTGCAGCTAGCGCGCGAATGCGAGGCTTTTGGCGCTGGGGCTACTGCAGCATATTTTGGAAACTCTTGAAAGCGTCGCGGTTGAAATTTGCAACATTCTCTATCATTACCTCTTCATTTCGATACACAGGCCATCCCTCTGTTGTCAAGTCTTGTGTGGCGTTCATAGACACAGGCTTCTTTATTTTGTTATAAACGTCGTGGCAGATGTATTTTATTATTCCTTGCCTGTCGGCTGCCTCGACGACCATGCAGGGTCATAAAAACTGCCTGGCCATCCACACTAACATGAATTTCGGGGAGGGGCGGAGCATTCAGTGTTTTAGTGTATTTAAAGATGTAAGGGTCTCTCTTGCCACAAAGTGCGTGGTGGGCAGGCGCCGGAGGAGCGCTGTGAGAGGAGTAATCGCGCGCTTGCAGAGGCGGGGGCGGGCCCCCTCTTGCGTTGAACCGCATTTAAGCAATTTGCATGCCCCACATGCTTCAGTTTGGGGTAGTGGCAAGGGTCACACGAGCGCTGAGCAATGCCCGCCATGTATGCAAACAGAAGAATATATTACAGAACCACCGATCAGCGCGCAGCGACTAGATAACAGCGCTGCCCTAAAACACGTCCTCGGCCATCAACAAGGCACCTGCACCAGCTAAGTATACCTTTTCTTGTTTCGACCGACCATCCCCGATTAGGCCTATATTCCGTCAAGAGCCGGTGTGTATTTCAGCGTAACACAACTTATGGCACATCTACAAGCAACTTCTTTTAGTTTGGCAAGTGCTGAAGTGAACAGGCAGCGTCACAGAAAGTTTTAAATAGTGTTAGTTTATTCTAAACCGGTTTCATCCATTTTGCACTTTTAGCACGCGCTACGTTGTAGCTCGACGTGTTGGCAAACGAGTGTCCCGATGTTTTAGTGACCACGTGAGAATACGACGGAATGAGGCGCCGCACGTCGGAGCCCCTTACGGGCTTCGCCCCTAAAAGCATCCACTAAATAGTGTAGACCTGTTGCTGATTGCGATGTACCCATTATGCTACACAGCTGTGCTCCATGCACGACCCTTGCCCCTCTTTGTTCCGAAGTTCCGGTGGGCACCTGAAAAAAAAAAGAAACACAAGGTAAGAATGAGATTTCTTCTCCACAAATACTGCATGCAGGAAAAAATTAAGTGGTTATTGCCATTTATGTCTGTACATAGTGCGGCCAAAAATATTTCAGAAAAATAGCGCAACGTCTGCGGATGGTGCGCAAAGCAGGCAATCTTGGAAAGCTCTGCGTCGTAGTCAACTCAGCTTTGGCTGGTGGAAGGTGAGGAGAAGGCAGCAAGCTCCAACGGGATCCTGAAATGAGGAATCCGACCACGTGCTGTCCCTTTTGTTTGCAAAATAAAGTTAGGTCTTTCTCTCTCTGTCTCCACTGTTAATGTGGAACGTTGCGAGGGCACCACCCTTGCGCGCTCTTCATGATGCTTCACACGTGTTAGGATCCGTCATTGGAAGAAGCCACCACGAGTGGCAATGTCGCAATTCGTCAGATCCAGAGCCTTAGACCAACGAGGCGTCATTTACGCCTCACACGTTTTCGTGCTTCGTGCAGTGACAAAGCGAGCGTTCCGTGAAGCTGAAGACCAAAAAAAATGCCATGGCCTAAGCCTTTAATGCCCATTGGGCAAAGGCCGCAGTAGCACGGTCTCAGTAAGGCTCTAAACTGTGGTAGCATGAGCTTGATGCCGTGAAATACCGTAGTGTAGGGGTGCCTGCGCCCCTACACTATACGTTTGCTGCTAGATGGCAAAAAGCAGACGATGTCACCAATAAGTAAATCGCCTTTCAAAAAAGAAGAATGCTCTTACACAGCACACAAAAAAGAAAAAAACGCGGTAAAATACACTAAATTTCCTATAAATAGCCTAAGTACACGTAGTTGTAGGGCCATCAGGAGTAATTTTTAAATAGAAATATATGCGCAACACAAAGTCAGAAACAAAACGATATGCGCATCGCAAATGGAAAAAGAAATATAAAATGCAAGGTGACATCTATTACGTATCGCGAAACGAAACTTAAAAAACGCAGAATGATATACATTCAACAATGCATCAAAATAAAAAAATTAAACACATATACTAAAGGATCTGTGCACCCGAATAGTTAGGTGGAATAGGACAGGTTATGTTAGCTCAACTAGGGCCCTATCACAGATGAAAAAAAAAAGTTTCATTACTTTGCACTTTACGTTGTCTTTTGCAACTAAACTGCCGACGCGAACAAATACACGGCTATAAATTTAAAAACAAAGGAACAAAAGAAACCTTGTGGCCCTTGTGGTTGTTTGGAATGACCATCCCAGTGCTGCTCCCAGGTTGTTGGGAATGACTATCCCAGGGCGGTCGCCAAGGTTGTGACTGCCATCCAGCTCGTCACCGAGGTTCGGAATCAGTCATCCCGACGCTGTCTCCGCTGTTGGGACTGGGCCCTCTCACCGCAGCCTCCACTGTTGCGACTGGCCACCCGAGCGCAGTCAACGGTGTAGCAATGTTGCCTTGCTCCGTCCGCTACCGACGCGGCGCAGAGCAGAGCGAAGAAGTTCTCGAGCCGACGAAAACTTGAAGTAACATTTATATACAGTATGTACAGGGTAAGCAAACGTTACATGACTCGCACAAAGGCGACAGCACCCTTTCACTCGGTGCCTCTGAAGAGAGTGGTGCCGGAGAGAAGCCGCCGAGGAATGCCGACGATGAGAGCCTCCGGACTTCTTTTATACCCCGGGAAGTTCGTTGTGGCCCCAAGAAGTTCGAAAAGCTCCAATCAGAGCTCTCGCTGCCTGAAATTCGAATTCCGACGAATGGTAGCGAAGCGGTGAGTCAGATGCGCCGCCAATGAGGAAAGAGAGGGCGATGCCCCCGCCGTCTGCGTGACCTCGCCTGGCGGGCGTAGCGACATGCCCTTGTTTGGTCGTTCTCTGATGCGGGATTCGGCCGCGCCGCAGCGACGAAAGGGAGAGGCGTGACTCAGCCTCGCTGTCGGCGCGTCCCCTCGTGCAACGCATTTGGGCCAGGCGCTCTCGCACAACATGGTCCTCTAGGGAAGCCTTGTTCACAATGGACCTTAGCAGTTTCTTTTTGGTCGGTGCCTGTCCTTTATTCGCAACATTTTTCATTGGCACCAGACGAACTTCATTCGAATACTCGTCTTGACGTCGTCTGGTCGCACCCGATGGTCCTATGACACTAAACACTCTTACACCCTTTTTGCCAGAAAAGGGCGTAAAAATCTTGCCCCATGGCGAACACCTTTACAGGGTGTTTTGGCTAAAAAAGGGTGTAAGGATGCAAAAGGGCGTTCGGCCGAACACCGTAAAAAAGGGTGTAAGGTTTTAACACACTAACACACTAAAGTAAGGGTGCGGGAAGCTGTATGCGTAGCAATGTGGATCAGATGAGCGCGCAGCAATGCATACAGACACATTCAACACGCACAAGTCGCACTTGGAAAACAAATGAATTGAGCAAGAAAACCAAGGGGATGCAAGGGCAACGCGAGCGAATACTTACTCACGAACACATGTGCTCTTCTTTTATTTCCAGCAGAGCAAAGCACTCCGATGGTGTCGGTGGGTTTTCGCGAAAACAAAATATTTCAGAGCTAATTTTGGAATTATGCATTTTAATGAGAGCATGTGCAAATCAGCATGCGGATTTGCAAAACCGTATGCGAAGTGGTTAATATGTCGCAGAATTTTATTAAATACCAAACAAATATTCCTCGCCATCTCTACACCCTTCAAGAAGGGTGTTCATTATTTCAACAACCTTTTTCCCAAAAGAGTGCAAAGCTACATATTAGGGGGTTGGAAACTAAAAAAGGGTGTAAAGAAAAAGCGTGTAAGACCAGGGAGTAAGAAAACACCACAAACTGAGAAAAAGGGTGCACGAGGCCTCCAACTTTGGAGGTATTTTGTATCTGTTTACACGGGTGAACTGAACATTTTGTACAAGCGGCGGGATGTTTTGCACCTCACGATGTTTAGAGGTATATGAATTGGCATAATCTACCACCAGTGAAGAAGTTTAAGCTTGAGCTATTTTCGGTGGCGTTAGCAAAAAATACCAAGAAAAAGCACTGCGCCGCCTGGGAAGGGGTGCACCACCGCAGACAGGGTATGTATTATGACAATGAAGCCGGGTTTCGAGCCCGTTCGAATGTGAGCAAAACGGGCGCACGCGTGTGCGCAGCTCTTATTATACCATTTCAAAGGTAGTAGTATTTTTCGGGATTCCAAAGGAAAAAAAAATGGCGCAGCTTGAAATAGTGGTGCAAGGCTGGAGACAGAGCACAGCTGGGGTGGACTTAGGTTGTTTCCCCTCTGCATCCGCTGTCAGTGTGCGGGACGCAGTGGAGCAGCCTTGTAAAATGCGGCTAAACTTGGCCTCACCCCTCAGAACTTAGCCGAGCCTAGCAACAACATTGCAAACCCCCACAAAAGTTATCAACGCCTACAAAAACGTGGCCAAACTTAGTAACACCAGAAGGAGCTAGTTCAACCCCCAGCACCACTCTTTTGTTTTGGAACTGAACTCCTATTCACATCCTTTCACCACCCTACAGAAAGCCAAGCGTGTTGAAGTCGGTCCACACCGTGTTCCATACTGAAACATGGTCCTTTTTTAATTTTAATAGTTCCAATTGATGTTTCACGTGCGAAAGGTAAACTTGGGCAGTGAGGCGCACCGTATATGGAAACGAGCGATTATTGCACGTGAACAAATTTTTTTGCTTTAGAACATTTTTACGAGGTGAGAGGAGGATATGACGAAATGTTTTGTACTTCACAGCGCAATTATACATGCATGCATTTCGTTATTCAATCAAAACCTGAACACCTTTTCCACACCCTTTAGACACCCTAAGAAAAGCCAAGGGTGTTGAAGCTGGTAAACCCCTTTTAAAAAAGTCATGTAAAAAAGCTTATTGTGTACGCTGAGTTTGACCTCATGCAGAGACGAAGTGGGAGATCTCGCATTAGCCTGAAGACGTGCGTGATGCTCTGCTGTGTACGCTTTGACTGTTTTTTCTTGTTAGGCGCTCTGCGCTTCCTGGGCTCCATTCGCTCAATTTTTCTTTCCTTTTCCTTAACTTTATTTCCAGTTTTTTCCTTGCACTACATTGCGTGAAATTTTTATTTAACTTCTTTTTCTCTCTATTGCTGCTTTCCCGATCTCTCACATTCACTTCACTGCATTGTAATCATCCCCATCTGGCGTAGCAAGCAGAGCTGACCTCTCCAGCCCACATTAAAGAGTTCTCTCTCTCTCTCTCTCTCTCTCTCTCTCTTCTCTCTATCTCTCTCTCTCTCTCTCGCCGAGAAAGTTTTCGAGAGCCTTCAGCGCGAATCCTTCCAAACCAGCAAGCAAGTGAGGAATGAGTTGAGCGGCTGGTCGGGGCATTACAATGTTTGCGGGGCATTTACAATGTTTGCGAAGATAACAAAGCAAGGAAACAGTGACGAAACAGAGAAATTCTACGAAGTGTGCCTTCCCAAAAATTACTGCAGTGGTGCCTCCGAAGCCCGACAATATCGTTATTATAGACTAAGAGAAACTGTGGCTCAGCTTCAGCTGTCCTCCAGACAACCACGGAGAAAATATCTTTGATGATTGTGAGGTTGAACGCACCGACGGTAGACGTCCGATGGGGCGCGGCCTAGTGGAGGCCTCCGTGTAAATTTCGACTGCCCGGCGATCTTCAACGAGCGCCGAAATCTCGAACGCACGGGCACCTCCATCAGAAAAACGGCCGCCGCGGTGGCGAATCGAAAGCACGTCCTTGGAATCAGCAAGAAAATATTTTTATTCCTGTATCTCCAGTGCGGCACTGCGAGTCCTTGCCCAGCAGGACAAGAACGTAGACACCCGAACCACTTTAATATGGACGCCCGCACACGCGGGCCTGGAGGGCAACGAACGGGACAACGAGGCTGCTCGAGCATTCACCTACCGAGAGCCCCGCAATCCGCCCCTGCACCCTGCCGACAAACACCAAGGATCGCCTGTGCACCTACCGGGCAGTGCTTGACAATACAGAGGCGAAAGACGGAAAGTACCCTGCAGCCAACCCTCGCGACCAAATAACAAGAAGTTGCATGGAGGCTTCTTCAGACTAATACATAAACCCAACCCAGGCCCTCTACAGGCACTTCTACCCAGAAATTCGTGACGGTAAATGTACGCACTGCCCCCATCTTGCAAGTTGGCACCACATGCTTGGGAATGCCCTGCTATACAAAGAAAAGGACTTCAGCAATACAGAGGAAACATTTATTATCCACACCAAAGAGCAGTGGGAGACCGTGCTGCTTAGCGAGGCCCCTGTCATCCAGCGTTGGGCCGTCCAGAGGGCCGAAGACGTCGCTAGGAGCCAAGACATCCTGGCCATCGTCTGAAGCACACCGGCCATAACTAGGCCTTTCCTCTGGACATAATAAAGTTACTTCCTCCTCCTCCTGTGCCCATACACTCTCCGTGCGAATGGCGCAAAACAGGAGATTAGTTGAGGCCCACCGGAACCTAGTTTTGTTCCTATGAGGTCGGCCGTCGTGTGAGAGCATGTTTACTGCGCGGTGAGGGACCTGAACAACAACAAGGAACAATCCGTACTCGTCCTAAACAAGCTCACAGTAGCGGGCATTGTGGGTGAATACACACTTAGGGATGTGTGTAGTATTCCCATTTCCCACTTCGTTTGTGCATAGTTCCTGCAACGTGGTGACCTTGTGAAAAAAAGCTCTGCTGGAGGGTAAAGTAAAACCTTGATTTAACCAACTTTGCCTCTGTGAAATCCTTGATGAATTGAAAGGAACACAATAATATAACTTCAACTCTATGCACGCGATGTATTTAAAACTTCCGTAATGAAACCCCAAATCCGGAAATTTAAATAAAAGGAAGTTTTACAGCGAACGTGGCGCTAACTTTCCCTTTTTGAATTAGAACCTCGAGAGCTCAACCACTAATTGTAGCCACGCTGTGCAATACGTATTCTGTATACAGTGATTGGAACCCCTACACTATCGTTGGATGAATAGCTGTATGATAAATAGAAAAGCGTTTATTAGTTAATGGAAGGAGGGGGATGTTGAAAGGGGAAAAAGAGTTCACAGGTGGAACCCGAGGTCCCATACTCCAGATGCAGCGGCTGCTGCCTTCGCCCTCTCGAACACCCAGCGCTGATCATGAAGGGACGAGCTGGCGATGGCCCCCTCCCGTGTCTCTGTTGAAATGGTTTCTGTGCCGTTTGTGTGCCCCGCCCGCACCGGAGGACAAGTCATGTACTTTTTTCCCGAATACAAGTATCCATTCGGCTTAGGAATAAAAGTATTTGTCTGAATTTTTCTAAGCTATGTGCCTTGAATGGCGGGCAACCCCCTCTGAGGCACAGGGTAAGAGCGTCGCCTTAAAGCGTAGGGGGAAGGGACGCTCTACAAAGTTTGTGGGGGCGGGAACGTGGTATTCGTCTCCGGCGCAGCCATAAATAATTTTCCTTGGCTGCAATGCTCCACCACGGGAAAAAACCTGAATGGAAAATAGCCTGCACGCCAAAATCATTTGATATTCACTTTCGTGTGATTTTTTGCCTTTTATTTCTAATATTAATATGCCGAAGTGCCGTTGGAACAGCGCAGACGAAACAAAAGCCGGAATGCGTAGGAGATTGAGGGAATTCACCGCTCGGAAAATTTCTAGGATGTTCTGACACGTTCTTTCTGGAGCATTGTTCTTTTTGGCGATGTACGTACAACTCAATTTGACTTTGACCTTGACCGAAACACCGTCCCTGGCTATGCCCCTGGTAGTTGCGGTGATGAGTGGCGTGGTGTGGGAGATCCCAGCCCTCCCGGTCGGCTGTCTCGTTCCCCCCCCCCCCCCCCCCCAGGCCCTCGTGCCCCGGGGACCATGGTCCTTTTCTTAAGGGGGCGGAGAAGCCCCCTGAAGCGCTTGGAATTCTTCCTGCGGCCAGAGTCGCACAGCCCGATGCGAGTCTGTTACAATATTGAGACTGCGGATGGAGCCGCCCTCTCGGGAGAGATGCGCAAGTGTTGCGAATTTGTTTGACGGAACAGCCACCAGGGTGCACCAGTGTCTTTCGTCCTCAGCATGGCGCGAAGTGCCTGCGAGGCCAAAGATGAATTCAAAGTGCTGTTTTCCAGTCGTCCTGGCCAGCCCAGCACGTCTAGCTCCTATTTTGGGATACGCTAACCGGAATATTTTGGTGCGTGTGTGTGGTGCGTGCGTGCGTATGCATGGGCGTGTGCGTGTCTGTGTGTGCGCGTGCTGCGTTGTGTTGGCGCGGTGCATGTTTTCTTGGGTAAAGGTTGTGTGTGCTGTGTGTTCTGTGTTCGTCGTGTGTGCGTGTGTGTTGTGCGTGTGTGTGTGTGCTGTGCGTGTGTGTGTGCTGTGCTGGTGTGTAGTGTGTGTGCGTGTTGTCGTGCTGTGTGTTGCGTGTGTGTGCGTGTGTGCGTGTGTGTGTGTGCGTGGTGTGTGCGTCGTGTGCGTGTGTGTGTTGTGCGTGTGGTGTGGTGTGTGGTGTGCTGTGGTGTGTGTGTGTGTGTGTGTGCGTGTGTGTGTGGCGTGGCGTGTCGGTGTGTTGCGTGTGTGGTGCGTGTGGGTGTGCGTGCGTTGTGTGTGGTGTGTGTGTGTGTGTGCTTTGCTGTGTGCGTGTGGTGGTGTGTGTGCTGTGTGTGGTGTGTGTGCGTGTGTGTCGCGTTGCGTGTGTGTGTTGCGTTGGTGTGTGCGTTTTGCGTGTGTTGTGCATGGTTGTGGGTGTGCGGTTGTGTGTTGTGGTGGCGTGCGTGCGTTTGAGTGTTTGTGGGCGCGTAGTGAACTCCCCCAATAGTAGTGAGCTCCGCCACTACCAAAGTGTGCACTCAGAGGGCATGGTCTCGAATCCGGGCGCCGAAGCGTCAATGGCACTTTTTCTGGCGACGTCACTTCCGTGACGGATATGACGTGAGTGAAATCTTGGTGTACCCGGCCTAAAACGCTTTCGTGTTAAAAATCCGTAATAGGGTATGTAGAGAAAGGGACGAGCCGCCAAGACCCTTTCTGATGAATGCTTTTAATGGATGATGTAATGATGATGGGGATGAGCACAAGGGAGGCGAGCCGTCATCTTTTTCAACATCTCCACCGCGCGAAAATCGCCACAAGTTTTATGGCGTTTTTCCATTCCATGGCGAGAAATCAGTCCAGTTGGCAAGCCACGTCATTGATGTCCGTAGAATCAAGCAATTTCGGGTGCCTCGCCCCTTCTGCATCCACCGATGATTAAGATCCTACTTAGCGTGCCGCGGCTCAGGCCTTCTCATTTGGTGAATGGCCGTTGAACTTGTTCCGTAAAACCAGTACGCAAACCGATTGTTCCTACGCTGGTTTTGGGCACACAGCTCCTCGTTCTCCAGTCAGCAGCCGTTCTGTTCCTCCAAGAATTTTGCCTTATTCGCATCCGCTTGAAACACCTGGAGGACTTCTTTGGTATCAGAAGTACTATCTCTCTTTGTCTTCTCTTTCGCTTTGAGCTATTCAGGACTCGATACAGATCTTCATCCTGGCCATCCGCTTTCTCTGGTGCGGTGCGTCGTGAAATCTGTTCCTCTGTAGGCAAAAACAGCACTTTCATTTAGTTTTCTTCCGTAGATTCTCCATAAAAGGAAGAGGTAGCGTTCGCTGCATTAGATGTCCGATCACCTGCGTTCAACTTGTCACCGTTATTTTCTGGCCCCACATGTCTCATGTCAGTCACGATCTTCTGTTTTACCTGAGCAGTGAGTGTACGTCGGACGGCGCTTGGTGTTTCCTGCGCCGAAACCAAGACGGCTGTTGTCTATTGGCAGTATGTCTTGCCAATTCATTTCTTGTCTACACCGGTCGTCTTGGTGTCGTTCGGCTACGAGGTTATTGTTTCCTTTCGCAGCTTGCCTTATTTTCTGTAACGTTCTCTTCTGTTTCGGCGCTGCGTGGGATCTCATCTGATTCGAGTTCTAGTGGTTGTAAGGAGAGCTTTTCGGGTTTCTCCACCAAAAATCGGTGTGGGAAAACCGCGCATCGGCGTGTAGTGGCGCCCAAGAAAAGAGACGCGAAACCCGGCATCCATTTCAACGAGCGTCGTGTTCTTTTCAATTTCCAAAGCAAAAAAAATTGGCAGCATCTCCACTCCGTGGATTATGGCGAGGGTGCGGAGAACGGGGACTCGAAAAGACATCCAAGATGCGCCTCGAGTGACATCCGATTTGCGCCCCGACCGTCATTTAATTTCAGCCGTGAGGTGCACCTTGATTATTCCCTAAATGAAACGAACTGTCGGCTCAAATCGAATTTCGTTTCATTATCGCTTGGTGGTGCTGTGCTCACGGATGACACCCACGGACATTGGGAGGTCCTAAGGTGATGCGCACCGTTACAGACAAGGGAGCAGGCGGTTTGACTCTCGGGTGCTAACTCACGGTCGTAGCCCAATGTCTTTGTCTGGCAATCACGGTCGTAGCAATGTCTTTGTCTGGCGTAGGTCTTTGTCTGGCAATCAACTGTTGAGAGGACGAGTAGGAGCAACTTGTTTAGGAAAGTTCAACAGGGAGGGCTGTCACTCCACATCTATTTGTGAGACAACTTGTTTCCCGTTTTCGTGTTTTTAAGGATCAGGAGAACCCGTTTATCCGCACCTTCTTGGCAGGATACGGTCGCAAGTGCTTTACCCAACTTCATAGTGTCGTCAGCAAATGTGACCCGTTATTCGGTTAGTCTCTTTTTGAGAGAAGTTGTTTCACTTGTCGTTTTTCAATGACGCGTTTTTCTATTCAATTTTTGGCAGCAGTGAACCGCTAAAAAACTCTCCTGTGACCTTATCGATTGTCTGTTCCCAGAGCCGATGTATAGATATTTTGTATAAAGTCGGCTCCGGGCATGATGTACTACGGAGAGTTAAGAAATGCCAGTGCCTGGTGCTGTGAAAACGTTCTTTTTTTAAACTGCATACTAATACACTCCCCGTTTAAACATGGATGTTAGAGAAGGGTTTATTTTAGCCGTGGGGTGCCGAATGTTCATTGTGTAAAAAAGCAGAAAATATTGATCACGTATTCATCGACTGTTGGGACGCCGTTTTCTTTGTGGAATGTCTTGCAGCGTACCCTAAAAAAAGACCTTACCGATAACGGGCAGACGGAATCCGCTATCTTGATGTGACCCTGATGTTTTACCATACGATTTGTTTTTTCCTTCTAGGTTTTACATAGCATTTGGAGAAGCAGAATGGATGTGAGAAATGCAGATGTTAATGCAAAGTCGGTGGGCAACCACTTTGTAGAGCACGTGTGCAAACTACGCGAAGTTTTTGTTAAGCTGGAGTATGATGATGATGTGATCACTGTTATGAACGAACTATCTCTATTAAAAGTTCACAAAAACGTAACCGCCGGCTAAAAGCGCGGCGGTTTTATGTATGTTCCTTTTCTTTCTCATCCCTGAGGGCTGATTGTGTAGTACTTGTTTTGTTGTGCACAGACGGCAATAAAGAAAAAAAAACGGTCGTAGCCCAATGGGTAAGACGACTGACAGAAACTCTGTCTGGTCCACCAGACACAGGCTCGCGTCCTGCCTGCGCATGTGTGATTTTTCGCGATTGTAAATGCTATCCGCACGGACGCGGACGGAGAATGTGCGGTCCTAAGGTTCTCCGCACCTAAAAGGCACAGCACGCGCTCCGTGCTGCCCGTACACATCTTCTTCCTCGCCCTCTTCATTGCGTGGCTCATTCAAACCACGTTACCGTTCAGCGCGAGGATCTAATAGAACTCACAACATCATCCACCCCCAACAAAGTTCGCTCCCCCAACTCTAACGGGCACAACAGCTGTACTGGCCTCGTAACTTCTCTACCTCTCGGTAAAGCGACCTTACAAGCCCTAACAAAATTGTCCCTCGATAAGTACACTGTGATTATCCTACCGAGTTTCCAAAGTGTTATGGGCACCTTGTCTTCCTTGATGACAATTACCTCGCCAACCTTAAAGCGATAATCAGGCTGCTCTCTGATATGCGCGCTTCTAAGGAGCAAAAGGTATTCTTTATACCACCGCTTCCAAAAGTCGTTCACTTTTTGCTGCCTACACTTCCACAGCTTGAGGGTATCAGCGTGATTAGAAGGTGGTTCGGCAGTATTGAAGCTAGGCAATGCAGTGAACTCCTACCAGTTAGGAATGCGAATGGGTAAGTACGACTGCCTCAGTAGCGTCAGAGGATATGTAGGTCAGCGGTCTAGAATTTATCACATTCTCAACTTCGGCAAGTATGGTAGCGAGCTGCTCAAAATTGAAGCAACCGTTACCTAGCGTATTCCGGAGGCAGCGTTTGACTGGTCGAATCATCCCTTCCCAAAAACCTCCCCCCCCCCTTGGACCACGTTCGGCAACACGTGGTTAGTAGAGCAGTAGTCCTGCCCCTGAAAAATGGCGTAAAAGTCTCTACGCCGCTTTCAACTCACGACTGGCTGCCTGAAATGCTAGGGACATTGTCGCAGTAAACAACACTGGGCAAACCGCGTCGCGAAAAAAACCGACAAAAAGCCATCAAAATTGATCCTGCAGTCATATCGGAGCATACCTCCTAATGAATAGCCCAAAGGACGGCACATGCAAGCAGCACTATGTACGCCTTAGCAGCACTGTTTCCCTTAACAAAAACAGGTCTGGCGAAGTCAACACCCACAACCTGGAACGGATGATACCCGTCCGTCCTGTCGGTCGGCAGTGGTGCGGTCGGTGCTGATGCAGGTTGTATCTTGAAACGGGCACACACTTTGCACCTTGATATGACTTTTTTCACCCTACTGTCTGCCCGTAATAACCCAAATCAGCTCGGCGAAGCTCCGCAAGGGTGTCCTTGACCCCGCTATGCAGCAGGCGCTGGTGCATGCTGTCGGTGATGAGGTACGTGCAGCGGTGGTCAGCGGGTAGCAGGATCGGGCACAACCCGTATCTCTGAAGCAGTTCACATTTTCAAGACGTGTGTTGATCCTGAGGATCCCATGATCATGATTGTCTAAGAATGGATGTAAGTCACGAATGCGAGACGCCTCGTACAGTGGCTTGTCCGCTGATAGAGTGATTATCTCAGATCCAAACGCATCCGGTTGAGGGCTCTTGATCCATGAAAATTCGGCATCTTTTATCTCCTGAGCAGTGAGTGGGCCTATCACTCGATGGCTTGAGCGAACTCGGAAATTGTGGACCATTCTGCTAATCCACCCTGTAATTCTTGTCACTCGTATCCAGCTGCTGTTTTCGTGAGTCTCGAAAAGACGCCCTTCGTGCGTACAGTGGCAGGACAATACGGTTGCCTCCTCACCGTTTCCTTGCTTCACATAACACATCTTGTGACTCGTCAGTAATCGCGTTACCTTCTGGCCATGCTCCTTGGGGACCAGCTAGCCATTCAGGTCCATGCCACCATAAGTTGCCTGTGCAGAGGTTTTGTGCAGATATGCCTCTGGTGACTAGGTCGGTCGGATTTGTCTTCCGAGAGAAATGTTTCCAAAGGCTCGGGTCTGTGAGGCCTTGAATTTCAATGACTCGGTTGCATGCTAAGGGCTTCCATTTGGTCGCTGCGGACTGTAGCCAACTTAAGAAAACTCAGGAGTCCGTCCAGCAGAAGTATTCCTTATTTTCGTGGGGCACTGTGCAGTGTTGTACACGTTCCTCTAAAATAGGAACGAAAGCTCGTTCCTCGTTCCTTCCCAATTTTGAAACGAGTTCCCGTTACAAGTTCCTTTATTACGAAAGGAACGCGTTCAAGTTCCACTTCGAAAAAATGGAACGTGTCGGTACATTAACGTTACAATTAGGTTTTTAAATTACAATATGGCGTCGGACAATCCTGGGGCGAAATTAAGTGAGAAATTTAAAACTCACATTACATCGAACTATGTATATTATACGAATATTAACACCGCCGGCAGCAGATTATCTGGAAATAAAAATAATCAAAAGAAAATCTCCTAGGCGAATTTTTTCAGGGAGCACCGGACAAACTCCACACGGCTCTAGGACATTTCGGTGCAGGATGTTTCGGTGCGGAAATTTCGTAGTATGAACATATCGGTGTACGGACATTTTGGTGCGCAAACTTTTCGGCGACCAAATTATCCGGTGCTCGCCTGTTTGCGACAGCCGTTAAATTTTTATTTCCGCATAACGTGGGTTCTGGACAACAATCTGGAGCTGTGAATTTATTTTTTTTTTTATTTTTTTAGAAATTCTACATTTATATATTTTTGTTTATTACCTATTCCGGGGGCACCTGTTATGCAGCCGATTAAATTCTTTAGCACACGTTTTGTTTGTTCATTTACGACAGGTTGTTGGTTTATATTCGCTCTTTAGCTAATACAATTAACCGGTGTTTACGATGGTCCGGCGCCTTTTTTGTATTTTTTTTTAATTACAAAACCTCAAATTACATAAAATGCACTCTCAATATCCAAAACGTAACAGGCATTAGCTAGCCCCCCAGAATGCAGAAAACCTTATGAAGGGTATTACGTAGGCTGGGCTGCCTTGCTAAAATGAATTGGTGAACACTGGTCTAGGAAATTGTCGCGGAGGAAGAACGGGCTTTTTTGAAAACAGCCGCAGCTTCTAATGTCCTAAATGTTGAGTAAGCGCGTACGGATTGTGCATACAAATTGCACGTACCCATCCTGTTCGGGAAAAGCAACCTTCGTTTTATGTTAACAAGCCTACATTCACCACATTTTAATTCTTGGTCCTAGCGCCCCCCCCCCCCCCTCCTCGCTTGCACGTTCGTATCTCGAACAGATTTCTTTTTCAGTCATTATTTCCGGTTTCCCCTGAAAATCCTACAGGCGTGGCGGAGTTCACGGTGTCCGAAGCCTCACCGCAGTGATACAGGAAAAGGGTTTACATTCACCAGGAGCTCACGAAATCTATATAATGTGCAACAAAAAGCCACCCAAAAAGCCTGTGAGAACACAAAGGCCACTATCGTTTGCTGGCTACGCCCTTCCGCGCGTTGCGGTCATACCTACGGCGCCCCCACTCCAGGAACCAGTCTTTCTTCGCCTTCAGTCTCCCCATTGAGAACTAACCCTTCAAGTCGCGCATATCATGGACACCCCAGGCATACATTGCTTTCTCCCAATATAAGGAGCAAAACAATTGAATAGGCTAGTGTGACGAGAGCGGCAACAGTCGTATTCAAGTTTTCGAAGTCCAGTTGACGCAATGGTGAACCACAAGTGACACCCCTTTCTCTCTACCAAGGGGGCTGGTAGCTGGTGGGGCTCAGCCTTTCCCTCCCCTAAGTAACGCCACCGTAAGTGCGATCGTTGGTTGGTTAGTTTTAAGTAGAACCGATACCGAATGCAACGAAGACGAGATTGATTGAGAAAATAATTACAACATAATGCACACGCTTAATCTACCTCGTTTTTCTGTTGTTTTTTTTGTCGGTTTTGCTGTGGGGGAGACTAAAAGTAGCAGCGTCTCGCACCGTTGGGTGAAGTGAAAGCAAATCGCTTTGGTAACACTTAAAGTAGTACGGTTGTTCACATGAATGTTAAAATAAAAAAAAAGGTTCAACGGATGCAAATTAACAATGTTAATTTTTACCATCTACTGCAGAAATTGGGTTTTACGTGGCAATGCTCCGCCAGGGTTTAGCGTTCGCTTCCACACACGGCGGCGCAAGCACGAGTCTCGAACGTAAAATCATATCAATTGGTCACGAAATTAAAATATTAAAGCTAAAAGGTTCAAAGAATGCCTGGGACATCCCGTGACTCAAAATGTCTGGGCCAAGACGTCGTGCACCAAAATGTCCGTGCAGAGAAATGTCCGCACCGAAACGTCCTGTACCTAAATGTCCGACACCGATATCTCCGGATCCCGTATTAGACAATCTTTCCCCGCCAGGGACCAATTCTATCGGCGAGACGCGCGTCCTGGCCTCCCCAGGCAAACGATGAAAGGTGAAAAGCATTCTAGCGGCTACGCTATTCACCCGTCGAACGCCGTGTAAGCTCAACCAGCATGCAAGCAAACACAAGCTGCGGTCTACGGCGTGGTTATTCTTCTGGCTTTGACCTTCGAGGAAGCATACGGCTGAAGGGCGGGCAAATTCACCAGCTTATAGGAAGAGAAACGCAGTAGCGACTTGAGGATTTTTGTACTCGGGACCTTGGCATCCAAAACAGCCAAATCCTAGCGATGTAACGGCAGGAATGCCGTTCCTGCCGTTCCTTCAAGAACGCAACGAGTTACCGTTACAGTTCCACCGACCCTTAATGGAACGGTGGCGTTCCTCCGTTCCTCCAAAAAGGAACTAGTTCCAGGAACGCCGTTCCTTGTAACGCCGTTCCGTACAACACTGGCACTGTGTCTCGGAGCAGCTTGAGTAGCCTAGCTCCGAAGAGTGTACCCAGAAGTATCAGACGTGGTAACACAACTCTCTTAATCAAAGCAACCCGCACTTTTGCGGGGAGTTGTTGAATTCCAATCTTCCCCCAACTGTTAGTGACTCTAAGGTATGCTACCGCTCCGTAAGCGCAGCGGCTGGCGTCCGTGAACACGTAAAGTTACGGAAACTGGGCCGATGGTAGGTTGCTGATTTGTTGAGATGCAGAAGTTCCTGATGTCTTGAACTTCGGCAGCCCACTTGTCCCATTCGACCTTTAACGGTTCGGCAAAGTCACTTTCCCAGTTTTTTTCCTGCCGCCAAATCTTCTGGAATAGTACCTTGATTCTGATGGTAAACCGTGACAGAAATCCTAAGGCGTCGAAGATTCGAGGTAAAGCATACAGCCCAGTTCTCTTAGTGCGGCGTCCTTCGTTTACGACTTCTATTAGTAAATCAAATTTCAAAGAAACTGTAACCATTGTAATTTCAAGATATTCAAACAACCTTCGTTATAGACATCTCCTCGGTTGAAACTGTCTTGCCCGCGTCTTAGAATTTATTTCTCAACAGCTCGCAGTTTGTATCACGATTCTGTATACTCATTCCGGCCAGCTGAGTTATGATTTTTGTCTCTTCGTAAAGTCGCAGTGCTTCCTTCGCAGTTCAAGCACCGAATACCAAATCATCGACTTAGAAGCTTGTTTGCAGTTTTGTCGCTGTATCTAGTTTGGTTCGACGTGATGGAAGCGGTGCTTCAACGTAGGCAATAAATGGAAAGGGCTTGCCGAGGTACCGAAGGAAAAACGAGTCATTGCCGTGTCTTGTATTTTTGGAAATGGTTCCCCGCTTATTGTAATCTCTCAAACCACAAGAAACGAAGAGCACCTCGGTCTCCCTCGCGAATGCCGATTTGCAAAATAGCCTTCTGCACGTCTGCCGTAATTTCGATAACAAAAGGCGAAACTTGATCAGCATATGAGGAGGTCAGCCTTTAGATTCGGTCCCTTTTCTAGTTGTTCGTTCAGAGAGCACGCTCCTGCTGTATGTGAAGGTGCGTCAAAAAACACGCTAAGTCTTGTCCTCGTAGACGTTTCTCGGATTACTTCGCGGTGCAGCATGTAGTGGAGATGCTCTGGACGAGGAACAACATCTTCAACCTTTTCGGTGTGCCCGTCCACCTCATACAACCTGATCGCTTTATCGTAGGCTCTCATTGATTCGTCGTTAGATGAGAGACGCCTGACGAGTCCCCGAAGCCTTGAGAGGGCTACTTTCTGGTTGTCAACCATGTCGACAAGAAGCAGTTTCTAAAGCAACGCTACCTCATAGCGTCATTTTCTGATAATGGCTGTGTAGCTAAATTTGGCAGAGATAGCTGCGTCAAAATCGTTGCAATTGCCAAAATCTTTGCAATGGGAAACTGATGCCATCGGCTTCATGGGCAGTTCTTCGGAGAACACATACTTGGCTGCTTGCTTTGCAGCATGCGGCGCTCCTAGCGGCAGGTAAAGGACCTTGCAGAGTTCAACCCATCTTTGTGCTGATGGCGTCTACTGCAGGATTCTCTGCGTCCCACTTCACTTTGCTTGTATGCGGGTCAACTTCCTGCAGCTGGTCAGGTACGATGAGAACGCTTACGCCTGGCTCACAGTCCAGGCTCGGATTAGCAATGGCATATAAAAAAATGGCGGCTGTTAATAGTTGCCCTTCTCCAACCATGGCTTGTAGAAAGCGGCTCTCACTGGGAACTTCAGCCATCTGTTCACATATGAAGGCCACAACGATAGCTTCAATGTCGACAGTCCGGCTGTCGTGCTGACTGCGGAGCGCAAACTTTACTATTTTGCAGCGACGGTTCGGGCCACTGGTTATACCAAAAGCACTGATCGAAAGTTCGGTCTCGGCGACAGCCGGCAGCTTCGGCTTGGAAGCAACACCCGCTCTCACGAATGTTCTCTGGCACCCTTTGTCTAGTACTCCGCGTATGTAACAACGACGTTCCGGCGTCGTCATCACTGCTCGAAACGTCTGGAGTAGCACGTCATTTATTAGAGGAGGAGCTGAAGAGCCCTGTGTGGCGAACTGCATCGTAGCATTCGACGTTTGAGCACTATTAGATGACGATGTCTTCGTATTACGAGCGTTGCACATAGACGAGGCATGTCGGCGTTTGCAAGCCTGACATCGGACTCTTTTTCGGCAGAGCCGTGCACCTGACGCCGTGCACCTGAAACAACAACCGCCGTATGCCAGCTGTTTGCGCTTCCCGGCCCAGGTCATGTCGCGAGTGCAGTCCTGAGTCTGGTGCTGGGTGGCGGGGCACAAAAAACAGGACGAGAGGAGAGAGTTCGTCTCTTTCTAAAGAGACCACGCGGCAGGAATCGGAATCTGCTTCTTTGGAGATCTGCTGCAGACAGGAACATTGCTTTCTGATGTCTTCGGCCAATTGTTTATGATAGAAGTGTTTTCTCAGCACTCCACCTCAATTCGGAGAAACTTAAGTAGCTGATCGAGTTCCTCAGATGAAGACTGGCTGGTTCCTGGCACATTCTCCGTGCATTATTTTTCGTAGTAATTTACCACCGTGTTCTACCATGACGTCGGCTGGGATCACTTGGAGCAGCACCTCGTTTAGCATAGCTGCGTATGAAGACTCCGTGATTCACAGGCTATGCATTCCCCTCCTATTCAATTCAAAGCTTGCGCGAAGCAGGCACGTTGCTAGCTGAGCGTACAGGTTTCAGAATTCAAAAATTCTCCAGGTATTTGCGCACGAACATTTTAACGTTTCCAAAGTGACGCTTCATAATTTCGACCGCATCATTATATCGGGAGTCGGTCACTTGAATTCCGTCCACAATGGATCCGTCACAATGGAGATGTGGAGCCGTCACAATGGAGATGTGGATCCGTCACAATAGAAGCACAATGTGTAGTAGATCCGTCCACAAATGAGATCAAATTGTGCAAGCGATCCACGTTGAACAGTTTCGTGTTCAAGGGTACTGAATGCCGCAACATGTCCCCAGAGGGCGGCCATCCAGTTCCTGTTCCGTCAAACCGAAGAAGCTCCAACTTCGGAAGCCTCGCTCCGAACTCGAGTGGATGAAGTTGGTGTTCCTTGGGGGCTGTCTGTGAAGATGACATCTTAATGTGGAACTGAAGACGGAGGCGTTGCAGCAGTCTGCAGTACGTTTTTTAAGAAGAAGAAAACGTGGCGCAAACTACACGTAGACGAAAGAAACGAAGTAAGACATATACAGGCGCCAACTTCCAACTGTTAATTTGAAGCAAACCACGCGAAATTTATACAAGTCTTATCTAGGCAGAAACAACAACAACAAAACAAAACAAAAAACAAAATATCAACCTAGGTATAATCATGTTACCAAGTGTAAAAGGTGGTGACAATGGCTAAAATGGATAAGTACAACACTGCTGAAAGAATGACAACAAATCTACGTCAGCCTCAAGAGTGATCAAAATGGTCCAATACCGCGTGCGTGCAATCCAGGCGCAGACCAAACCGAAATGAGGGAAGGACAGCTGCGCGTGCTAAACTATACGCTGTGGTTTAAAAATGACATTTCTTTTTCACTTAACGCTAGTGACGGCGTGCTAACACACTTGTAGCCGGCTCTTTTGATAAAAACCGCCTCGATCACCTCCCTCTCCGTTTTGTTTCTTGCTCTCCTCAGAAAGGTCGTCTTATCCAGGAGTGGCTCACACCCACAGCGCTTGCAGTGGTCTGCAAGGTGCCCTCCCAAGTTGCTGCTAACGGCCAACCGGTGTTCTCTGGCACGTTCGTTGAATCAACGTCCAGTCTGACCGATATACACCCTTTTGCATTTCAAGGGGATGCGTTGCTAACCCACTCGGTGTATAGCATGGCGTGCTTTTTTGAGCATGACTCCGGTATCTTATTGGCCATCATAGGGCAAACTTTAGCCAGTTTGCACGGGGCGGAACATACAACGCGCACTTTACACCTGAACGCGACCTTCTTGACGTTGGGCGAAAGCCTGTGGATGTGCGGTATTTCGTACGTTTTCATTTTTTCTTTCTCTTCCTGCACTTTTTTACCGTGTTTCATCTACTGGAGGATGCTTTCACACACACTTGTGATAACGGTGGGAGAAAATCGGGCGGCTTCCAAACGGCTGATGCTGATAGTTAAAACTTGCAATTAGATTGTGCTAGCAAGATTTCGTTATCGCCGAATTAAGACATGTAGTGGCTATTCCCCTCTTTATCAGCTTGGAATGCGCGCTGTCGTAAGGCAGAAGGCTTTTTTTCGTTCTTGGCTAGTATATTTAGCACGTGCGGCCCTTTGCGAAAGTGAGTTTGAGGTCCAAAAATTGTATGGTATTCCCCTGAGTTATTTCTCTGGTGAAGTCTAGCCCGCCAGATTCAGATAAAAAGGCGTTAGTCACATCCGCCACAGCAACGTCAAGGTTAGAATCAGTCAAATTTAAAAGCACAAGGTAGTCGTCCACATATCTAAAAATTCTAACCACATTAAAATTGCAAATGGCGATTTTTGCGTCATTGCGCTTGTCAATGTACGCTAGGTAAATGCACACAAAACCGGGACACTTCTAAAATCTCTAAAAACTGCTCGGTGCTCATGCCAGCACTGTTCTGGAATTCAACTTCACCCGACGCCTCTATTGTTTCACGCACTGCTCTAAACAAGCCCTGCTGGGGTACAGAATAAAACAGATCTTGCACATCAATTGAAAAACCATTATTTACAGACGCCAACTCGCCTTCCGCAAGAGCTTGCACAAGTTCGGTCGAGCTAAGCACCAAGAAAGGGTCCTGCAGGGTAAGCTTGGTGAGAATGCGCTGAAAATACGTGCTGACCTCGTTTTGCCAGGTTCCTCTCTCAGATATAAACACTCTCAGTGGGCACTCTGGCTTGTGCGTCTTGCCCGTAAAGAAAACATCCAGGTAGCTCTTCTTAGCCTTGGTGACAGCCTTTTGGAGTTGCTATAAATTTCGGTTTTTTAGCAACCGGAGTACCACGGCCTCTTGCTTCTTTGGTATATCTTGGGAGGGTTTGAAGTTCTTTTGTATCGCCTCGTTTGCCTTAGCATCAAACATTCCTAGCGGCATTAGGACAAAACCACCTTCCTTGTCGGCTTCAACAATACTTAACCCTTCATCTTTAAGGCATTTCACAATCTTTCTAAACGGAGTTTTTTTATGTGGCTTATCGATCCCTTACAGTCCGCAGAAGGCCGCCGACCACGTCTCCAGTGGCTCGTTCACGGTCCTGCTTGCACGTACGGCTCGCAACACCTCGGACCATGGCTACAAGTTGAGTCCTTCTCTAGGCGGGTTCGTAGCTGAATGTTGGGCCGTTTCCCAAAACCTGTTGAACGTCACTCGGGAGGGAAGCGCCTCCGAGAAAGGTTACTGATGATGTTTGTGCAGCCCTCCGGACTCGTGGGGGAAGCTCGAGGCGGGGACGCTGCCAAAGGAACTCCGTACTCTGCGCCGCCAGCCGTTGAAGTTCTCGCAGGCTTCCAAAGCTACCATCTCGTTGGACCAATACCCTCAACCGGTCATTGTAAAGGCGGACCTGGTGCCATAGCTCAGACTGGTGCACCCTGCAAATTCTTCGGGCGTGGCCCCATGATGGTTCTTGAATTCCAAACAGTAGTTGCACTTCCAGTGGCACCACCTTCCGCTTGATGCAGTAGGAAAGTAGCCTCGACTGGCAATTAGAAGCAGCGATGAGGTTAACGCACGTGAAAATTTGACTTCGCGTGATTTGCTGACATAAAAAAGAGCTCAGTGTAGAAGAAATATGACTTAACAAAACTTGTTGCTGAGCTAGTTGGTACATAATTTAAAGAAGAAGAAAACGTGGCGCAAACTACACGTAGACGTCGAGGCTACTCTCCTACTGCATCAAGCGGAAGGTGGTGCCACTGGAAGTGCAACTACTGTTTGGAATTCAAGAACCAGTCATGGGGCCACGCCCGAAGAATTTGCAGGGTGCTCAAGTCTGAGTTATGGCACCAGGTCCGCCTTTACAATGACCGGTTGAGGGTATTGGTCCAACGAGATGGTAGCTTTGGAAGCCTGCGAGAACTTCAACGGCTGGCGGCGCAGAGTACGGAGTTCCTTTGGCAGCGTACCCGCATCGAGCTTCCGCCACGAGTCCGGAGGGCTGCACAAACATCATCAGTAACCTTTCTCGGAGGCGCTTCCGTCTCGAGTGACGTTCAACAGGTTTTTGGAAACGGCCCAAAATTCAGCTACGAACCCGCCTCAAGAAGGACTCAACTTGTAGCCATGGTCCGAGGTGTTGCGAGCCGTACGTGCGAGCAGGACCGTGAACGAGCCACTGGAGACGTGGTCGACTGCCTTCTGCGGACTGTAAGTGATAAGCCACATAAAAAACCTCCGTTTAGAAAGATTGTGAAATGCCTTAAAGATGAAGGGTTAACTATTGTTGAAGCCGACAAGGAAGGGGGTTTTGTTGTAATGCCGCTAGGTATGTTTTATGCTAAGGCAAACGAGGCGATACAAAAGAACTTCAAACCCTCCCAAGATATACCAAAGAAGCAAAAGGCCGTGGTCCTCCGGTTGCTAAAAAACCGAAATTTAGAGCAACTCCGAAAGGCTGCCACAAAGGCTAAGAAGAGCTACCTGGATGTTTTCTTTACGGTAAAGACGCACAAGCCAGAGTGCCCACTGAGAGTGTTTATATCTGAGAGAGGAACCTAGCAAAACGAGGTCAGCACGTATCTTCAGCGCATTCTCACCACGCTTACCCTGCAGGACCCTTTCTTGGTGCGTAGCTCGACCGAACTTGTGCAAGCTCTTGCGGAAGGCGAGTTGGCGTCTGTGAGTTGGCGTCTGTTGGCGTCTGTTTTTCAATTGATGTGCAAGATCTGTTTTATTCTGTACCCCAGCAGGGCTTGTTTAGAGCAGTGCGTGAAACAATAGAGGCGTCGGGTGATGTTGAATTCCAGAACAGTGCTGGCATGAGCACCGAGCAGCTTTTAGAGATTTTAGAAGTGTACCTCAAGTCACCATTGTGTGTTTTAATGATTCATTCTATGTTCAAAAAGATGGTATTTGCAGTGGTTTGTCTGTTGCCCCGGTTTTGTGTTCATTTACCTAGCGTACATTGACAAGCGCATTGACGCAAAAATCGCCAGTTGTAATTTTAATGTGGTTAGAATTTTTAGATATGTGGACGACTACCTTGTGCTTTTAAATTTGACTGATTCTAACCTTGACGTTGCTGTGGCGGATGTGACTAACGCCTTTTTATCTGAATCTGGCGGGCTAGACTTCACCAGAGAAATAACTCAGGGGAATACCATACAATTTTTGGACCTCAAACTCACTTTCGCAAAGGGCCACACGTGCTAAATATACTATCCAAGAACGAAAAAAAGCCTTCTGCCTTACGACAGCGCGCATTCCAAGCTGATAAAGAGGGGAATAGCCACTACATGTCTTAATTCGGCGATAACGAAATCTTGCTAGCACAATCTAACTGCAAGTTTTAACAATCAGATCAGCCGCTTGGAAGCCGCCCGATTTTCTCCCACCGTTATCACAAGTGTGTGTGAAAGCATCCTCCAGTAGATGAAACACGGTAAAAAAGTGCAGGAAGAGAAAGAAAAAATGAAAACGTACGAAATACCGCACATCCACAGGCTTTCGCCCAACGTCAAGAAGGTGGCGTCCAGGTGTAAAATGCGGGTTGTATGTTCCGCCCCGTGCAAACTGGTTAATGTTTGCCCTATGATGGCCAATAAGATGCCGGAGTCATGCTCAAAAATCACGCAACGCTATGCAGCGACTGTGTTAGCAACGTCATTTACAGCATCCCCTTGAAATGCAAAAGGGTGTATATCGGTCAAACTGGACGTTGCTTCAACGAACGTGCCAGAGAACGCCGGTTGGCCGTCAGCAGCAACTTGGGAGGGCACCTTGCAGGCCACTGCAAGCGCTGTGGGTGTGAGCCACTCCTGGATAAGACGACCTTTCTGAGGAGAGCAAGAAACAAACTGGAGAGGGAGGTGATCGAGGCGGCTTTTATCAAAAGAGCCGGCTACAAGTGTGTTAGCACGCCGTCGCTAGCGTTACATGAAAAAGAAATGTCATTTTTAAACCACAGCGTGTAGTTTACCACGCGCAGCTGTCCTTCCCTCTTTTCGGTTTGGTCTGCGCCTGGATTGCACGCACGCGGTATTGGACCATTTTGATCACTCTTGAGGCTGACGTAGATTTGTTGTCGTTCTTTCAGCAGTGTTGTACTTATCCATTTTATCCATTGTCACCACCTTTTACACTTGTTAACATGATTATACCTAGGTTGATATTTTGTTTTTTTGTTTTGTTGTTGTTGTTGTTGTTTCTGCCTAGATAAGACTTGTATAAATTTCGCGTGGCTTGCTTCTAATAAACAGTTGGAAGTTGGCGCCTGTATATGTCTTCCCTCGTTTCTTTCGTCTACGTCTGGTTTGCGCCACGTTTTCTTCTTCTTTAAGATATGTACCAACTAGCTCAGCAACAAGTTTTGTTAGCACAAGCAACGCCAACGTACTGTTCGCGGCACTGCACGTCCTCATCATAGTCGTCTGCCGCTAAGTCGTCGGGCTGGTTGGCTTCAACCTCGTTGTTCAGGGCTCGAAATTCCATGTTGCTGGCACGCAGGCGGCCTTGCAGAATTCGCAGTCATGAAAGCTCGAACTGAAGAGACTGGAGCACCTGCTTGACCTCAGTGATAATCTTCGTGTTCATGGCTCGCCGTGAGGCCCGCTTGTGCTTCACTCGTTCCATGCCGGTCCAGCTCGAAGTGCAGCTCACTCACGCCGGAAAGAAAAGGTTCGCGTCGCTGGCTTGATTCCCGGATCACCGGCACCAACAATATGGAGAAAGGGATGAGCCGCCAAGATGCGTTCTGATTAACGCTTTTAATGGAACATGGTTATGATGATGATGATGAGTCACTGCTCACGCAGTCACTGCTCCGAATGACAAAAAATAGGACGACGTTCTTCGATCGGCATTGCGGTCGCCCTGCATGCGCACTGCTACAGGTATCTTCGGGTGGGCTAATGCAATGCTCCGTTTCGAGATCGCTACAAGCCCGCACCTGCCGGTGCGATGCATAAGGTTAATTTGATATGTCACGCCCCCCTTCAAAATTGGCCTAAAAATACCAAACCACCCTTTTTAGAATAGACGGTGCTTACAATAAACATAAGAAAAAAATTCTAGAAAGGAAATTATGCGCCTCAAAAGTGTAACAATTGTGCGTTTAGAAGTGTAAACCTGCTGCATTTTTTGGTTGAAAGCGTGTACTAAAATGCGGCCAGCCACTGCTCAAAAAACGAATCTGCAGCCTCATTAGGCAACGAAAACAAAAAAAGAAAAAAAATACAGCAGCCTACTCAGCTTGAAGTAGCCTGCAAGAAGTTTTTTTTAAGTGAATACACCTGGAGTTCTGAAACTCGAGGCCGCCAACGTGGGCGATACGTACAACATAAAACGCGTTCGGTTGTTTATCAGATGAAAATTTTTTTCTCGAAAGCCGTAATTACACTGGGAGCTATAAATTTGACCATGACTGATGTATCCTACCTTCGGAGCAAGTGTAACAGATTGTGTGCTTTGAAGACAGAGACCTAGTATTGCTCGTGATTCGTAAAAACTTTATGCACAAGGCGGAAACGCGCACCAGTGAGGGACTGGGGGAAAAACTTTGTTTAGACCGGCTTCAAGCGGCCCGGCTGGTGGTTGGCCACCTCTAGTCCGGGAATCCCTGGTCCTCCCTTGGCCTCTCCACCATGCTACACTGGATTCAGAAGTGGTTGCTGGCCCATTGCTTGCAGGTTGGGAGAGGATGAGGGAAAGGGATGGGTGTCTTCTCCGCAGTGCCTAATTAACCAACATCTTTTAACCGCCGTGGCATCTCACCGATTTCCTGAAAACGTTAACTGTCATAAAAGGCACAAAGCATGCACATCCTGTTTCACAGTGCGTGAGTTAATATCATTCTGGAAGTGTTCTGATTTACCACGCCCTTTAAACATTTCCCACACATCATCTAAAGCATGTTTCACATTTACTAAAAATTTTACCTTATGGCAGAATTGGTTTGTACAGGAGATTCGCTCGCTCCCTCCCTCCCTCCCTCCGTCCTTCCTTCCCTCACTCACTCACTCACCAACTTACTCATACCTTACTTCCTTACTGACCTATTTACTCCCTCGCTTACTTACTTACTTGCTTGCTTACTTGCTCGCTTACTTGCTTCCTTACTGAGTTATTGAAGCTTGCTTGCTTGCGTGCTTACCTGATTACTCACTCAGTTATTTACTCTCATGCTCACTGGCTTGCTTTGTTGCTTACTTACTTACTTACTTACTTACTTACTTACTTACTTACTTGCGTGCTTACTTACTCACTCACTCACTCACTCACTCACTCACTCACTCACTCACTCACTCACTCCATTTCCCGAATGCCCTGGATGTCATTCGACCGGAACGCTTCGCGCCGTACGGACACATTTTCCATCACGATAAGGCAGTGACACCCGAGGCTTACGTGCGGACATCTGGGAATGAAAACGGCAAAGAAATGCCCTCCTAATCGACCGTGCGGAAGCTCGTTTGGGCCGCATTCGTGCGCGTGGATCAGCCCCAGGCGAAAATTGGGCTCGTTTATGAAAGGAATATCTCACTGGTGTCTCGCGGGGGCCGCCAATAAAAAGCCATTAGGAGTTTACACGAGAGCTGGGTAGGCTCAGAGTTGCGATGCCCCCATTCCCTCGAAAAATGACTAAACACGTTCAGAGCCCGCAAGGAACTCCTCCCTCAAAACATATTTGCCAGGAGAAGCAAAAACGGAGTATGCTATCAAACTTCCTGCGATTAATTAGCTATAGTTTCGGTACGGCCAAGAATGCCACTGAGAACAACCCGTTCGGTGAACGGCGCTCCAAACCGTGTTCTAAACTTTCTCGAAAAGGGCGTTTACAACTATTGGAGCTTGAGCGCAATATAAATATTGCTACGTGGAACATTTAGTCCTTGTTGGCTGAAACACAAGACCAAGATATTTGCCCAACATTTAAAGACAGGTAGCAGCGTCAGTCATTAGAGAATCGCAACTACAGTTATCGAAAGAAAAAAGCATGGTGAGAAGCGTATAATATTGTGAAACCAATCTACTGTATCAACAAACTTGTCACCCCACTCAGCAAGGGTTCGCGAAAAATGCTGCGCTTGCCTTTGTTTCTAGGATACGTGACAAAAATATATTGCACGACATGCAACCCTGAGCGGGCCTGCTATACCAACTGCGGTGCACAAAACAGAAGCTCTTCCCAATTTCCAATAATCTAGGTGTGGTTATCAATCAACTTTTTATTCAGCCTCTTTTCATAAAGCAATTCTGGGGCGAGAACAAGAAAATTGGCTCCAACCCACGCTGTGAAAGTGGTTGAAAAGCAAAGCTTTAAACGGCACCCACAACAATTGCCCATGGGACGTCACTTGAATTCACACACGTGACTCTACAAAGAGTGTAACGAGAGATTCTGCCAGCCATTACTTTGAATTCGCTGTGGCGGCATTCCGAACGCAGCAGCGTCGGCCACGCGCATGCTAGAGCGGTGGACTCCGCCGTCGTAGCCCGGCCGTGCGTCGGCAGAAAGAAAGAGGAGCGCCTTTCGAAGGGTGGGACAGGGGAACCTAGCCACCCTGATGTGCTAGCTCGCGGCTACACTGCCGGCCGCGCGATACAAGCTTAGACACCGAAACAATTCGGCATGTGAGCTTACTGATTTTTAATTATACCGATTTAAACTGGTTAGTTTAGTCAATTTAAGAATTGCGAGAAAGCTCGCAGAACTTTTATAATCGCTATTTATAAGGACCACTTGCTGCTTCCGCTATTTGTAATACCTCGTAAAACACAACCGAATCCATCCATCAATTTAGAAAGCGGACTTCCATTCGTGGCAAGCAGTGCACAATCTTAACGTATATTTGCGGTGCGAACACCTAATTCCGTCGTGGTTCGTGTTACCCACGAGGTGCTGTCGAACAAGTTAATCAAGCCGTGCCAGGGAAGCACGTCATGAACGCGAAGCCGCGCCAAAACAGGCCCAAAAGAACCGTCGCTAAAGCAGACGACAAAGCCATACCGCCGACGCGCCTGCCGGCAAGCGGCACGGGGAACACGCAGGGAACGCTGGGTCAATTCGCCGCGCCATCTACAGTGTGCTCCATGAGTTAAACCCTCTACCCCCATCGCCCCACCCCCTCCGCCGCCGCCTCCAACGCGGTGGGATTTTATTGTCCCGCACGCCGCGAAAGAATCGTTGGCTGGTAGAGGTAGAAAGATTTGCTTTAAAAGCTTCAGTAGAGAAGCTCGACGAGAGCATGGCCTCTTGTCTTCGCAGCCGTTAAAGTGTTTGACTATAATTTCCACGCAGCCAAGGACGACGCAGGTTTCTTCAAACAACAAAAACTTTATTGGAAAGAACTTGTGCTCCGAAAGAACTCTAGGAATAGGCTAGTGGTGAAGGAGCAATCAACAAAGTGACGTGTTAAGCGAGTGTCGGCGAATCGAATGCTGCGGTGTTTGCCTTACGCGCATCTATCCTTCGGCGTTAACCCTTCGAGAGCCATCGATGCAGAATAGAACGTTGGCAATCAACGACAAAAATTTCATTCTAGTGACGATAAGCGATACACTCTTACTGTCAAATCAGATAGTCTGCGCGGCAAACAAAAAAGAACAATGGAAACACGCGTTTCACTACTTAGATATGACAGCTGGGCGCGGCCTGACATTTATAACGAAACACAAATAAACAAACAAGCCACAGGGTATAGTTCGCGGAATCTCCCCACCCCTTTAGATTTTGAGAGACCCGATGCGTGTTCTAGGGTTAACATGTATGGTGAAACTTCAAAATAACGATGAATTCGGCTTCTTCGACAATAATTTATGGTAATGATGTGAACTTCAAAATAACCGCGGTGTTGGTTATTTGCTGCTGCAAAACTATTTGATCTTCTTCGAGCAACTCAAAACTGATCAAAAACTGTTTGGTAGTCCGTTGTTCTTTCCACTGTTCTAAAGGCCTGGCGTCACGCGGTCAGCGCGAGCTTTAATGAGCAGATTACCGAGCTACGCTCGGCTGGTTGCCCTATTCAAGTGCTGCGAGTGTTTTCGATAAGCTTGTCAGAGGGGTAAAAGGTCTGGTCTAATTGCCAATGAAAAAGCCATTGCTGAAGCAAGAAAAAAAGATTGCCATGCTGCCTTATGTTCACAGCATACCGCACGCATTAAAAACGTGCCTTGGCGCAACGAGTTAAGGTTGTTTCTGCGTCTTCGTTGAAAATATTGACAGTATGTGCCGCCGTGGAAAATAAAGCTGCCGCCATGGAGCCTCTTTCGCGCAACGGCTGCGGCATTAAACATGCTCCACAATTTGGTGTTGTGAGGGAGTCGATTACCAGGTTCTCCTCAACTATCGGGCCTCTTACGTGTTCCAGACGGGGATGTGCATTAACAAGAGGCTGGAGAGCCCATGTCGTTGCTAGGCAAGTCAATCGCTTTCCTTGAAGCTTCGCTCCGCCAGGAGCATGGCTGCGAGCCACTACTAAATGCCACAAAGGTAGTGAAACGCCATCGATGTCAAAGATACCGAGAAATTGCAGATGCATTTCATATCAGCCGAATGAAGGGTGCGCATACTGTCAGTAAGCTCTCCTTAGCCACGCGTACACACGAAATCGGCTCTTTAAAAAAGTCATTAAAGATGTGTTGCCCGTTAGATCAAACCGTTCATGAGTCACATTTTGTACGGCTTCTTTGTTAGTTTTCTTCTTGCCTTCTTCATTTCCAGAGTGCTATTTGCATATTGTACGAATAGACTGACTTGAGAAACAAAACTTTAGTTGAGAGTCAGCGCTCGTCATGTCTATTTTTCCTTGGTCTCTTGCCGTTCGATATGAATTTGTATATGAATCCCTACATTGACCGTGGAGCGGCGCAGCGGCCGCCGGTGTTTGGACCACATCGGACCATGGGCCTTCTTCTAAAGGTCCGCCCTGACTAACTGTCCTTTGTTTTATTATCCCTGCCTAAGGTGTGTTTTTTTTTTGTCTTGCTCCCAAATGAGCTTTTTATGAAAATTGACTGTTGCCTGTTTCTTTCGTTACCATTGTGGCTGCTGAAGTTTCCTCTTAATTTGTTTAGTTCGGGTGCGTGATGTCCACTTCGTTGCGCCCAGCCGCTGACAAACACCGATGCTGTACCTTTTCAACATCTCAGCGCGAAATCGGTCGTTAGTTCCCCCCTGCGAGCGTTGCAAGCATTCGCAGTAAATAAAATGGTTAAAAGAGCGGGGTCGTGACGGTGGCCTACGAACTGGAGATGCGTCACGTACGCGCAGACGTGACTGCGGGTCGGCGGACGTGACCAAGCAAATGGCGGCTCCCGTAGCCACCACTTCACCGGTAGCTTGCAACGCGGGCATGCGAAACTGGCACACCGGTCCCAGCTAACTCCGGTGCCGCAAACGACGCATGCTCCTCTCATGCTCGGACCAATCGCATCAAATATGTACGCCTATCCTGTCCTTATTTAAGAATGACGATGGGGTCGACTCATATGTCCTTTTGAAATGCTCCAGCACAAATCAAAGAAACAGCGCTGAGTTTGCAATACGCTGACCGGCGGTCTTTATTCCTCGCCACGCTCGTCACAATAATTGTGCCGTACCAACCCTTTCTTGTGTACAAATTAGGGGAAGTGGCTCGTTTTAGGTGTGTCACTCCTATTCTGTCAGTCATCTTGTGTAGTGAAATCTCAAAAAGTGAGACTGACTTAAAAGTCAAATTTCAGACTTACAAATAAAAGTATCACACGATGCGATACCACGCAGCATTAGCCCCGTTCCGGCTTTGTCCTTGTAGATGCGCCCACGATCCAATAACTTTGGCGTCGCAGCCCACCACCTATTCCCCTTGATAGCATATGAAGGAACCATATACTCAAAAAAGCCCAAAAACGCTTAGGACAGTGTGCAGCTTACAAGTTGTACAATGTTTTTTATTCCAAAAAGGAGACAAGATAAAGGTACACGTCCATATACGACGTCACAGAATCGCATATATTGGGTCGTAATTCAGCAATTTGATATAATACTGGAAATATGAATTCGAAGGACAAGTGCAAAGAAACTGAATTTGTTTATAAATTAATAAATTAGTACAGTAATGAATTTTATGGCAGATATAGGAGCAAGTAAGTGGTCCATCCAGGATCAAAATTTCACGTAACAGTGTACCAACAGAACATTTGAGGGCTTTGTAATGAACCATAATTGTTGACAAATCACGATGTAAATGCCTAATAAGCCTAGGTTTCAACTCCTTTCACAACTTGATTATACTTGAAAGACGTCACATGTGCTTGAAAAACATGAAGTTGAACAGCGCAGGGACGGGACTAAGAGCAGAGGCGACAAACACGGGCGCTGACTAAGAACTGTTTATTTTTGGAAAGAAATAACATTTATACGGGTGCAAAAATTAGCATGGTTATCAGAGAACGGATCGCAGAACGCGGGAAGGCATGGCAAACAGGCAAGGAAGCTTTTATCCAGCATGCGCGCGAAGATATGGGCGAAACGTGGGTTCCTCTTATCCGGCCAGATATGCGAGTTCCTTATCCAGCAAAGCCACCGACGGGGTGCTGACGCATGACGATCCTCTGCTGTGAATGAAAAATGCCTCGCATATTTCACGTGTGCGCTGGCCTCTATACTTTTGCAGGACTCGGCAGGCTTCAAAATCAGGCACGCAGGACTTGCAAGTTTTCACCTGCTGGACAAGCATGCTGCCTGTCCCAGTTTTCAGCGCGTTGGCATGGTGGCGCAGCCTGCCATTGAGACATCGTCCGGTCTGGCCTATGTACGACTTTTTACAGGACAGCGGTATTTCATAGACGACCCCTTCTTCGCATTGGACGAAGGGCGTGGAGTGACTCTTAGTGCAGTGCTTGCGTGCTTGTCGAAAAAAGCAGATATTTTAGCGCTAATTTTGGAAGTATGGATTTTGCTTTGAGAATGTACAAATCAACCCGCGGATTTGCAAAAACGTATTAATTACGAGGTAGTTTTTGCGTTCCATAACTTATAGAATTTTATTAAAGGAGCCATGAAGAGAAAACACAAGTTTGATTCATTCGAAAGATTGCCTCGTTAGAACCATAACGACACCATTTATAACGCAAACTTCGCTCAAATAAGCTCCATAATTAGGAAAAAAGGAAATGACCATGCGACCCACCAGCTCATTTTCCGCAACAGAACCTATGATGTCACTCGAGAATGCTCTGCGATTGGCGGAGGCCGGCAAAAGCAAACGCATGTTAGGCAGGGCTTACAGTTAGCATAGCGAGCTAAATGCCCGTGAAACATACTGCACATTCTTTTTATGACAAAGAACGGTGGAGTAAACGGTTGAAGTTCCGAACGAACACGCAAGCGTGTGCGCCAATGCGTACGAAACTACCGCCGGCGAGCTCGACATCTCGCCGTCGCGCAGACGAATTTTCGGGTTCGAGGCTCTTAGGGGCCAACGAACCGTCCCAGCACGCACAGCCGCGACCTTGCTTGGTATCGTAATCCCTTCACAGGAGGTTGGCTGTCATATCGCCAACCAGCAAAGGTAAAAATAGAAACGAGGGGAGTAAGGAACAGCAAGCAGCGACGAGATAGTGACAGTCGTCGCAGTTTCGGAATTTTTTTGGCTTGCTGCTGTTGTTAGGAAGCTCGTTTTCCAGTTTACAACCACTGAAAACTTCAGTTTGTTCGAGTACTTTACAATGAAATTTCGTTGCTACGTTTTGAAATGCCCATGTAGTACGGGCAAATCGTCGAGGGAGTGCGACATCCCCGCCGGTGAGAGATCTCCCTTTCATGTGCTGCCCAACGACGAACCTCGGCGAAGCAAGTGGCTACGTTTTGTGAACTTTGCAAACGGAGGAGAAAGAGAGCTAAAGGAAGTACGAGTGTGCTCGCTTCATTTCCGAGGAAGTGATTACGGCAGGGACCCTTACGTTCGCTCACTCCTGGGAGATGCTGGCGCTCGCCGCCGACTTCGTCAAATCGCCGTAAAAGCGCTCTGACCTTGGGGGGGAAAAAATGCCGTAAACACCGCGCATTGACGCTCGTATCTTTCTGGTCGAAGCAGAGAGCTCGCGCGAACGGCTTTCCATACACGACACCGGCCAACTGGCATAAGCGATACTGCTACTGAAATTGAACTATTATTAACCGTAATAAAATACGGCACATACGTACCAGTCTGTATTCGTCCGTCGCGACGGGGCTGACGAGGCAGCGGTGCCGACGGCAGGGCGCTCGTCTGTTGTGGCTAACGCGGAATGGTCGCTTTCCCGTCCACCGCGTATCCCACAACTCTTGCCGCTCGTGCACTTAGAAGCATTGAGCGTTCAAGTTGTCTGAGGTTGTTAAATGCAAGCCCGAGCTCCTCGGCGAGAGTTTTGTTCTCCGGATCAGGCGATTCCATGACTAGGGCTGCGGGTGCACTATAGGTTTTACTAGTATTTTTAAAATGGCCGCCGTCTCGGTCGACTCCCGCGTGTGGGTGCTATATGGAGTCGACATACTAAGTATCTGTTTTATGGACCGGCTCGTATGACGCCATGGTTCACGTCATGGAATGTGCAATTTTAGCGGGAGATTTAAAATTTTGGCTTAAATTGCCTTATTTCTCAGTGAATAAAGCATCATTTGCTTCCGGGAAAGCGCTTGGGGTACTATGAAACACCTAATCTTTCGAATAAAACAAACTTTTGTTTTCTCTTCATGGCTCCTTTAAATACCAAACAAATCTTCCCCCCCACCTCAACACCTTTCAAAAAAGGTGTTCATCATTTCAACACCCTCTTTCCAAGAAGGGTGTAAAGGTACAAATTAGGGTGTTCGAAACTAAGGAAAAGGGCGTAAAGGAAAAGGGTGTAAGAAAAGACCTCCAAATAAAAAAAGGCGAAGAGACCTTCAACTTTGGAGGCATTTTGCACCTGTTTACGCCGTTGTACTGAAAATTTTCTACATGCGGCGGTGCTTTGTACCTCACGATGTTTAAACCAATATAAATTGGCATACTTTATTACCAGTGAAGCTCTTTAAGGTTGATCTAGTTATGGTGGCGTTAGCAAAAGTGGCGTTGGCCATAAAATACAAAGAAAAGAACTGCGGGCACCTGTAAAGGGTGGACCACCAGAGATAGGGTATTATAAAAGTGAAGTCGGCTTTCGAGCTTGTTAGAGTGGGAGCACAAGGGGCGTATGCGTATGCGCACCTCTTACTTAACATTTGAAAAATACTAGTCTTTTCTGGATTCAAAAAGGCCAAAAAATTGGCGAAGCTTGCAATAGTGGTGCAAGGCTGGAGAAACAGCATATCTGGTGACAGATCCCCTGGCAGAGGAGGGGGAGAACACACTTGAACAGCCTTGTAAAATCCGGTTAAACTTGGCCTCACCCCTCAGCGGTCATCGTAGCTTAGCAAGAACATTGAAAAGCTTAGAACATAATAAAACTTAGCAACACCGCAAGGAACTAGGTCGAACCCCAGCTCCGCTGTCCTTTTTTTGCAACTGAACGCCTATTTCGCACTGTTTCAACAACCTACAGAAAGCCAAGCGTGTTGCAGTCTGTAAACACCTTTTTCGCCACACGACTGCAGTCTTTTTTATTTTGGAGGTTCAAATTGGTGTTTCACATGCCAAAGCTAAACTTGGGGCATGAGCTGCACCGCACATGGAACGAGCGATCATTGCATACGAGCAATTATTTTTTTGCGTTTGAAAATTTCTTGCAAGCAGAGGAGTATATAAGGGACGTCTTCTTCTTTACAGTACGATTGTGCATCCAAGCATGGCCTTATTCGATGAACAGCTGAACACCTTTTCCACACCCTTTCAACACCCTAAGAAAAACGAAGGGTGTTGAAGTTGATTCCCACCCTTTTTCTCGCATACAAAGTGTGTAGAGCTAGGAAAAGGGGGTTGAGATTCAAGAAAAAGGGTGTAAAGGCCTCCCAACACCGTTTTTCCACTTATGCTACACCTTGTTTGGCTAAAAGGGGGTAAAAAGGTTCAGTGAGCCGTTCCCTACCTCTCCTACCCAGCCCAGCTCTTTCAGGAATTAGTCCTACTTCAGCAATTTTAGTGCTGAAACCTTTATATACTTTCCTATTGTGTCAATGCTGTAAAACAGAACTTACCAAAAGAGAAATCACTTTGCCCAAATTAGCCAAACAAAGAATAATGTTCTAACTTAATCCACTCGCCCTCCTTAACATTAACAAGTTGATACATGCCGACAGATGAAGGTGCGCAGATGCTCAAACATCGTCTACCTTCAGTTCTTAATACGTTATCACGTGAAAGCAACACAGATATTCCTTGCACCTAAATCAGAAGCTTGCTTGGATAATTTCTTGTAAGTATTTGCACTTGCACACAAACATGTCTTTCTCCCCCTCACCTCTTTTTGCGTTGTACGACTTAACAATTTCGCATTTAGCCATGCTCTTTTTCCTAGTGCGTGCAGTTTCCTGCGCCTCATCTGTTTTGTGTTTCTGTTCGTTTTGCATGTTTTTTTATATCTTTGAGTTGCTATTCCTGTGAAATTTCCGATTCAGTCATCAGAGATATTATTGATAACATATGCATGCAAAGATGAGGTGCTGTATTTTCAAAGCGAACCACGAGTGTTCTCGCTGACAGCGTCTGTAACGCGAAAACGCCGATATGAAAGCAAAAATTGGCCGAGTGTCTGCTCCTTTCTTTGCAAATGTCGACGCAAAGTGATAGTCGACTGGCGCCGCTGGCAAGTAAATGTCTCCCTTCTCTATCCCGCTCACCAACACGCTAGAGGTTTCCTGAAGTCATTTTAAATTTACCGCGTTCCACTTCCCCAAGTCAAGTGCCTCGATGACGACGGTGCCGTACGCCAGAGGCGCGCGTGAATCGAGGCACCCTACTACAGTGTTTATAGAACCAGCGTTCATAGAAGCCATCTAGTGGAATTTTTTGTTGCTGTTGCCGTTTGATTTTTCATATTCCGCCAGGTAACGCTGGCAACAGCAGGAGGCGGTTTTATGCAGTTGACGTAGTATTTTATTTGTTTTCGCAAGAACGGAGCATCCGTGAATTATTTAATAAGGGAACACTGCAAATATCACTCATGTAGTGTTTTTTCGCCTCATATTTGCGTAATGTCTGAGTTCTTGGTCAACAATGTTGACTAGCATGAACATTAATACCAGACTTAGACGTTTAGATATGGCAGTTAGTATATAAGACTATTGCTCACTTTCTCTTCACTTTGGTCGGGTGGCTGAATCGAGTCCCAGAGAAAGACACAGACAGACATACAGACAGACCAAATTTCTGCGTTTAAGTATAGCTCAAAAAGGCAGTCTGTAAAAACCGGTTTCTGGGGCCAGTACGGAACCTGAGTACCTCCGATTTGGAAGTCGCCTTCTGTCTGATTGCTCCATTTTTATATAGTCGAAGCGGTTTGGAAAACTTAGACAACAACGACAGAATCCATCACGAGAAAGCTTCGCGTTCAACCATCGTCGTCGTTTGACAGAGGATTCAAAGAGATTTCCTGTACGTTTCACCCTATGCAGCCGTGTGATCGTGTATATCTTTCTTCTGTTTCTGTTTAGAATACGAATCTGTATTTCTCAATGTTCAACTGATGCACTGTACTGCAGATGTGCTAATATTGTGAACTGTCTGACATTCACTATTTGCAAAGCGTGGGGTACGAGACAAATCAAGCCTTGTTATGGCTTTTTTCCGAATCTAGTAACAACGTCTGATGCTGCATGCACTTGAATTTGGTTTTTCACATACAACAATATATGGCGCAGGTGCAATTAGTAGGCACGTTGTTCTAAGTCCCCCTTAAAAAGAACCGATTAACCAACGCAACTAAAAAATGGTTTACGATTGTGGTACTCCTTAAAGCGAAAATTTGTGCGAAGGGCGAGCTGCAGGCCTTCAGGTTACGGGGCATACCTGCTGCGTCTCACGAAGTGATCACCGGATTATTCTGGCGCTGTCTCGCATCGCGTTGACGCGGGGTGGAATGTCTCGTGCCTTTCCCCATCCTCCGCTTTCCTCCACACCCTACCTTCGCGGGCCTCTTCGATCACTCGGTTGTCTCGTAGCGTTCGCCCCGGGGAGAACGCATCGCGCCGTCCAGGCAACACCACCCACCCCATCATACTCTCGCAATACTCCCCTCCTCTGCTCCTTCTGTCTCATTTGTCATAGCTGGTTCAACCAGGGACGACGGCGCCGTAAAACCGCAGGAGCGGGCGCTAAACTGCTGCGCACAAAAACAGGAATGCACAGTCTACCAACCGCAGAGGTACAGAGACTGTGAATTCGGAATCGTTTACAAGATCCCATCGCACGCGAATGACAACATGCAGTCAAGTAGAAATTTCCGTACAAGGGGCCCTGAAAGCCCATTTGACGACACACGTGTGTTCACACTTTCAAATGACTTAACGTTCTAGTAATCACCGCCTTCGAAAATTTTTGATAAAGCGAAGATAATAGCGGAGTTTTTTACAAGTCAAAACGGCGCATTCTCGCCGCGGTGCCTTTCCTCATCGGTTCATGTTTCTCTTCGCTCCGCGCTAGGGTTATCGTACATGATTGCCCTAGGAGGATGATCAGCATGATGATAATCATCATGATGATGATGATGATGATGATTCAACAACTTCCGGCTGTGCTTCGCTAAAGCGTCTAGTACTGCGTCGCATGCATCCCTCTCTGAACGAGATCCCCTGCCTTTTTTCGCTGCGTCCGCACCGTTTTCAACGACAGCCTTTCGTGGCCTAACTAAAAGTGAAAATTTTGATGTCTGTCTGTCTGTCTGTCTGTCTGTCTGTCTTCTGTCTGTCTGTCTCTCGATTCAGCCGCCTGGTCAAAAGAGAACAGAATTCTTGAACAAGAGGTTTCTAACGACTAAACCGAACCACTAAACTTGGAGACATACTCCATAGTTGTCAACATTGTTCAGTAAAAACCACACTAAGCACATTTGATGCAAGAAATCAATACATAAGTGGCATTTGCGGTGTTCTTATAAAGAAATAGAAATGGCTGGTTGGCTTTTGCGATAGCAAAACATTGCCTCCAATCCACGCTCTTCAGGTGGTTGGACACCGAAGCTGTAAATGACACCCACAACGATTACCCACGCGGCGTCACTTGATTCACACACGTGGCTCTACAAGACTGAAATCGGAGACTCTGCAAGCCATTACCTGGGATTCACCAGGGCGGTGTCTAGAACGCAGCAGCGTCGGAAGAAAGACGACGGACAGGAGCGTTTTTCGAATGCCGAGAAAGAGGGAAGCACGCGCGGCTATGGCGTCATCTCTTTCACTGCCTCCCCCTCAGTCTTGTTTCATGTGTCGCCTCCAAGAAGCGCCCTCTCCCTCCCCGGACGCTGATTCGGAACCACCGTCTGTCTCCCCGTCTCCCCATGTGGGCTTAGCTTGGCAAGACGACGGGCTCTCGCTCCGATTCTCTGCGGGACCAGCTTGGATCCTTGGCGGTGCCAGGAGTTTGTGTATCCTAGGTGTAGCCACTAGCCAGTAGTAGCCTGGGATGTTGGTGTAGGCAGTAGTAGCCTGGGAGTTTTCTGCTGACGCGGACACGAGAATTTCCATGACTGGTTAGAGGTACTCTGCTTCGCAGTAATAAACAACCACCCGTTGAAAGCAACTTTAATGACCCGAAAATACGGAGAGCACGCCATGGTTCTGGACCACATGGCGGCGTCCCAAGTTCAGCTTTCTCTTTCAAATTTTGTTCGTAACTCTGAATCGATGGACACACAGACTGACCGAAATTTTATTGTTTGAGTAGCTCAAGAAGACCTACTGCTGCTCGACTCCGCATATTATTCCACGAAACAATTATTCAATACCGTACGCACCCTTTCTCTTTCGTCTGAGTGCCTAGAGGCATTTTTCTACCTAGAAAGGCTGTTCATTAATTTCTTGTCATGTTCTCAGTGCGGCCAATTGCGATGTGTGGTGGCTTGGTTCCCTGCCACGGCCCTATATTTTAAAGACGATAGTCTTTGTTAGTCTACTACAACACGAAACTTTTGATGTGTTGCGGGACGTTGCTGTATTCGACGGTCCAGCCGAAACAACTTCAATGAGACGAATCTAATAATGTGATACACACTAATGAAGTAGTGTTCGGTCTTCTTAGTTATTTTAAAAGGCAATTAAAGCTAGTGTGAGCCGCCCAACACAAAGGAGGAGGGTAGAAAATGGCATACCTGGCGCAGATCACATCAGAAGTTAGGCGAAACGCGACGTTCCGCTGCTGGCAGCTCCTGCTCAGCGAGCTCCAGTGTTAAGTCGTCCAAATGGGCGGGTCCAGGAACGCATATCTACTTTTAACACGAAAGTGTTAAATTTATTTTGCACGAAAGTGTTTTATGGCCAGGTACACCAGGATCCGTCACGGAAATGACATCGCCAGAAAAAGTTCCGTTGACGCGGCTTCACCGGGATTCGAGCCACGAACTCTCTCGCCGCAACGGGAGATACACAGCGCTATGTCCACTGCGCTATGAATTCAAGCGCAAGTAGGCTTAGGAACGCATCTCATATCTTTCCCACTACCTTATTCGTTCAATGGTGCCGTCGTGTAGGAGAGGCAAAGCGAAGTAGTTCATCATCACGCTAATGAGCGCGGCAGTTGACGTATCGATGCCAGCGTCTTCGTGTGCGCGGGACGTGGCTTAATTGAAGTACCCTCCGCCACTTCCTGCTTTCGGTTTCGCTTCCGTGTCGTTCACACGGTTTTCAAGGAGCTGTGATTTGAGTCGCATTTATGCAATGTTCTCGCGCGTCCAATCCAGTGTCTAACGTTCTTGCGTCGAACGGTGCCACACCCACGTAATATAAATAGCGATGTGCAAGTTCATATGGCCGCGCAATAAACATTTAAATGCCCCTCTGTAGCCACATTTAACTTTCGTGGATAAGGATGTGATTACAAAAATTGCGAATTGACTTTACTTGTGGCAATTCCGACCATTTTGTTGTACATGTAAGAAAAGACCACTATTATTGACGGTTTCCTTGGCGCTCTTTGCCCTTAGTCGACCTTCCGCCATTAAGATACAATTATCATTGAGGGCACAATAACAACCGCAATCCACATCTCATTTTTTGCAGGTTTTCGGGAGCCCCTATTTCATCCCTGTCAACGCCATCTTCCGTGGTGCCGCCCGCTTAACGCTTTTCCTGTTCACAAAGACACGCCTCAGGAATTCCTACCAGCTGTTAAAGGAGCCATGAAGAGAAAACCCAAGTTTGGTTCATTCAAAAGATTGTCTCGTTAGAATCATACTGACACCACTTTTAACGTAAACTTCGCTCAAATAAGCTTACATAATTAGGAAAAACGGAATGGTCATGCGACCCACCAGCTCATTTCCCGCAACAGAACCTATGATGTCACATGAGCTAAGCTCTGCGATTGGCGGAGGCTGGCAGAAGCAGACGAAAATTAGGTAGAGCTTACAAACTAGACGAACGAGCGATTTGCGCTTAAATTTAGGGCACATTCTTTACAAAGCAATAAGAATGATGGGACAAACAGTGGAAGTTACGACAGCACATGTAAACATAGAAGTACTGATGCGTTCTGCTGTTCGTACTGCGCACAGCATGCTTGGTTTAGCTGCACAGAACTACGGGCTTGGGGTTGTCTCAGACGACACTGGCCGATTGACGCAAGCAACGGTGTCTACGTGACCCCATTTGTCGAGCGAGCACTGTGTTCAGGGAACGAATATTTTCCACCAGAACAAAACAAGCCAGGTTTAAATGCGGGCAAAAAAAACAACAAACGCTTGCCACGGTATGGTGCGCCATCTAGGTTACGGAACGTAAAGAAAAACGCGGGAACAAACCAACACCCGCTGTAACAGGGTGGAGACAAACTTTTGAACGGTCCCGTGCCGCCGCAATTGGGCCAACGGGCTCAACGCGTTATTCTTTCGTTTCCACGAGACCTAGCAACGCGAAACAGACAATATGATTCAAACTTCTCAGTAAACCGCGTTGCGCGTATAATTTTAGCGCGGTTTTGACACAATGAGCTTGCTCGGCGGCTGAGCGAGCAACCGAAAATGGCGGCGCCAGCGTATACGTGTCTCTACCCTGTACGGCGGTATGCGTTGAATGAAGGTATTCCGTCATACAATGGTAATCATTGATAAGCCCAGTGGTTGCTTTCAGGCCACTTGGACATGATCATCCGCTCCTCCCCGATGAAGTAATTTTTTTAAGCCGTATTACAGTAGTCCAATATATTTCTTCGGAAAACAATCGGAAGGCAAAGTGCGTGTTCCAGAAGCAGATTCTTGTTGTGTAAATTGCTAGGAGAGCTGGTAACAACATCTCAGGCGGGGCTGTGTGAACAGCGCAAGCATGTAACCGGCACCGCTAAGGAAGTCTGAAACTCTTCAATCCTCTTCGAAGTTTTGGAAACTTCTCTTCAAGAAGTTATGTAGACGTAAACAAGAAGCTTCTGAGGCGTCCAGCAAGCAGTGTCGTGAATGAAGTTTTGACGGCTCAAAGCGTCACGTTAGCACTACACTACAGATTCAGTATGGTGGGCATCTATACCTTCTTGGCTAAGACAACCCTAAGAAGTTATAATGCCCTTGTGTTGACGGATCTTAGATTTCCGGTTCGCCGTTTTGATGCAGGTGTACAGAAAGTATTTGCGAATTACCTTAAGGGAACAACTTCATTTAGGATAGATTAATAAACAATGTAAATTATTTGTAATCGTAAGGTCCTAAACTTCACCAATATGACACGTGAGCACATTAATTTTTTTATGACGGCGCATTTCTCTTCCTATTTTCTACGCGAGCGGCTTTCAACGAAAACCCTCCACATATCTTTAAACTGCAATATCACTACCATTTTCTAGAAATTAATTCAAGTTACTCGAAAAGCATTGTACGGACATTGTGCACACGGCTTCAATAGTGTAGGGTAAGCCAGTGTTGTACGAGACGAAAATCCCGGCCGTACAAATTTACTCGTTCCAGCCACATAATGCGTGTGTGTGAACTATGACACTCGTTGAAATAAGGCACTGAGAAATAAACGAGTCCCTAACGGTCTAGGGCAACACATGCTTTTCTTACCTGTTAACTCGTTCCCTCGAACGTCTACAGGACTCAGTGTTGTCATCGCCTTCTGAGGAAAGCAACGTGCCTAGTAATTGTTTCTGAAGAGTAAATTTCCTTCGCGAGCAGAGAAATAAAACTTTATTTGCCTAACCGCCAGCTGCGCAAGGGTCACTGCGCAAAGGTCCCTCTAGCAGAGGACTCCGGGGCAATGCGGTGTTCTCTGCTAGGCGGCACAGTTCTTGAAGGAAAGGCTAGTCAGCGTGGCCTCCCATGACAAGGGTGAGCTGATGAGGGCGATGACGGCTGTAGGCGCATGCGCTCCGACGTTATGGATGGGTCTACCCCTCGGATGTGTTCTGGCGAAGCAGATGGAATGGTACAATATGGACAAGCATCACGGTGGATTTGGGGCGCATATTCGTGGCTAGTCTAGGGTTGAGGAGGAACTGATGTCGCAATCTGCGAATGGCGTAGTCTGCGGTTGGAGTGAGTGAGGCATTAGATGGTGGTAAATGTTGCCTTATGTGTCTGTGATTGGCAAGGATGTCAAATAGGTAAGGAGGCTGGCTCTGCTAACCAGGGGAGGGGGAGGTTGCCCAGGTGAGTGGTAGTCCCCAAAAACAAACGTCAGAGGACCTAGCTGCATGGAGATAGCCCGGCATGCACTCTTTTGAGCAGAACTAGAAGATGTAGGGTGATGATGACCAGAAGATGTAGTATCAACCTAACAAGTGAACTGGACGCCATAGGACGAGTACCTGAAAATTCCCTCCGCTACTTTTATGCCTTCTTGAAACGTGGAAAGTACTTTTTATTTGGGGGGGGGGGGTGGAACCACTAGGCCTCTGACAGCTTTTTCACAGAAGCATCATCTTAGACTGATTCAGCCAGGTGATGATATCTTTACTTTGCCGTACATACCTAAATAACGTAAAGAAAGCTTAAGTCGCCTCTTGCCGCATTCTATAGACGGTTAAGGCGTACATCACGGCTGCGACATACCTTAATCAACAGCCCGTAGCGTCCCGCTTTGCGCTATATGCTTTGGTAATGTTTACAAGGAAATTTCGGTGACGACAGCCAGAGACACATTGACGGAACTGCTGCAACTGTTTGACTTTAGAAGTTGCCCCGGGGACTGTCAGTGCATGTGCTGTCAGTGAGAGTGACACAGAGTGCGACCTTCATTTTGTGTAGATTCGGTCCCAACCACTACAAACCTCTGTCACATTCCACAGGCAATACGTAAACAGGTTTCCAGCAGATAAGGGCCATGCGAGCGATCAGGAATGCCTTTTCGTTCAGGAAAAAATAATGTGTTCACCGAACAATTGAAATGAAATCGTCACTGCAACTTCTTTCGCATAACGAAAAATTAGTTCTGCTGCTCCGCCGTTATAAGTTTGCATACGAGACGGCGGGTTTTTTAATACTTAGTTACGTTAAGCAACGCACTTTTTGGGTACTGTTGCATAGGCGAGGCGTCCACGTACCCAGCTCTCTCACCCCCGTCATATAGTGCTAGCGTGGTGAACGAGTGGCGAGCAGGAGAGCTGCCTTGGTCTTGAAGACAAAGAGGCGACAGCAAAACCTTAACTGGTTGTACTGCATGGCTAGATATGAACAGCCAACGCCGCCTGACAAACATTGCCTAACGCGTGAGCGAAAAATGGCCAAACAGCCACTCTCCTGTTGCTCTCTCTTACCCTTCCCCGCTCCGTAGCCTTCCAGCATGCTTTCGTGTCCGCCGTTCAGCGCCGCTTCTCGGTAAACTATGCAAATAGTTGGAAGTTGTTTAGCGTTCCCGAGACGGCTGCTCCTACGCCTTTTGTTTTTCACCATGTCTGTCTGTCTTGATCTGTCGCTGATAAACCGCCTTTGCCACGAAGCAAAATCCCTTGTGCTGCCGCAGGCTGATGCCCGCTTTGCGCGCTTATCTGCTCGGATCATAGGCCCCGAAATTTTCTGAGTGGGGCATCCCCCCTCTGTCCCCTCCGCATTTCGGTCTTGTTTTGACCCCGCTGTTTGCACTCCGCATCGGTACGCACTTCTAAATTGAGGACTGTACTGTACAAGCACCCGGACAGCGTGGCGGGACCCTCAGCTGCTTATCCTTTTGTTTTCTATTACTTTTGTGAATTTTACAAGCACGTGATATTTTTTGGAAAGTAATGGTAGAAGTGAGCTCCTGAACAAAAAACGTGCACGCACTTTTTTCTTCTCTAAATACTCCAGAGAGAAAAATATCAGTAAGATAATGGCTGCCCCATCCGAAAATATCGTTTTTTCTGTTAGCTATATGTGTACCCGACAATCAATATCTTCTTACACTATTTCAGGCCGCCTCCGTAAGTTCTCTTAGAAAAATGCAGCAAGTATGAAGCGAGCGACACGTTGAACGAGATCCCCAGTGCGCCACAGAACTTACGCCCCGTCACGCCTAAGATGGGGCCGAAACGGCCCTTGAAGCCCCAACAGGCAAGCTGACAGGACACACGTCGTAGAAGTGGGTGCAGCGTTCGCGACTCGCGAGCAATGACCGTAAGGCTAGATGTCCGCCGGCAGCGCGCCACATAGCGAATGAGTGCCTGAACTAAGCGCGCGACGCGTTAGGCAATGTTTATACAGGCGGCGTTGGAACAGTGATGGAACAGGAACAGTATGGCCGTCGACGGGCAGAGCGACGCTCTCACTATACTCCACAATGCCGACTGACTCAAGTCGACGAAAGGGTGGAATTTATAAACAGAAATAGCAGCTTTCCGCACGAGACATAAAAGTACAAACGCAAAACACAAGCCCCGTAACGGGCTTCGGCGAGCCTGTTCATGCTGTTGCGGGAGAGAGGGAGGGAAAAGAGCAGTACCTTCCAGCGCAGGTGGCGATGAGTCAGCTGCCGGCACCGCGTCCCGCCGCCGAGAAGGGCTGTTCGAAGGGGTTCGGGCCAAACCGTATTTTCGGAGGTCCTCCCCTCCCATCATCAGTGCTATGGGGGAAAGCATCTCAGCGCGCTGTCTTGCTGGGAAACGCAGAAGCTTCCGCCCACTGAGACGGTTCGTTGCAGTACCGAGGTTTGCATGTTTGCGCTTTTACATAATACAACAGTTTGCATTTATACTCGCATTTGTCTCACAACTTTGATGTGTTGCATAATGTGGCATTATAACGGGTGGTTTCCTGCGGCTTCTTTAACGCTAGCCCATCGTCCTTGTACCTTTAGGGCTGAGTAGCCTATACCCTGCTTCTGAACCTATTCACTATTCTTAATACGTGGCCAATGGACACAAAGCTCTCCGACGGAAACGCCCAGTCAAGGAAACAGCCTCAGAGACGAAAAGGTGTATTGCAGGTCTTCTGACATTCGTAGGTTCGAACGGATTGTTCCTATTCTTGAAGTACTGACCCAATGCCCAAACTGAGAGATTTCAATAAACAAGAACGCTCGTTTTGCTACAATCTGCATATATAATGTGATTTTTTTTATTACAACGCAAATTCCTTAACCTAAATGCCGTAGTTCCTTTTCAAGCACCAAAACTCAGAAGTCCTTCAACACTTTGTGGCTAAAATGCAGTCTTGAGGTGTAGGTATATGTCCTCCTTCCGTAGCCTCAGGGATTCGCAGTTTCAGTGCAACCTATTTCATCCCATACCCCAGAAGATTTCCAGATAGAAGTTTTTTCTGCTGTTTCCAATCGCCTTCTTCTGGTGTGGCCCAAATGCCCTACCTGACAGCACACACATACATGAGAGAAATGTTTTTAACAGCCAACGTTTTTATTTTGGTGACATCAGTTGATCCGTTGTTTTCGTATTAAAATCTACCGGTCTTGGCCCGGCTGCCAAATAGAATTCTCACGGAAAGCAAATAAAAAACAAACAACTATTTGTCACATGCAACCAGCAAAACTGTGCACACCAGGATTCAAACCGTAGAGTCGCACACTTTCCACCCAATGAATACACCTTAGGTAGAGCATAGGTTTTAACTTCATGGGCTAGTAAATGGAAACTTTACTGACACCGCTTTCTAGAGTACATGTTTTTGTTATTAAGACCGTTTTCCACCTCAACGTAGACGTCCACAACAAGTGCACTGCTCTGAGTATCTGCGGAGGAGTGAAAAAGAAACACCGTATGGAGAAGATGCTTTCCTTCAATCAAACACCGCTCGCCTAGGCCCGGAACTCTAAAATGAATCTTACTTCTCCAGAAAAATCTGCAGATGCCTATGGTGCCAAGCCATACATAATACGCATACGTAAAAAAAATGTACAACAGGCTAACCTGTCACACACCCCTTTGTTCGTTGTTACCGTCATGTTAGGACTAATTTCACCCAACGGTTGTCCCCAAGCTACAGGCACATCCAGCTTTGGTTGCATCATTTGGGTGTAAATAATGTCCCTTAATACGCACACATTCTATTGCCATTTTCGCCCAAACTTTCTCTGTAATCCTCCGTAACCGGCTGACACGATGGCCCGTTCCCGTATATATATCCCATGTAAGAGAGTTATGAAAGGACCTCACATTTTTAAATATAATGGCCTTTAAACACCAGATGGTACTTTATACTCGCACGAGAAAATAGAGTGCACCGTGTCCCACAGCGCCAAGCGCATCGTCCTCCGAAGCCCGGGTCGGCACTAACCCATCGCTATAGGGCGTTCACAGCCGATCACCAAATTCAACCTTTGATCATGGCACTTGGCCTCCTGCAGCGTAACATCATTGGTGAAGGTTGCTATGTCCGCCCTCATCCTGGCCCCCCAGCGTTGCCCTTCTCGGCATTTGAAGCCATTGCTTCAAAAGAATCGGAAAGCGTAGTGCAGCCCCAGCCTCGCGTAGCCATGAACTCGGCGATTCCCAAGACCCCTGTCCTCGCCTATGACCTCCATAGACCGGTGCAGAAAAGTCGATGGGCCACCTGCTACGCATTTTTATGATGATACCGTTCCCCTCCGAGCTCCGCGACGCGTCTTCATGTTCTCCGGACGTTTCTCGCGGCATCTAAAGGCATCGCTGTTTCGCGGCCGTTGGTCAACAAGCTCATCAGCACCATCCGTGGCGGCAAACATTTTTCCACTCTATTCCCCTCCAACATCGCATCTTCCTCTCGCCGTTCCACTTACAACAGCCTCGACTTACAACTTCCTAGACCAAAAGCCTCGACTACAACAGCCTCGACCGTTCACTTTCGTCGAGGGCGCCATCACCCGCGACGAGAATGATGTAGACATTGTCGCGCAACGGAGGAGGCTTCCTCGTCGAGGGGTGATATTACGGGAGGAGGCCCAAAGGCATTGGTCTTGTCATTGCTCTGGCCAAAGGCAGTGCTATGGCGGTCATGGCCTACCAGTACATCCATTGTGTCGCCTTAAACGACGGTTCATGCAGTTGTCCCACTATGACTTAACAGTATCATAAAAGTCAATTCAGCCTATGTCTGCCAAGGTAAACAATGCCCACAAGTGTAACTGCGGAGATGCGAACCTTGAAAAATGCTTGCGCAATATCTGACCGTTCCGACTAGGGAGCTTCCACAATTTATTGGCTGGATGGCTCACCGGTACATTTCAATTTTCATTCTCGCTAATGTACGTTACCATGTACAGTCTGGTAGACTTTTTTTATTTTTCAGGTATTTCAGCTACCAAGAAATATTGCTCCCGATACTTGTGCCAAGGGTTGAAAGATTTCATCCGTTCGAACTTTCATTGACTAGGATAAGTCTTTCTTACGCCAGATAAATGAAACGGTGTTATTTAGCGCTCCCTCAGCGAACACTGAGTACACTATTGGTAAAAGAAGTATATTTTTTATTAATCTTACCTGCTTAATCTTACCTCAGGAATGCCGGTAAATGGCTACGTGAAGACCTGTGCTTTACGGCGTTATGAGAAGGAACGCTACCAGTAAAGACTATTGCTGTTAAACTGCCTTGACCAGAACACTGACAACTAGGAGTAGCTGAAGAGCATAAGTCCAGCCATTGCGGCTTCATTACAAGATTCAACAGTAAACAACATTAGTTGTTCACTGAAAAAACAGGAGTTCCATAGGCCCTGTTAGTGTCGTGGCTTTGCGACTGTGCACAGAAGCCACATCGTAAAATTTCTATGATCAAAACAACGAGCGCGAGGCGCGAATGCATAGACTAACAAGAAGCGATTCCATACTATGGTGCGAAGGCACAAAAATAGCATAGATATATATGTACAGATATATACCCAACAACTGAGCATCCAACATCTTGGTGGCGGAAGCTCAAACAGTACATTCTCGCATTTATCAAGCCCTGAAAGAAGCGGAACGCACAGGCTATACTTGTTGTCGCCTGTGTGCCTCGTATAGACAGCGCGTAAATATATGCGTCCTGGTCTAGTTCCCAGCCTCCTTTCTTGCAGTGTCCACACATAGGAACAAAATAATCTTCGCGTTACCGGTGAACTTTTCTGTGAATCATTTCCGGTTTTGTTGTCAAGGCATTGTGTCTTCGAAGTTGAAACGAGGTTGAAACGAGGCGGCGGCGTTATGAATGCAGCTATATAGGCAACGCTCACATATCTTTTCACATCGAGGCCAAGCGTCAGTATCTCTGTACAAAGCAAAGTACAGCGTGGTGCTTCCTGAATAATCGGCCACTGCTGGGGTTGAGGTAAGGTGCCTCAATCCCAGATCTTTCACTGTAGCCAACATCCTTGTTTTGCTTTTTACAGGTCATTATGCTGATACTTGGGCCTCTGGGTATTCGCGACTATGTGGTCGCAGTGATAGCAGCAACGCATTGCGATTCTGCAAAGGTAATAGCTGCAAAACAAGAAACGTTTTGCCTAACTCCAATTTATCGAACAGGCCTACTTTGCTTGGCCCTACTGTTATTACGGGAACTCTACCGAACGCTCCTAGGGTTTCCGTCATCTTGAACAGGTGTCCCATTTCATTTTGCTATTCGAAATTCGTGCGTACACATTGGCTTATGTAGAATGGCTATTAGAAATAAGCACACCGGCCATTACTTCTAATATCGAAAACATTCAAAAGCAAAGTAAGACGTTTATGGTGCGGGTTTCGTATTGCGTTGCAATGGTGCTAAAAACCCGGAAGGGCATCACAGCTGGGCCACCTTCTCGGCTAGCATATCGAGGTAATGTTGCTTTATGTCCGATGCCACCGCCAGCCTTTGCGCCGTCCCCCACAACAAACAGCGCACAGTTTCTCGGCGTTGTCCTGGCAGCAGAAGGCACCGGTGACGACGGCGAGGGGTCAGCGCACTTGAAGGTTCCTACAGCGGGTCACCCAACTGGCCGTTTGCTTCGACGCAGGCTGCACTGCATTGCCGAATTCTGCTATATGTGCAGCACTTCTTGCTGGTCCTTATTCACTGCGGACAACAGATAAAAGAAAGCAAAGCAAAAAATAAGCAAAAGCATTTGGACAGTTTTTTGGGCTCAATATTTAAATTACAGGAAATTCATAGCTGGCTATTTTCAGGAAACTGAAAGGAAACTTCAAAAGCAACTGTCCACGCTTCTTTTACATCCACAGGTATTTAATTCAGCAATGCCTTCTACCCGAAAGTCACTTGATGTGGTGCGTTGCAGGACTTCAGGAAAATTAGTGCCAGTTACCGCCAGTAGCAGTGCTGCGCATGCGCGCGGAGCAGTGACTGGACTGGACTAGACTGGATCGGACTGGACTGGACTGGATTGGATTGGATTGGATTGGAAATAGTTTTAGCAGCAGTAAGCATAATCAGCTAATCCGAGACAACAAGAAACCTAAGAAACGTTGACTTACCGAACTTGCTGACTAACAACCAAAAAAAATTTTGGCAGGTTGTGAACCCCCGCATACAGCCCCAATTATTCTTACCAGTGAATCGGGTGACGTAATCACCGATTATGAATGCGCTAACATCTTCAACACCGCTTTCTCATCCGTGTTTACCAAAGAAAGTAACGTGTGATTCACAATACCATCCACTGTTATAGAGTGTCGACAAATTAAAAGTTTCCTCCGCTTCCGGGATTGACGACATCAACTCCAAGTTCCTCATGAATACAAAATATATTTCTGCATCTTTTCTATGCTTGCTCTTCTCACAGTCACTTTTAACAGAACATCTACCAGAGGACTGGAAGAACGGGAAGGTGGTTTCAATTTTCAAATCAGGTAAGAAAAACTCGCCTTTAAACTATCGTCCCATATCTCTAACCAGCGTGCCCTGTAAAATCATGGAACACGTCATCTACACGCATATCATAAACTTTCTTGATTCAAACAGCTTTTTTCATCCAGCACAACATGGTTTCCGCAGAGGTTTCTCTTGCGAAGCGCAACTGGCCTTATTTGTTCATGATTTGAATACTAACCTGGACTGTAACTCACAAACCGATGCCGTATTCCTAGACTTTCCCAAAGCGTTCGACAAAGTACAACATTATCGACTGTTAACAAAACTTTCCCAGTTAAACCTTCACCCTAACATATTAAATTGGGTCAGAGAGTTCCTTACAAACCACTCCCAGACTGTTAATATCAACAACCGTACCTCTAATCCTCTTCCAGTAACGGCCGGAGTACCCAGGGATTGGTTCTTGGTCCCCTTTTATTCCTTATATACATAAATGACTTGCCTTCAAACCTAACCTGTAAAACCCGCCTGTTCGCTGATGACTGCGTTATATATGACAGTGTTACTGACATTTCAAAACAGTCATCCCTACAAGCCAAACTAAAGTGCCCCAGGAATGGTGCGAGCGCTGGCTCATGGAACTTAACCCCAGTAAATGTAACGTCGTTTCATTCAACCGCCGCCGCATGCCGCTCGTGTATCCGTACACAGTTAATGTCAGCCCCTTAGAAAATGTTCAGTCATACAAGTAGTTGGGCGTCACTCTTTGTGGCGATCTTTCATGGAACATACACGTTACAACATCATTTCATCTGCAAATAAAACACTGGGTTTCCTTAAATGCCATTTATACCTCGCTCCACAACACGTAAAATTACAAGTATACAAATCCATTGTTAGACCGAAACTAGAATACGCATCGCCCATTTGGGACCCTCGACAATCTTAGCTTACACATACCATCGAATCACTTCAAAACCGGGCCGCCAGATTTATTCACTACTCATACTCTTCCACTGACAGCGTATCTGCATTGAAAGCAGAATCTGGTTTACCGGATCTAGAAATTCGCCGTCGTATTGCCAGCCTGTCTTTGTTCCCCAAACTTTTTCATAGTCCCTTGCATGCCCTACCTTATATGGCTCCCGCAACACGCATATGTCGCCGCAAGAGCCATTTGCTTCAAGTTGCTCGGCCACGTTCCCGGACTTCTACTTTTTCTGCCTCGTTTTTTCCGCGTACCGCGCCAGACTGGTACGGCCTTCCCAGTGAAATCGCAACCATTACCTGCCCATCATCCTTCATAGAAAACATCAATAAGCATTTTCTTTGTTAAATCTTTGGCTTCTATGTTTGTCATTATAATTACCCACCATTTATGTAATACCCCCTCGCGGGTCCTTAAGGAAATAAAATGAAATGAAATGAAATAACCAGCTGAACCTTAGCTCACGCTACGTATACCCTGGCATAGCCGAGCTAAGCCACTGCTAATTTTTTATTTTTCTTTATGCGCTCACATTTTATTTCACGACACCAAAAGACCGACTGTAAATCTTGCCTTTTAATAATCCGCTCGCTTATTCACGCCCAAATTACCCGCAAAGGTTGCGTTTTATCGCTTTGGCTTGGCGCCATAGCTGGGCCGAGTTTTCGTGGTTATTTAGCAATCGAACGAGCACAATTTAACCATGTAGGAATCCCGTCCCGAATTGGGGAAAATTATCCTCGTGAAACGGCAGAGCCCCCAACCTTTACCACAATGCAAGGCTTCGCGGACGGCAAGCGTTCATATATCTCTATTGGGCTAGTTGGTTGTTATACATTGTCAAATAGAGCTTGAAGATGAGGACAACCGAAGGGGAGACACGACGTCGCTGTGCCTCCACTTCTATTATCCTCGTCTTGAGCCACTGTTCACCCACATTCATAGATTACATCGTCGTCCTGCTAGGGTCACTTTGTTTCAGCAACAGCTGTTCTCATCGTGAGTTTGAGCAGAGCGCCCAGAGGAAGGCCACTACTGACGGGCCACGTTGACGAAGGCGATGCCCCACATGATGCTCCAGACCCATCCGACCACGAAGGGCGCCGTGATGGCCTGCAGCAGCGACGCCAGCAGCGCGTAGCCCGCCGCCCGCCACCGACTGGAGTGCTCTGTCCGGCAGCCGCACAGCACGGCCAGACTGCTGAGCAGGGTGCCTGCATTGAGAGTAAACGCTGCTTTTTCCAAAGGGCGCTTTTCGAACGCTTCATTCCACTTGCGAACGTCTAAAGCAGTAATTTCAGAGCATGGTTAAAGGGGCAGCCGTTAGCCGACAAGCAAAGGAAGTTTCCGCTAACAGCCGTAAAACATCTAGGGCACCATAACTCATTCAGGTAATTTCAGATGTACTGTGTGCGACTTATCGATACATTGAGCTTGTTAATGGTATTGTGCTACTTCTGTTTTGTTCATGTAAAATTGCACTCCTTTCTTTCACGCATTGCTGGTCGAGAGTAAATAGAATAAATAAACGGCGATTGGTGAAGTTTCTAAACATTTGTAGCAACGACGGGAAGCAAAAAACAGATGACATAGAATGATAGTAATCACCACGTACCTTCCTTCTCCATTGTACTTCAAGTACGTTTTGGGAGACTTTTCTTATACCTGCGCTACACGGTCGTTTCGAATGCAAGGACATCGAATGCAAGGACATCGAACCAATTATCTATCGAGTGCCACATTGTAAATACATGAGGGGGGGGGGCGAACTTTTAAATGAAGCGTTCAGTCAAAGGTTTGCACGCTATCACAGGCATTATTCACTCGTAGCTATTATGACCAAACCCAACGATCAAACAAACGACTTAAGTATTGTCGGAATGCCTGAGGCGCTCGCTCTTTCCGTTGGTTGCCGGTTTAAGCTCATCGTCGCTGTGGAACACTTTCCGTGTTAATTTGACGTTGTTACGATTCAGCGCGGCGCAACCCTGTGTGCGCGTGCTGCAAGTTTGTTTGGCGTGGCCAAGTTCTCCGTGCTTTGCCGGAAAGGCCGCCTTCCTCGAACATGCTGAGACAAGTACCCGCCATGTGTGCCCCGCTAGCGGTAACTCAAGACTGCTCTAGGGGAGGCATGTAGAGACATGCATCTGCGAGCGGACGCCGCTCAATGAGATCTCTCCCCCTTTCTCAAACTCAACGTGCGCCGCTACCGCAGGCTCTCAGGAACCAGGGAAAGAGCGTTCGTGTGTGCCTGTACTGTGCTCGGTCCGTGTGCAAAGTTCTAGGAAATGTGTTTGGTCGTTATACCGCTTCGGGAATAAATACGCGGACGCGGTTCCACCGGGCGTATACCGCATTCTATTCACAGCATCAGAACCTGCTGCAGCACTGTTCGCGTCATGCTGTCAGCTTAAACGGAAGGGTGCTTCTTCCTGTAATTCAGTAGCAATCGTCGTCCCACAACGCCGGAGCGGCTTCGGTGCGGTAAGCGGGTTGGATAGTAGCCGTGTCATATGTTCTCTAGCAGCTACAAGACGGTGTTCACACTCCTTTTCTTCTTCTTGGGGAGTTACATACTTCTCCGGCGCAGTGACGTCATAGTTATGCGAGGCTTGGATCCGCCTACGCAGTTGCACGAAGGTCGTACCGGGCGCCCCGCGCCAGAAGAGTTTTTTTCCAGGGTTTCTTTTAGGGGCGAAGCTCCTAAAGCCATGGGTCTGTCCATCCCTTGTGTCTCGTGGTACGTGACCGCCGCATGCTTTCGGAGATGTCGCAAAGTGGGCCGCGTTGCACGCGCAAGAACCGGCATGCAACCGGCAGCGCAAACTCGGAACCAGGAGCGAGCTTGTCTGTGTTCGCCAACGGAGGGCGCGAGCGCACGTGCACTGCGAGGGGGGCAGATCACGCAAGAGATCAAGCCACGAACGCAGGCAGTCGTTCTCGGAGATCCAACGAGACGCAAGGACCTTTGCTCGTTTCCTCTCGTCTTGTTCGGGCACAAGTTCGCCCTAAATAAAAGTTATTTCTTTACCGTTGTGTCCCATCCTACGTGACAAATTGTGGTGGAGGTGCGGGGGTAGTCCCTCGATGGCGCGGGGTCTTTCACCAGGTCTGGGCCCTGGGACATTGACTCCGAAAATAAAAGTTGATTTGTACAATGTACGCACACAGTCTTACGTCCTTCTTAATGATGTAATGGGCGAACTTTCACGGGAGAGTTACGGTTACCGATGATCTCCCCCTCTCGAGGTTCGCCCCACTTATCATCATTCATTCCGTGGATATGGCGTGATTTTTTTCTGCTTACGCCACCGGACCAAGTTCAAGCTTAAACAGCTCCCCTTCAAAAAAAAAAAAACCTTTACAGCCAGGATACATGAAAGGTGTGCTGCAAAGCGAGCTCCTCAGAAAATTTCCAGATTCAGCGAGTGGAAACCCGCTTATGTTGCATCTGCTGCGTCCAGGACGACACTGGACCCGATTGATGTGTGCTAGCCCGCGTGGCGACTGACCGCAAAAAAAAATGCAACGCTCAGGAGATCTTTATGAGCACATCGTTCTAATTTATGTGACATCAATGGCGGTCTGGAATGTCCGCGTTCTTTTTTTTTTCTAAACGTCTCTGGACTGAGGACCGTCTGGCTGCTCTCTGTCTGCATCAGAATGTTATGCCAGTGCATATATTTCTTCTCAACCATTTTAGTCAGCTTCTTCCTGCGTTTTCTTTTCATTTTAGTTTCGCATTTAAAGTCACCCTCTTGTTTCTGTGACCTACCATCTCACGCAGCATTCCCAACATCCTTCATAACTGCAGTCCCATTTGAAGACGCACTTCTGATGCGCGCTCCGGCATTGGTTAGTTTCTGTCCGGTATGCTGCCGTATGGCCAGAACCCCTTTTCGAAACGCAAATTGGTGCAGTGTTGTGGGTGTCAGCAGAGTTTCGTTCCGTTCGATGCCCCACACCCTAAATCGGCTGCATGAACATGTCACCACGAAGACTATAAAATAAAATTTATTCATTGGTATGGTTGCACTAGCACACGCTTATGTACAGACGTACATAAACCTAGACTTCGACGTGAAGACGGCGCCGCCTTAAAAGTCAAAGTGTACGTTTCTCTGCCTACCTCTGTAATATGTTCCAGTGCAATCCCTTCAACGATGCCATACGAGCGAGGCCGACACCAAGCTTTGGTAAAATCGCGTACAAACTGAATAAAATAATAACACCAGACGGGAGACAGCTGTCTCAAATGCATCTTGTATTGCAGGAGACGCATACACTAAGCAAGAATCTGCACACTTTTCTAATTCGAGAAACCTAACCAGACAAAATTGGCAAAATAAAATGTCCTTCAGCTGCATGAACATTATGCGACTACTTCTAGTTCTTCTATTTCTGTTTGCTATTTCTATATTTCTATTTTTCTACATTTTTTTGTATTTCTATTTTCTAATTTTTATTTTCCATTTCTTTTTATTTATATTTATATTTTCTTTTATTTCTTCTATCCCTATTTCTTCCACAATAAAAGAATCGTGAGTTCTTCTCAAGCAAACAAAATAGTGAGCAATTCTTGCATGAGCGTAGCTAAACTGCTGTAAGTACCCTGGGAACAAGTTGCATTTCCGTAACACCGGTCTCGCAGCATATATTGCTAGCTAGATAGTGTCTCGAAGTGGCCGCTTAAGACGACGGTCAAGCCCCAGTCTGCAGCAGCGGCACCAACAGCGCAATCGCAAAAGTCGTCGCGACAGAGCAGCCTTTTCGAACGCGTCGCATGCGGCGAACAAACGACAAACAGTGCCGGATAAATATGTGTAGCAACGTTCTCTTTTTTTCGTTATGACCCCCCCCCCCTCCTCTCCTCGTTAGCAAAATGGCGGGCGAAATGACATGGTTCGCGATTCCAGAGGCGGCTGTGTCTCGAGGGACCACTTGGACTTGAAGAGTGGAAGGTTATTGATAATTTGTTTCCACGAATGACCAAAGGGTCATCCTGCAGGCTATCCACCGAGAAGTACTTTATCCAGTCGGGACACGTTGCTAAAGACGCGTTTGCAAGGAGCGCGAGTGGTGGACGGAGCCAGAATTGAATCCCAAGAGGAACGGGCTCGCACCTTTTCGAGTGCTGCGACCATCTCGAACTTCGGTGATAATGAGGCGTGTAGTAGGCGCGTTTCCCCGGGGGAGCTGATGAGGCCGGGCATATCCTCCGAGAGGTCGTCACTTGAAGATTGCCCCCGGCGATTCCCGCGCTAAGATGCACCCGTGCCTCGAGTGCATGATTGCTGCTATCCACCGCTGGCAGCGCTGCCCCGCTTGCCTCGCGAGAAATACTTGATGGCGTGTTATCCCTCCAGTTGCCTGCCCGATTTAGCCTTGAACATAATTTGGAAACAAATTATGTTCAAACAGATCCTGGATGCGGCGCTGCAGTTCGCCCAAGTAAAGAAACCCGCATGCACGCTGCCAATGCACGGCCCCTCCATCAAGCGCACGCAAGCGTGCGCTTGATGGAGGGGCCGTGGTTTCAGTTTCGAAAGAAATTACGTTTCTTTTTCCTTCTAGACATCAAATCCACAACAGCAGAGATTAAGACTACAAAGGCTGCTGGTTTCGGTATGATTTTTTTGGGGGGGTAAAACTAGTACGTATATAGGCATATCTTTTTCATAGGACAGACAACCCAACTACACGCAATTAAATATCGCATGGTCATCTAGAGCAAAAGCAGTGTACGGAGCCGGAGTTGTTGACCTTACAAAATAGAAAACCCTAGCGAAGAAAAGACGAAGGGCGCACACGGGCTGTTTGGGGGATAAAGAGCTGAAATTAAACTTCTTGACAGCCGATACGAGCGAAAAATAAAAAATTGATTGATTGATTGATTGATTGATTGATTGATTGATTGATTGATTGATTGATTGATTGATTGATTGATTGATTGATTGATTGATTGATTGATTGATTGATTGATTGATTGATTGTAGAGCTTAACGTACCGACGCAACGCAGGCGAGGAGGCGCGCCGTAGTGCAGGACTCCGGATTAATTATGATCACCTGGGGATCTTTAACGTGCGCTGAAATCTCGCACACACAGACGTTTTTGCTTTTGGCCTCCATCAGAAAAGCGGGCCGCCGCGAAAAATATAAAATACTGCTGGCTTCATCGAAGCTGGCCGTGCCTTCCGCCGAAGTTCTTTGTCTTCCCAGGAGACGGCCAGAGAAGTAAGATCCCTCGGGTAGAAAGTTGATTTTAGAGTGGGCTAAATTTTCTCTACCAATATTCAAGTACTCATCTGTACTCGTAAAGAGAAAACGTCATACGTGCTTGCCAAGCTCACGTATTTATGACTTCGAAACAGCGAAAATTGTGTTCCATTTGGCTGGTGAACTGTTTGAAATGCCACGCCATACGAAACAGCTGCTGCGGCAAATTTCCGAAGAATTCGCGGTGCCAAAGGCCCCTGAAGCTTTTCAATTCGTTTAGAGCAACTGCTTCCAGAAGTAGCTTCTTCACGAATAAAGTCACGTGAAATTTGTGCAAACAAAAAGTTTTGTTTCGTAATCCTTTAGCCAACGGTTTCGACAATTGGCGATTTGCAGCCAATGACACAGTGAGAATGGGCCCTTAGGCGTTACGCTCGTGGTATTTTTTGGCAACCGCAACCAAAAAGTACATAGTGGCCTAGGTACATTTCGCCTAGCTTTGCAACCCCAGCCGTAAAATTGCTACAGCGGGACGGCAAAAAATTAGCAAAAAAATGATCAGCAGCAGGATAACGTAGCATGAGCTAAGGTTCAGCTGGTTATTCTTAGCTTTCCTGGTTGTCTAGGAAACGTCGTTATATGTAAACGCCCACTGAAACTTCTGCCCATGCGCACAAAATGACGAGCGCCATTAAACGTTTCCGGCGCAGCGTCAGATTTGGTTACTGCGCAACCGACGCGAACAGCTGGGCACGCGTCGGCGCCAGTGCGTCTGCCGCGACTATGACATCACTCCTCTGGAATGCGCAGACCGTCGAAGCGCGCGCGGCGGCGGCGGCCCGGCGCGTATGCTTTGCGCCGTGTGACGTCACTGCTCCTCGCGCATCCGCAGCACGGCTCTCCAAGAGCCACGCGAAACTGCTCAACCTCGGCCAGTGCAGCTCACGCTACAAAAAAAGAAATTACAGGTGATCTCAGAACATCTAAATAATGGGAAGACGAAAGCCTAGTTGTATCTTCTTTTGGTCGGCTGTTAAACCTTCTGCTGAACTTCGAGGCTTGCCCGTCACCTTTTGACTACACTTCTGGAGAGAACCCTCCGAATCTCGTTCCGAACGCTCGCCATCACGCGTTCCCGCCGTCATTACCTTCGCGTCTGAACTGGGCTCGCATTCCTAGTGCGGTAGCGGCCTGCCCGTCTTTGAGGCTGATGTTTCTCCGTCTCGGTGCGCGCACCTATTTTCTGTACCTTACGATTTCCTGTACCTCACGACTCCTTCCATGAAACAGAGCGATCTAAGTACTTCACCTGCGAATAATTAAAAAGGTATTGTGTTCTACAGAAGCTGATGCCCAAAAAAGCTGTGATGTGCCGAGCAGCACCTTCTATACACCATTTTCCTTGCTAGAGGTGGGCGCCGCCATTTGCTTTTTCTGACCGGACCGCTAGCGCCGTCTATGAAGCGACCGCCGAAACCTCCGCGCTGGGCTGTTAAGTGCTCCGTTCTTTCCGTGCGTCTGCTCGGTACCCGTGCATTACCGAGTGAACCGTAGTGGTTTGGCGTTAAGTTAGCGGTTGCAGTGCTTGTGTGTGTGTGTGTTCTGTTTTGTTTTCATCATCTGCGTACGGATTTTAGGTCCTAATGTGCTGCCAGAGTGGAAAATGCCGACTCGGCTGTTGCAAGCAGTAGTAGCAGTGTGGTTGTGGTGCCGTGGTGCTCCGCCGTTCCGCGATGCAAACGTACCGGTATGGCACCGACTGACATGAAATCGATATCGGGGAGTAAATACGTGTTTTCAATGCCACCGTGCCGTTATGTTCACCGATTAGTCATGTTTACGGAAGCGCGGACGTCGAATGCGGAGCGCGCACAGCATATGTGGGTCACGGTGATCCGTGCTCGCGATGGACTTTCGACGAGGCGATTGCTACGCTGTTGACATTGCAATGCAATATAATCTTTCTTAACTAGACTTATGAAGGTTACTGACAAAACGAAATTACCTGGGCGAAAAATAACACGACCGCACAACCAGTCAAATTACTTTCGAAGGTTGAGCAGAAGGGTCACAGTTCGGGCGAGTTAATATTGGTTGATCATGATCTTGATCATGATTGACCTAACTCTGCGCAGCGCATGTGCCTGTCTCTCGGAGCACACCTTTGTACAAACCGCTGCTTGCACCACAAATGCTTTTACGCGAGCAGCAGTAACTGTTTTGTAATTGCTAATACTTTAGATTGCCGTGCCAACGCAAAAGGAGTAGAAGCTTTTCCTCTGACCGCGTTGTGAACAGTTGAGCTTATTTTCCAAATGCAGCGTTCACGCGTATCTCCAGCTGCGTTTCCACATTGGGCTGCCTGCTTATCCTGCTATCGACCAGCAGTGTGCGATGATGAAATGTTATCTTTTCATATCGTTTGGCAGTGTAATGCGTTGGCCTGAAAAAAAGTAAACAAAACGCCGTGATTTAAAGGTTAGATAAATGAAAAGGGGATTGTTTAATGCCAATCGGCTGTAATGACAACAATATATGGTATTTTAAATGGACTACAAGGAACCAGAAGTTATTGTAATGTTGTATTTATCGGCGCTCGTGAAGATCCCCAGGTAGTCAACATTAACCCGGAGCCCTCCACTGCGGCGCGCCTCATCACCCATGAAGCGTTGGGGCGTTAAACACCATAATGAATCAATTATTCAATCAACCAATCAATCAATGCTGTATTGTAAAAGATAAAGTTGCTTCTAACATTTCAGGGGGTTCTGTTCCCTGTCGCAGCATTGCGTGTAATAAATGGATTTTGCTCCGTCTGCTTGCCGTCCAAGTGCACCCAACAAACCCTGGAGTTGGTCGTTGGTACAAAGTCGTTGCGATTTATCAACGGCATCCACCGATATCTCAACTCGGTGTGCGTTGGGAAGCGATGCAGCAAAAACACGCCGCGACCGCAGTGCATTTTCTCCAGGCAGTGTCGTGCACATGCGTGCTGTCAGGACTGTTTCTCGCTTTCTCTGGTTGTTCAATAACCCACCACCGCGCAGTGCTGGCCAAGCGACGTTTGCGCCTTGAACGGCATCGCAGCATTGACTAAAACAGTTGAAAGTTCAGCAAAAACTGGGGCACACGGTGCGAAATACTCCTGAACTACGCAGCGGAGCACACCGCGCCGGGCGATTTTAACAGCCCAGCGCGCACAGGCAACGCTGGTCGGCCGCCGAGAGAACTGGTTTGAGAGTATTTTCCCCCTTTCCCGGCTGCTTATGGAAAATGGTGTATACGCCTCGAGCTTCGCGATCGCTGCGCCGCCTGCCGCCGCTTCTCCGCGGCATTTACGAGATGAGCGCTGCGTGGTTGATAGGGGCTCATGCAGCGTTTTGGTTGTCCTTCGCTTCTCTTTGCCTTTCCGCGCTCTAGACAACTTGTTATGGTGACGCCTGCAAGCAAATATTACGCTTACGGCACTTCCACAAACCGCTGCGTCTTGGAAGAGTGCTGCAACGCCAACAAGAGCTATCCAGGGAGGCGGTTCTGCGCGCTTCTTGGGCGCTCTTAGGGGCGTCGGCGACGGCAGCAGTATATCACCGCTGTCACCTCCCAACTCGTCAGGCACAAGTGAATTCCATTGTCGCCTCGTTTAGACCTGATACTGGCGCAGTGAGAGGTTGGCTTCGTCTTGCAGCGCGTATAACGCACGCCGCTTCGTTTCGAATACGTACGTCGTAGAAGAAAATGTTTCGGGGATGGGATTACAGAGTACCTGACAATAATATGCTTTTTATGGGAATATAGGCCACGCGAAAATGTTAATTACATTCAAAGGCTGCGCGTCGTTAAATTAACATGTACCCCACTCACGCCCTATTGGCGGTGAGATGTTTCAGTGGCGCCCCTGGCTCTGACGTCGGCTTAGGGACTCGCGCCGCTGTCGTCTGCTACCCTTCGCTTGTGGGGGCAGCATTGCCTGCTCTATAAATCCCCCGCTTTGATGCTTTAGCGCATTGAAAAGCGTATTTCTATTATTTCAGTAATTTTTGCCGGTTTCTGACACATCTGAATAACTTCAAGCTGTATCCTCCACAAGTTTGCAACACACGAAGAGAGAGACAAACACTTTCTTCAGAGTATCGGTCAAGGGTCGGGCGTAACTCGTCCTTTCTAGCTCAGAGCCCCTCTATAAGTATTTCAAATGCGTAGGCTTCCCTACAGTACTTTTGAGATTCTCTTATGGACACTCATCAGTCTGTAATGCTACGCACCAAGCAGCGGGCCCCTATTTGCACATCCCACAACAGCAAATAAAGCGGCCGTCTTCTATTTCTTTCGTTGACTTGTATCAGACGAATGTTTTTTGTTTTTTTTTGTGCCCGACGCATTAATTTTCTTTTCACCGTCACAAACGTCTTATTAGTGGGTTGTTTGGGAGGCTCACAAAGATCGTGTGGATATTTTCTTCAGGCTGTATGGCATACATTCCTTCTTCACAAATTGGCTTCCTTATGGCTGCGGCAAGTGGGTGTATATTTGCAGCGTGAGTTGTTTATTCACACCCAAATACAAAGAGAAGGTTTGTGCACGCCACCGCGATCGCGCCTCAGACAACGTTGTACAGAGTACTTGAAGGCGGCTTTTGTGCTCCAAATTTCTATCGTAACCGTCGTTATCATAATGAACTGACTCTCAACCTGAGCAGTTACGACATGATTACGGTGTTGAAGGCTTCATATAGTCGCTAACGAACTTAATTAATAGTATTCGTGCATACTTAACAAGAAACCGATTAATATTTACAAGTAGCTCTTTATTGTTTTCCAGCTTTATTTCCAGTGTAAAGAACAAAATTAATCTTACTCTTTTGTCCTGGACTGAGGCCCCGGCCCACTAATACTCTCTATTTACCGGTTAAGTAAAGTTTTCTCCTCCTCCTCCTCGTCCTACTTTTCTAAGTGAGTGAAGTTTTCTTATAACGCATATCTGAATATTGGGAGGACATGGCTGTGGGAAATGTACCGAAATAACCCTCCAGCTTTGAACAAACATAGTGCTATTCTATTTTTACCGTAGACGTGGCTCGTTTTGCTCAATAAACCTCCACACTGGTTAGAAGCCGGTATAAAACCAGCACGCGCCTATACACACAGTGGGTTATTTGGAACTCAGCCTACAGTTTTTGCGGCCCATAGTGCATGTCGGCGCACTTTCATGCCACGACAACGTAAAGTGATGTGATACAATACTTTCGAGCGTTCGTCAGTGTTGCAAAAACTGATTTACCTTACATGCGATTACCGGGAATCGTAATGCCTTCTGCCAAAGCCGACAGCCGCGAAGGCCTAAAATTTGTTTTGGTATTGTATTTTCGCTGTTGTCGGCTGGCTATTCCCTTCGTTCGAAATATTGCTTACAACAGAAGCCGACGCCTAGCTCGACTCTTCGCGCTGCGCACAAGACCGGCTTCGCAAAGAATGGGGCGACGCCGGCAATGTTTCTTCGGTAGCGTTATTGAGACCTATACGTTAAATTACGCCTTGAGGTATTGTAGGCGATTTTAAGTCTATTCTTATGATAAAAAGTTACGCACACGCAAAATGTGGTGCGTACAAGCATCAGACGTCAACCGAGCGCAAAGAAACAGCAGGGAGATCGAGCCCGAGTGAAGCAGAGGACAAATGCGAGAATCCCTAAGCCGACGTCACGGAGGTGCGCTTTGCAGCGCCGCCCGTGGTCGCACTCACCGCCAATAGCAAGAACCGAGGAAAGTTAATGAAACCAAAATAAATCGTCTGCAATTCCGGACGAAACAGAATAGCTCGTACGGGAATGAAAAAAAAACCAGTGTAGCTTTGTAAACGCTAAACAAGGCCGTCTAAACTTAAGCCAAGTAGGACTCACCAGATCAACTACATGCGAAATGCACTGCTATTCAGAAAGACCTGGAAGGGGGGGGGGGGGAGCAGCAGGAGACGCTTAACTATCGTTGTGTACAAATGCGGAGCGAAATCACGCAACGAACGTTTCAGTAATAACACACCAAAGCTGCGCGTTTTCTTTCCTTTTTTTTTCGACTTGACCGAACGGCTGATTACTCGGCGGGCACATTTTTTTTTTTTTTTAAGTTTCGGCACCCGTGGTCAAAATTAATTCCTAGCCCGCCACTACGGCGCGCCTCATCGCCTGCGTTGCGTCGGCGCTTTAAACCCTACAATCAATAAGTGAATGAATAAATCAATCGGTCATTTTTTGAAGAATACAGGGTAGGCAGTAGTTCACAAGGTATAAAAGGTGTCGTTGGAAGAGTGAGGTATCTGATAATGCCTTCTGATTTCAGTTTGAGCTAGATTCTGCAGACTGGTCGTGTCATATGACGATGTTTCGAAGAAGAGTTTAGTCGCGGACGGGGACTACTCTACAAGCCCGTCTCGGCGCTGCCCGCGGAGGATAAATACAAGATGATGGATCTTTGCGACCGTTCCCCTCACGGCAAGACGACCCAGCATTAATTTTAGATGCGACTGCATCTCATTCACTCGCCTTGTCCCTCCATACGGCGTTGTTTGTTGTCCGTCCACACCCCTCCCCCATTCTCCTCACCGCGCGAGCTGCGCTCTCCGCCGCTCACCCCCTCTTCTATCCAAAAGCGAACACTCTCTCGCGAGGGCATTGGATGGATCGATCGGCTTGGCTTGGCTTGGCTTCACTTGGATTGGATTAGATTAAAGTGGATTGTGTTGGATTGTGTTGCGTCATACCGCGGCAGGGGGTTCACGGCACGTTTCACGCGATGGGAGAATCAACCTAACGGAAACAACAACGGAACCCCCTATGCGTCGCATCTACCCAGGGGTTCCCGCGAGGGGAGGTGGGAGAAATTTTTTGTGTCGTATGCTGATCCCCGAGAAGGCAAGCGTTGCAGGGGGCGGCAGAAGGATAGATGGGCAGATGAGATCGAGAAGTTTACGGGGATAAATTGTTCGCAGTTAGCACAGGACCGGGGTAATTGGAGATTAATGGGAGAGGCCTTTCCCTGCAGTGGGCGTAGATAGGCTGGTGATGATGATGGTGATGATGATGAAGATCCCCGAGTATAATTTTACATTGTCCATCGTAATTCTGTGTAGAATGTTCGTAAAATTTGTGCCAGATTGGCTTTCTTATGGTAAATATATCTGAAGTATCATACTGGCAAGCTTAACTTGCGTGCTGTCAGCTAGTTTAAGTGCTCCCTTAGATTATGTAAGCACACACACACAAAGACGATTCGCATCATAGGGTATAGCCGTGGCATGACCATCTGAGGAAACGCGGCTTAGGAGACACTGTTCGTACATTTTGGAGCAGTAGAATTACAATCATCTCCGTGCATTATCCGGCTTCGCGACGCTTGCCTGTGACACATTCCTGCCCCTTTATACAGACCGAATGTACCAAACTAAGACCACGTCGAAACATTTACACTCTTGTAAATGCACCACATTTGCAGACGGAGTGACTGCTCCACAAAAGCTTTCTACAGTAGACTCACGATAATTCAAACTCTGATAATTCGTACTTTCGGTTTCGTTCGAACAAAATACAAAATTTTGGTTGGCCCGCTATCCTTTCAATGTATTTAAAAGCCGCTTAATTCAAACTCCGTCATTCGGTTCATTCGTACGTTTTGCGAGTCCATATTGGAAAATATCTACTGCTTTCCCGCAACCATTTGAAAATTGGCATGCTTATATAGTAAAAAAAGAAAAATGAGCGCCTCAACCCTTCAATTAAAAGGGCGTTGCAAGTAAACAAACGTTTGCAACAAAGCGCAAGTAAGGTAGACCGTGACGTTTCTCAACTTTCTAGCCTTATTTACCGTTTTCACGATGGGAATTAGACACCAAACCAACAAACAGGCCTCAAAAAACGTCTAAACATGATTGACTGCCTACACTTGTCGAAGCGGACAAAACCACGCGGGCCACTGTCGCAAAAACAAAAAGAAAAACGCACAGTCACGCATTCGCGTGACGCGTGTCAGCAAAGAGAAAGAAAAGGAAAAACGACACAGCGGTTACGAAAGTTACGCGCAGGGCATTTGGCTTGTGGACCTTACGCCTCTGCTTTCTGTTTATTTTCTGCAGTTGGGTTTAAAAAGGCGTAGAAAATTTTAAAAAATGTCATTAAAAGCAATGCCTAATCATAAGGTGTGCTGTCACTAAGGAGATTATACTGGAACTTAACCTCCCTGGCTGTCACCTTGCCCAGAGTCATATATATAAGAACTTCTGATAATTTAAACTTAGGGTAATTAAAACAAATTCCTTGGGTCCCTTCCAGTTCGAACTATCCCGAGTCAATTGTATTTCCAAGGCATACACACGGCAAATATCAGTCTTGAACGTGCAAAAAAAATTAGCAGTGGCTTAGCTCGGCTATGCCAGGATATACGTAGCGTGAGCTACGTGAGCCTAAAGCAATAAATCCAGTCCAGTCCAGTCCAGTCCAGTCCAGTCCAGTCACTGCTCCTGGCGCATGCGCAGCATGGCTCTTCAGGAGCCACGGGAAACGGCTATCAAGCGGCTCCGGCGCAGCGTCAGATTTGGCTACTGCGCAACGGAGGCGCACAGCTGGGCACGCGCCGGCGCGAGTGCGTTTGCCGCGGCTATGATGTCACTCCTCTGGAATTCGCAGACCGACGAATGTGCAGACCCAATTCTCTTCACAACCGTACTCCAATTGGATTGGATCCATTAAATCCAATTCAATCCAAATCCAATCCGACCAAAATTCAACCAATCCAATGCAATCCAATGCTCCGCGCTTGCGCAGCACCGCCCTTCAGGGTCCAGGCGAAACTGCTCAATCTGGGCCAGTGTAGCTTACGCTGCAAAAGCAGCGGCGATAGTGGGGAGCGGGCCGGTGGCTCCCGCGGCTTCTTTCGAAACGGGCCGCTAAGGGGATCTCGAGCGCTACCCTACAGGCAGCGCTCGAGGCGCATATCGTTACCCCTCAACCTTTTAGTGTGGATTTAACACTTTGGCGGCCGCTACTCGGGTTTCGCAGTGGCCGCTGAAACCAAACCGAGCAAACTATGAGAAGAAAGAACACTGAAAGAAAATGGTGGAGGAGAGTGTCGCCAAATTGTGAGGGGGACGGCCGTTTGCCGGAGCCGAGCCAGGCGCTCATCCAAAAGTGTGAGGTGCCGAGCCGACGCTGGACAGGTGTGTGAAAATTCACCTGGGCGTCTCGTGGGACTCCAGAAAGGAAACGCAAAACCAGGCATCCATAAAAGTAAGCGTCTTGTTGCTTCAAATTCTGCGTGCTGCACGTTCACCGGTCCCTCGGGTCCTGCATCGTTGCCCTCGTGGCGTCCGAAGCACTTGACATCTGCGCGGGAGGTTCGAACACGATTTGCAACAACGTGGTCGCCGGCTACGCGCTGCGAGACAGAACCAGAGTAGCGCGCGCTACTGTGCGTTCACTGATCGCGCGATCACTCTCAGAGACACAGCAGCTATGCGCCTTGACCGAGAAAACTGCAGTTCGCCGCTGCGCACTAATTTTGCGTTAGGGAGTATAGTAGTCGTCGGAGGATTTTTTTTAGTTCGAAACCCACTGTGTTTTGCCCGCCGGCAGTTTTCCGTGGTCAGTGGATGGCATGCGCGTTTTATTGGCCTGTTCTCGCAACTTTTATTAGTTTGATGTGTTCACGTGTACTTTCCCCGCCAGACGTATGGGTAGACGTCCTCTCGGAGCTTGCGCACCATGTGAACTTGTGTCAGGTTATTTTTTCCTGCGCTTTATTAAGTGTAGCGCATTTCTATCGATACAACCAGAGTCCTTCAATGCTTTTCTGGTCACGGAACTCCGGCCGAAGTTTCATTCAGTGACAAAAGCTGCCGCTAGGATCGCCCCTGTTAACGTGAAGGCTTCGCCAGCGGTCGACGACGCTTGCTGGCCGGCTGTTTCTCCATCGGCAACGCGCCTGCTTTCATCTGCTCTTCATTTCAACCTGTAAAAACGCCAGCGAAGTTTTTGAGTCGGTTTTGAGTCAGTCAGTTGTTGTTTTTGAGTCAGTTGCTGTCGCGTAGCTCAGCTGTGAAATTGAGGCAAGACCACGGGTGTTACTGAGGCGCATATGTTGCTGCAGTGTTCGTTCGTTGCTGGCAAGCAACCGCTACAATCTCGCTTTGAAAAGGCGACATCTGACGTTTTCAATTTTTGACTAGCCTTTGCAGCCGCCCTGCATGATTTGGGTGAACTAGCGCCAGAATTAAATCTGTATTCAAGCCAGGGCGAGACTTTCCTGCGCTGAGCAAATAGGTGTGCAAACGTACAGCACGTTGGGTTAGCGTTGTGTTTGCGCTTATTTTATAGCGCGCTTAATAATGTAAAAAAATAATCGAGGTTCGGAAAGTGAGCGTGACAGCAGGGAAAAAAACGCTCACGAAATGAGAAGCCGAATAATGGGCGCGCGGAGGGGCCAGGGGTCGGAGGTAAATGCGTACAGCCTGAGCTACTTTTCTCAGGCTGTTCGCATAGACATAGGGTGTCAACAGATAAAAACTCGCCCGCTCAGTGCCTGTCACATCCCTTCCACCCAAACGGCAAGTTAAAGAAACATTGATTGATTGATTATGAGGTTTAACGTGCCGACGCTTACACAGGCAAATGGGGCACGCGCCATAGTGTAGCGCTCCGGATTAATTTTAACCACTGAGGTATCTTTAATTGCGCCGAAATCTCGAGCACACAAGCATTTTCTCCTTTTCGCCTTCATCAGAAAAGCGGCTGGGAACCCGCGTCCTTGGGCTTATCAAAAGCCACACGCCTTAGCACCCTGGGCAAGCGCGGCGGGCAAGTGAAAAAAAATATATGCAGGCAAAGATAGCCATGTTCCGCTTTCCAAATTCAAAAATATCTGGTTTGGATAACCAAAATCACAGTAGCTGCAGTCCGATGTTTGTGCGGCGACGAAACGCGACGACGTTTAGCAGGCGGATTTTCTCGTTGTGAGCGCGATATCGTGGCTTGGGCTTCGTAAGATACGCCGGCAGGTTTTCAAATATCCGGGGCGGACGCTGAGCTCGAGCTTCTCGCGCTGCAGAAGCACAGGTTGTCCGCTTATTTTAAACTGATCGGCTCGAATAATGTCCGGGGGGTCGAAATGTTTCTCGAACACACGAACGGCCTTCGACTCTAAGCTGAAAGCGTCCGTCTCCTGTCGTGGAATGGCTCGCTTCCACATGTCGCGTTGTTCGCGGTCGCTTGGGAGGCAGAACAACGAAGACTTTTTTGTTGTACTCCGATAGCCAGAGCGGCAACCAGGTACACAGCACGTCAGAGGCATGGTAGTTCACACAGTTTGCCCTTCGTGATGAGTTTAGAAAGCTATATCACACAACAAACTCCCGCAAGCTCGCGCTCCAACGCACCGCAAATGCGGCCGCCGCCGTCCAAGCCGCCTTCACCAGACTCGTAGCGCCACCGCGCGGGACCTTTGGTCCCCATATGAGCTCTCCCATAGCGTTACGGAGAAGTTTCGCGACCAGAAAAGCATTGAAGGACTCTGATACAACGCAGAAAACGTCCCGTAGCATCCCTCTTACCTTCAAGCTCAGCCATGGTGAAGCAAGCGCCTGGTGAGCTTTCGCGGCACCGACGGAAGAGCCACTGATCCCGCTTGGGTTCCCGGAAGACCCAATTCGCGGGGCCGAAGGAAGAGTCTCGTGGCCTTGGGAGTTCAGCGCGTGCCATTTGTCGACGAAGAAAAACACTTAGAAAAGCATTTTGCGAGTGACAATTCGAACGTCGGAGTGTCAGGCTTGGTGCACAGCCAGAAGAAGGTGACTGTTCTACCGGACAACCTCCGAGTGACGACCAACGCCACAACTCACCTTTGGCGGCTGAGTCGCGTGCCCAGTCGTTGGGAGCCCTCGAGGCTAAAGCCTTTGATATTAGCTCGTTAGGCTGGAGAAACTGGCCTGGCCTTGCGGACACGTCCGTTCAATAGAAGATGGCTTGCGCACATGAACGAAGTGTTGGACAAGCTATTGACGAAATGCGACGAACTTGCTAAGGAAAGATCTGAACTTCGGCGATGCAGCGCGGAACTTGAGAAGCAGAACAAAGGCCTGTGCAAACGTGTGAACGCCGTTTAGCAGTATTCGCGAGCGAATAATGTGGAACTGAAGAGAATTCCGGTTACGCCGAAGGAGTCCTGTGAGTTAATTGTTCAAACTATCCGAAACAATATTGAATATCCCATTGACTTGACGGACATCTGATGTGTATCACAGGGTATCTACTCCGCATGACCCCCAAGTAAGAAACATTGTTGTCAGGTTTGTTTCCCAGAAGGTACGGAACGACTTCTAAGCAAAAGCAAAGAAGGAGCGCCTATCAAACCGCGGGTTTGGGCTTTCCATCGACCGTGAAACAACCAGTTCATATAAACAAGCATCTTGCTGGAGCTAAGCGAAAAGTTTTTAGCCCAAGCGCTAAAACTTAAAAAAGAAAAAAATGGGAGCTCGTCTGGACGGAACAGGGGCAACTTAAAGCACGCAAGACAAGTGATAGCAATATCGTGCGTATCACATGTGAGGATGACCTAGGTAGTATAAAGTAGGAACCGCTCGCCTCGTCTACGCGGCTTATCGCACTGATGACGAAGTTAATCTTGGTGTCTCCGAGCATTGAAATGGGCATTCCAATGCTCGCAGTATAGGAAAAAATCACTCGGCCATCAGTAAATTCTTAAACCTTTTTAAGCGTAAGCCCACGTTTATAGTCACATCCGAAACATGGTTTACAGAGGTAGAAGTGCTTCTTTTTCCCCGTTAAAACATGGAAGCTGACTGTCGTGTCGAGAAGTTGTCCACCATCGCACACGGGGGGGATGCCCTTTACGTTCATGCAGATGTCGCATACACGACCGAATTGATATTAAACTAGCAATCATTCTGTGAATCCATATGAATTGAAGTGATAAATCCCACGCGTATATTTCAACAGAATTTAGTAGTTTATGTTATTTATAGGTCTCCGTCAGCGTCATACTCACAGTTTTGCGCGGAACGTCACAACATTGCGTGTGCATTGTTAAATACAAGTACAGCCGTCATAATTGTGTGTGACATTAACATTGATTCAAGTGATATTTATTCGTCGTCTTGTAATGAATATGTATCGTGTTTCAGTTATTATGGATATAACAATCTTGTGGAGTCACCAACACGTAGTTGCAGCCCGGAGTAGCACCATTATTGATCATGTATTATCCTAACACTCCTGTATGTAAAACTGCCTCCGTTCTTGAAGTCGATATTTCAGATCATTACCCTGTAATTTTTACCATGTAAAACTGTTTGAAAACAAGCCCTAAGCGTTATGAGCAGTCTCACTTTAACTCATCTGCCTTTGTAAATTACATTTGTTGAGTTGATTTCTCACCTATTTATGCGTCGCAGTGTTCGAATGAGTCCTATGAAATTTTGCCTCAACATATTTCTGCAGCAGTGATCTCTGCATCAACTACACGTACCATAACCCAAAAGGCATGAGGTTCCCAGAGCAGCCTTGGATAACTAAATCCATGTTGCGCTGTATAAAAAGAAATTATAAAACGTATAGGAAACATAAGAAAACAACCCTTTAACCGGTCCCTACATAAAATGATACTCTAAATAAGCTTCGGGGTTAACCAACGCTGTTTTTGCAGCCAAAGCATATTACTGTTATGAACAAGTTTGTTACAAAGGGAATGATTCTAGAAAAAAAACTTGAATTTACTTAACCTATTCTTAGGAAGAGACAAAAGACAACCTACACCGGAACATAAAGTTCATAATGATGTCAGTTTGAATTATTTCGAAGACTCTTGTAATGCCTTCACATGACATTTTTCTTCATGGGAAAGTCCTAGAATTGAAAAGTACGATGCAAGCCATATACCCCGTTCAGCTCACTCATTTTACCTTTATCCTACAGAAGAATTTGAAGTATCTACAGTGATATCAGGAGAACAAACGACTGCTAGTGGGGTAAATAACATCCCAGCACACGCAATTAAGCTTGTAAAGGATAATATATCACCTGTTCTTGCCCATATCATAAACAATATTTTTCGCACACGCGTATTCCCTCACCGACTGAAAATTGCCAAGGTTTTTTTCAATATTGAAATCGAAAGATGGAGAAAAATGGAGAATTATTGACCCATATCCATACACCCTATTTTAAGTAGAGTAGTGGAAAAACTTATAGTTATTCGTTTAAATGGGTACCTTGACAAGTATGACATTCTCATAAATGTTCAGTTTGGATTTAGGAAAGGCTATTCGCCCAGCAGCGCTACTTTCACTGTTGTAGATGCAGTGCGGAAATATATAGACAATGGTTTTTCAGAAGCCGGGATCTCTATAGATTTCGCTAAAGCATTTGATTCCTTGACCCATGTAATTCTAAAACCAAATTAGAGCGTTACGGCATTAATGGCACTTTTTTGAGTCTGATAGTAAATTACTTGAAAGATAGACAACAAATAGTCCATATTGGTAACTTCCAATCAGAAATTAAAACTACAAACCTTGGAGTTCCTCAGGGATCCATCCTTGGACCTATATTGTTTTTATTGCATATTAATGACCTGGCTTTTCAGCTCGGTTCTTTGCGCTGATGATACGAATCTCTTAATTGCGGACCGTAATGAGGCGGACCGTAATGAGAGAGCCTTAATAACAAACGTTAATGGAGAACTAAAAAAAAGTTGTGTTTATGGTGTTCAGCTAATGCCATTCAACTTGACCCTGAAATGACAGTTTACATAGTATTCCACTCAGAGGATATATGCGTAGGAGAGCTATCTCCTGTTATTTATAATTCTTCTGTGACAGCACGCGGTAACACCATGAAGATTTTAGGTATTGTTTTTGATAATCACTAAAATTTCACTGAACATATGCGCTTAATCATAAAAAAGGCGTCTTATGGATTGCATGTACTTGCGCGATGTCGACATTTCTTTACTTCACACATACTTGTCAACTTATACTATGCATTCGTACACTGCCAGATACATTAAGCTATCGTAGTCTGGGGCTGCACATATAAAACACATCTGTTGCCTATTCTTCGGTTACAAAAACGAGCACATCGAGTTGTTTTACGTTGTGCAAGTAAGGAAATAGTAAATATGTTTGAATTTGATGTACTTAATATCTATAATTTAGTGACGTATAACATCGCTGAACTCATGTTCCAAATTCTTCATCGCAAATTAAATATAAACACAGTTTGCCTGCAACCTTCTCATTGAACCACTGATACCATCCCACAACGTCTTCTGTTGCCTAAAATTCGTACAAACTACGGAAAAAAACACTAGAATTCACAGGAGCAACTTTCTGGAATAGTTTGAAAGCCTAAATTCAGAACCTTGCTTTTTTTGTATTGTTTAAAAAAACGTTTCAAGCAACATCTTATGTCTGAAAATTGCATGTGGTAGCATGATTTTGTTTTTCGTTTTTATCCTTTTCCTGTTGCTGCAAATTGCCAGTACTAACTTGTTATAAAAGTGTAGTAATATTTGGTTGCGACCCCTTGTCGTCAACATTGTTGGGGCCCTGTGTACATTGAATGTGTATCTTTTTGGTTTAATTTAAAAAAAACTTCAAACTTCAAACTTCAATCTGCTCGCAATGGAAGCTTTGCTTCAGGTCGATATCCACCAGTGCGCCTTTAGGCGTCATTATGTTTTTCTTTTCATGCTATGCGGCTGTGATGCGTTCATTGCCTTTCTGTTTTTTTTTTTTTTCTGCGGAACTACGAGTTGTTTAGCTTCCTTGCTTCTGCCTCTGTTCTGCTCACGGATGACACAAAACATTCTTAGATTCCAAGGGGCTAATAGTTCCCGCAAACAGTTAAATGTGTACAACTGGTGCTCTGAACAAATATCATGAAACGCCGAACGTGGTAATGCATCCGCGCCCGTATTGTCAGTCGTAACCATGCGACGCAATTGGGGCCAATCAGAAGACGCTTCCGGGTGAAATGACGAACTCAAAAAACTATCGACATCCAGAATCGGGCCCAGGGTGCAGCCCTGCGGGATGCCAGCATAAAACTGCCCGCTCTCTTCGCTACAAATGTCGTTGAAACACGATAGCCTTCTGCCGGCCCTGTCACGTCTCTCTTCTTTTTCCCTCCAACCCGTCCCACAATAAACACAGTGGAAGTTTGCTCAGGTCATTTAATTTTCCAGCGCGCGCGCCGATATTTTTAAATGCCTTTTCCTACTGTTAAACTATTTCGCAATGCCGCCACGATGTCTAGCATCGGCCGCGAGTGGTTTTTCTATTTTTCGATGAAAGCATCACTTGCCACGCGATTTGTAGAATTTGTTATCGCAAAAATGAAGCATACATATTTTTGTCGAGAAGAACACGGAAAATTCCACTTATGTATGGATGGCGTGACTGAAATATAACTAAATTTTTTTTTCGTTAACGATGTTGGCAAGTACGACGTGTGTTTCCAGATTTGTCGGTTTTGGAGAGTTTTGCCTGTACATCTTCTCGTTCAAGAATCAATTTCAGTTTTGGACGGGCAGTGGAATCGAAGGACAAACAGGCAGACAGACTAAACTTTTCTTGTTTAAACAGCCCAGAAAAGACTATCGTCATTGAAAAATTAATGCAAGAAACTTCGAGGTAAGCACCAGGCTGTCAAACGAATGCCGCGGCGGTAGGCTCTCGGTGGAAGGAATTGCTCGGTATCTAGATTGTCTTATCTTCTACGGTATGCAAAATGGAAAGAGCGGGGGTGCGGAGCGCAACTACCAATAAAAGGCCTGCCGAGATCGTCGCTGTTCCTTGAATTGCGCTGCCATGTTTTTATTTTCGGGCGAGCCAGTGAAGGAAATCGATGTGGAATCGCATCAACACTGCAGTTTTATGCCGGCTTTGCGCTTTTTCCGTTTAGTTTCTGTCCCTCCCAACAATGCTACGGAGATTTCAAGCGGGCTTGAGCGGTCTTGCTTTCCAAATAGCCGATACACACTTCCGTGCTTATAGTTCTCGACTTGGTCTCGTCAACCGCACTGAGGACACGACGGCATTTAATACGCAAAAAAACCGATACTCAAATTACATGGAGCAGAAATAAGAATTTGTAGCCGCGCATGTGAACACTGCCTCTTTCCTTCTATTAAAAAACTAACAAGAGTATTCAAAGAACGGCTTCGGTGATACGGGAGCGCGCGCGGGCGTCGGCGCTGCCATCTCCCCGTATCGCGGCTTCCAATTGCACCGCTAGACGCGCCAAGGCATTCGGCAACCGCGGGTACTCGAGGAACGAGGCGATCCTTCGCATGCCGTCTCGTCGACGGTTGGGAGACATTTACTTTCGAAAGCGCACGCTCGAGCAAAGCAAGCGCGCAACGATTGAACTTGGAGTTCGTTGTTGGTCATCCTCCACAGGCCCTGCGTGTTGCCGCGCCGAATGTCCTATCGAACTACTCCCTTGTCTCAAAATTCTTGAATCGAGTGACTACTACGACAATGCAAAAATACTGTAGCCACTCGGACAAAACGTACCGTCAGGAAGGAAAGAAATACGAACACAAAAATATCATTCAAAATCAGCGATATGAAGCAATAATATTTTGAGAGGCGAGAAAATGTTGTGTACCTGGTATGTTCCCAACGTGTTATTACTGTAATTTATGACTTTCAGAATTCGACTTCCTGTGGGCTTAACGCACTGAAGCTGCACCTGGATGCGCGGCGCGCCGTATTAAGGGACTCTGGTATGGCCATCCGGTAGTTCGCAGACACGGTCGCCAACCGTGCCCGCAGCTGACGTCGTTACGCCACAGCGCCTCTCTCCAACCGCAACTGAGGCCGGTGCCGGCATTGCGTCAGTGCATTGGAAAGCACCCTAGAAATTGCAGCCTGAAAGTACTAGTGCAGTCGAAAGTAGCATCGTTAGGTGGACGAGTTTGAAGACCAATTTGGACGCCACAGACATTGCAATGTTCTTCCCGCGCAAACATGGACAGCTACCCACCCATCCACGCCTGCGTTTGGGGCTTTACAGTGGCAATGGGTGAAGGCGAAAGGTGTCCGCAGCTACAGATATGAAGAAACGAATCCCGAAATACTGTACCACGTGATAATCAAATGTTATGGCGCAGTTTCCCCCGTTTCGTTCCCGACCTGACATACAATACAGTTCGAATAAATGTGGCCGGTGGACCTCTTTATTGGGTTTATTGGGTTTAGTTGCTCTTTGCCAACAAATGTAATGTGTAGGCTAGAAAATATTTTCTTCGGGAAAAATTATTCAACTGTGAAAATATTTTGGAAACAACAAAGCTGAACCCACCCTAGCCCTGCACCTCGGTCAGATTCAGTGACGCCTGTCTATATATGTAACAGGAGCAATCTGTAACTTCTACTGCTGATGTGCATGTGGCGTACATTTCTCCAAGGAAATTTTCTGCACAGACATGCGTTCTGTAGAAAAATGTCAATGCCAAAAGGGCAATTTTTTGTTACCTTTGCTAGTAAATATCACAAAGGGTACAGAAGTTACAACGTTCAAATTTTAGACAATACTCCTCCTACAAGCCTGAACAAATGCTCTGCATAAGCCACTAGAGCAGAAGTTTAAATAAAAAGCAAAAAAGCTCTAAGCACAGGCGCTTTCTCAAAAGCTGCTTTGGTTCTTACACAATCTTCTCAGATGTTTATTACTGTAAATGTACTTACGTAATCGTGAAAAACGCATTGCAACGCATTGCAGATATTCCGCAAAAGAAATGCCTCATCAGACACGTGTGGCACGACGTCTGTGATATAAAAAAGAGATTGCGACTTCCTTCCAATGCTGATGTGCTAGTCTAGCTTAGCCTCTTTTTCTCTTTTTTTTTCCTTTTCTTCTTTCTCTATTTACTTTACACTCTCCTCTATTCTTTCATTTTCTTTCTACACATTGAGCGGAACAGATTTAATTTTTTTTCCTTTATTTCATGTTCCTCTAGTGCCTTTTCTTTAACCTATATACTATAGCAAAAAAATTCGGGCCGTCTCCACTAACGTGAAACCTGGGAAGGGGTGAAGCATGCAGTGTATAAGTGTATTACTGGCGTCTGGCCGTTTTTGCCAACGGAGATGAAACAGTTGGGACGTTAGAGGTTTACGGCTTTGCTGTAAAAGCTCCCTTGTCGTTGAAGCACGAAGCTCTCTAGCGCGAGGCGTAAACGAGTGTCCCGGTGTTTTTTTCTTTTTTTTTAGTACGCGTTCCGCACCGCTCCAGCGCGAGTCGTAAACTAGTTTCCTGGTGTTTTAGTACCGTGACTGCATGAGGCGATGATTACGACGACGACGGCGGACGACCGGAGGCGCCCACACCAGCAGCCCCCAAGGGCTTGGCCCTAAAACCTTCCGATCTCAGTAGCTAAATACCTTCCAAAGCGATGTAAATGCGAATAAGAATGCACTTCTTAGGTGGAACAACTTCAGCGACACACGTCAGTGTAAGAAATCAGGAACGCTACCTGCGCAACAAGTGCGACGCCCTGTAAGCACGCCGGCGGACAACAAACAGAACGATGTGAACCGGGCAATGTGGCATTCGGCAAATTATTACACCGACAATTTGGCTTCTGGATGCTAGATTGATCCTGCATGCAATTCTCATTCGTGACCACACTTCCCGTGAAGTGTGACGTTGATTCCCTCTTATGAAGAAGGCACTTTTATAAAAGCGTCCGTGGGTGGGATATTTCGACAATTCGAAAAGATGCGGTGGCGGTTGAAATTAGGTAGCTGGCTGTAGCTTTGGCCGTTCTACGAACTTGCCTAGATTATCGCTCTTTTTTTGGTTTTTCTTTGTTTGTAGTACTTACACTGACGTCGCGTTTTATTTCGGTATTGGCCTTTGTACGTCAGGCAATAGATATGTTTGGAGTATGCGTGCACCTGGGTGCGTTGTATACCTACACTGCTCGATTTGTTTTACTGTGTTTTGCCTCTGGTGTACCTTTAAGTTTTTGTTCTCTTAGTTTTCAGCATGTCAGTAAGCCTTTCCGTTATTATATTAGTTTTGAGTGCACGTTGCTACACCTGTTCTGTCGCTCCTGTTTCAGTTACAACTCTGTATTACTTTTTAACACGAAAGTGTTTTATGCCGGGGTCCACCAAGATCTCCCGTCATATCCGTCACGGAAATGACATCACCAGAAAAACTTCGATGACGCGGCGGCGCCGGGATTTCGAGCCACGAACTCGTTCGCCGCAACGGGAAGTACGAAACGCACTTCCGACTGCGCTATGAACAGACGCGTGAGTAGGACGACAAACGCACCTTATAGCCTTCGTTCTTGGTGATGCTTCCATCTGTGAGAGGCGAAGCAAGTAGTCCATCATGACGATAATGAGCGCCGACAGTTGGCGCCTCGATGCCAGCGCCTAAGAGTACGGGGGACGCGCAGCGTAAGCTGCGGAGAAGCAGATTGCGGATGTCGCGCTCGTGACGTCACACGGTCCACTGCTCCTTTCGCTGCAGCGGACCGTGTGTTCACCAAACGAATTGCTGACAGCCCGTTTGATTTCATTCGCAGGGACGGTTTGCGAGCGCCTGTGGTTTCAGTCGGATTTACGCAATTCTCCGACGCGTGCAATCCAGTGTATAACGTTGACGCGCCTAACGGTGTCATACCGCCGAAATATAAATAGCGACGTGCAAGTTCATATCGATGCACAATAAACATTCAACTACTCCTCTGAAGGCACATTTCACTTTCGTGTTTTACCGGTTCCTACGGAAGAGGGGACAACCACATTTTTTGTGTATCTTTGTTATTGGTGACGACCGCCCTGTTATTATTTGAAGTTTGTACCACCCTTACTCAATGCTATCATTGAACCTGTAAGGTGTCGTAGATAAATAAATAAATTCGAAATTGACCTATGTATAGACCGGAACCCAATAAACTGCTACGAGCAGCGTTCTGCAGAATAACCCCAAACGCTGTAAGCGCGCCCCTCAGCTCATTGCCAGCGGAATTTCTTTCCAATTCCACCGGGCGCCGTGCGGCGATTGGCCGTGTTCTGCTGCTGCTGCGGATGTTTGCTTCCACATGGTTCGTTCGTACCGTAACTGTTGTTAGTGCCTGATGGGGGCTCTCGGGCTTCGCGTGAGCGCTGCCGTATTAGCGGCTGTCGATCAGGATTTTTTTCCCTTCTGCTATCCACGCACAAGAAACGAGGGTAGAGCGGAACGCTGACGGTCGCTCGCAAGATGGATGGAGCAGCGCCCGAGAGCCGCTGCCCGCGCTGCTAATGGCGCCACAAATGAAAAGTTGCGTGCCGATGTCGAGCGAATTTCGTACGGCAGATTTCATACTGAACTCCTTGTTCAACCACGTCGAGCTATTTCTGATACCGGAAAACACACCGGGTCTGTAGTGTTTTATAGCCGTGATTTCGCCGTTTTCGAAACTTCAGTGTTCTTGCCTCTGCAGTGTAAGCGCCAGCGGGGACGGATTCTCTAGTTTGCAGTCTCACGCGATTTGTTGTGTACAGCAATTGTGTGTTTTTTGTTTTCACTTTGAGGAAAAAATCGATCGAGTTGGATGTTATTGAGAAACCAAGGATAGTTGGCGCTTTTCTTCTCGTTTGAGGTACTTTTAAAGTTTTAGAGGCAGTTGAGACGGCGCAGAGGCGTCAGAGGCGCCTAATCTATGCGCTCGGTGAGTGTGCAGATTCGAATCGTATATTGGTAGTATTGCGAAATAAAGGAAAAAGGCATTACAAGCAGTGAATAAATCGCAGACGATTTTGTCTTGGCAAATGTCTCCGCAGCCAAAGGTGTAGCCTCTTCTCAATATGCAATGAAATTCTTCCGTGCAAATAGGTATAATTGGGAGAACAAAGAACAAAAACGAGATACTGCAGCTCCGTATATACGCAGGTAAGTTACTAGAATTTTCGCGAATACAGTTTCCACAGGTCAACAGTGCACGTCTTTGTTGAAGGATGATCGCTGTTCTCCACTCACTCGCGGTTTGCCTAGACGGGTAGTGAACGCCCAATGTACGATCACCATCATTGTCTGGCCGACGAAGGCTTTGGCAAAACAAGAAAATTGTTCCAAACCACCACTGCCCGGCGCAGTCACCACACCGAGGCGAAGATACTTCGCCTGCTCCAGATCAACTCCCACCCTTGTTCAAGCCGCCATCTGCATCCCATGCAACCCACGTAATACAACAGCATCTTTACACTGTAAAATCGTGTACGGGAATTCCAACGATCGTTCATCTTGCACACCTAACCCCTTTCCCACATAGGAGCAGTGGGCGGACCAACTGGTCAGTTTCGACCCGTTGCTGCACATAGTCATGACAGAGGGCACGAGCAGCCTGCGAGGACAAGAGCCTCCCGTACTAAAAGAAACCCAATCACCACAAACTTGATGCCGTTAAGTACGTTAAATCGCTATCCCTCGCGGTGTAAATTGTCAGTAGCAACAGAAATTTCTCTCGCACTTGGGCGCGCGAAGGTGCTGTGACGGCGAAACACTTCTTTACACTTCAGTGCTACATTTCACCCGCCGCGGGGGCTGAGTGGCTAAGCCATTTGTGCTGCTGAGGCCAAGGACGCGCGTTTGATCCTGGCCGCTGTGGCTTTTCAGATGGAGGCAGAAAGCGAGAACACCAGTGTGTCGAGATTTCGGTGCACGCGAAAGATCCCTGGAAGGTCAACGTTCATCCGGATCCCCCCACCATGGCGCAACTCAGAGCCCAGCTGTGTAGCTTTGGGGGATTAAAGAGCACAATGAATAAAATCAGGAGGACTACTACATAGTATTTGCATCTGTTCCTTGATTTCGCTTCTTCCTCTGTTTGTGCCAATGATTCCGAGAGGCAGGCACTGTCCGCGAAGGTCCCCCGTGCTGGCGTAAAGCCGTTCCGTTCACGTGGCGTCGCGTTGAACTGTCAGGCGGCACGCACCAGGCCAACTCTTGTTCCCGTCTAACAGGCTGTTCAATTAGAGCAGTAATAACGCAAACGGTTCCTCTTCCGGAAACGCGTCTTGAAGTCCTATTGGAACCGAAATGCGGTTTTTTTTAATTTCTCTTTACAGCAGCGGACATTTTGGTACCATCGGCGCTGATGCCGACCTCGACGACGACTGTTGTTTTTCGCGTTTGATGTAGCGTATAAGCAGAGTCCCTCAATGCCTTTCATTGAAGGACTCTGGTATAAGCATTCACATTCGAAACTTTGCCGCAGTACTCGTCACCTCTCGTTCTCTAAGAAGATAAACGTCGCCTGTAAATTGTTGTGTTTCGGTGGTGGTCGTGGCGGCGGCCCGTAAAAATGGCGCGTACACACTTCTTTTACTGGATCGCTGCTTCGGCCGCTACTTCATGTTTTTTATGGACGAAGGAAATTGGCCGAGATCCCAACTACTGCGGCCGCCTCCTTCCGCTCTAAATCAGTCTACATCCTCGCTTTCTCTGTTACAACTCAGTTTATTTGAAATAACTAGGATTCAGTACCTCAGTCAGCGCTATTCAAAGCAGCGAAAGACGTTTTTTAACCGAAACACCGCTACAAGCAATTAAAAAATTTCAAATCTCGCCCCATACTTATGTGCTATGGACGTCAAGCCAGAACTGAAAACATAATGTTCAATGTGTTCAAGTGATGCGATCAAACGGAACTGAGGCCCCACTACAACCGTCCAGTCATGTGTCTTAGCGATGGTTTAGGTCGGCGCCCGCCGGTTGCAACAGCAAGAGTGATAGGAAAGTGGCCGGAAAGTGTTTGCGGTGTCGCCTCTGCTTCACATGTTTCATTAATATTTCTGTTTTTTGTATAAAGTTCTGCGATACATTGGTATCATTGTAATCGGGACCAAGAAGCCTTGTTAATAAACCAAACTTGCATTTGTCTTCGTGAGGCGAGTTCGCGTGAGAGCATGCCCTGCAGCGGCGACGGGAAGCGGCGAGTACTGGGGCGGACGAAGTCGCCAGCAGCCTGTGCGCTGTTCGGACCGGCGTAGCAAGGCAGCAAGTTGGTAGCGTTGCTAAGATACGCTTGGCAGTGAACTTTCGCGTAAGCTAAGTGTCACCGACGGTTAGTCACACACGTGCTATAATCGTATGGCAACCGTTTTTACGCGAGACATGTTTTCACCATCGCTGCGGCAATCATGTTCAAATTCACGTTTAAAATTTTTTAAGAAATTGCGTTTTATAGGAACATTTACAACGCAACAAAAATGAAGGAGCTCACACTAGCGCGTAAAACTTGAAGGTCGCGAAGCTGTACGCAACCTCCACGACTATCACGAAGGTTTGATTCCACGATTGCAGCCGATTTGCTTCCTCTTCACTGCCGCAACTCTGCCGCAAGCTTGGGCAGTCTCCCTAAGTTGGTATGCCTGGCTTGACAAACGTACGCCGGGGACACAGGGCGGTCGTCGCGAGGCACGCACGTACGAGCGCTCGGAATTTTTTTTTTTTTTTTCACTTGCCGGGCGGTCGCCACGAGGCTCGCACTCATGTGCTCGCGCTCGGCAATTCTTTGGTATTTTTAACTGCGGACACGAAAAATTACGATTTGCTAAACAGCTTCGCTGTTAATATGAGCATTAGTGTACGGCCACTAACACGTATGTGTATGGTGCAATATACCTCTATTTATTTATTTATTTATTTATTTATTTATTTATTTATTTATTTATTTATTTATTTATTTATTTGTTTATTTATTTATTTTTTTATTTATTTATTTATTATTTTTATTGTTTTTGTTTGTTTTGTTTGTTTTTGTTTTGTTTTGTTTGTTTGTTTGTTTGTTTGTTTGTTTGTTTGTTTGTTTGTTTGTTTGTTTGTTTGTTTGTTTGTTTGTTTGTTTGTTTGTTTGTTCAAATTTCAGCTTGGGCAATACATCGGATATGTCGGCAGACACTCGCGCCGTCGGCCGGCCTCCATGCGATGGTACGCGCCGAGAGGCCGACATCAAAGCAGGTCGCGAGTGCGAGGCGGCTTTGGAGTGCTTTATTGTAGCGGGTACAATACGGCCTACTAGCGTTACCACCGTTCCGTCACCACACTGCGCATGCGCGCAGCTGCAGGCTATACCTTCCGCCGCGCCAGATAAAAATATAATTTGGTATAGCGGCCGTTTTTCCGTGCGCAGCATGCCGGAAGCCTTCAAAGCTAAAGTACCGAAATCATGAACGGCAACGTAGCTCAAAGGAAGCAAAGGATAAAGACAACACACAGCCTTGTTCGTTTTGACAGAACTAGCCTTTGGTGACTCCCACAGCGCTGGTCCAGCCACGAAAGACGTTTTTACCTCTAAAAACGCGAGAAATATTCAATAAAAAAATTGCACCACATGACGCAACAAAGTGACAACTGACGTATTAAGGAAAGAAAAAAATCAAAGCTCATTTTTTTAAAGATGGTTAACACGGGAAGCTTTTAGAAAAGCAACTCGAGCCAAAGTCAAAATCCAAAATCCAAACTGCTTAGACCCTCTCGTAATGCCGCATTCCGATCGATCCTATAACACGAACGACCCAGGTTCGATTCCGACCGAGCGAAACGTTTTTTTTTTTCTTGAGGCACTTGATGTGCCTTCACTTACCATGAGCATATCAAAATCCATTCTTAAAGCTAAATTTCCTGCAGTGCGTTTTACTAGAACAAACGATGCCAACAGTGGGTCTAACGTGGCTATCTGGGCGTGTTGGTTTAACTTGTGTGTCAAGTACTCTTCCCTGTGTCCGTGTGTAAACCGCGCTGTCTTCTCCTAATCACCAGTGGGTCATTGAAAATTTCCCTTCAAAAAATTGGCGCCCCGCTGCCTTTGTCGGAGACCCGGCTGTTGCCCTTACATGAATTTACGAACGTGGCAGGCTCGGATCTTTTTCTCTGCAGGCTTTCACATCTCTCCCACCGGCGCCTGTGCTCCCCCTTCAGGCGCGACGCCCGAGAACTGGCGAAGAGAAGAGCACGCGGGAGATGACGCCTCGAACGCTGGACAGAGAATTCTGGCAGGTCGAGCTGGACGACGTTGGCATCTTTCTCAAGCTCCTCATCTGACGCAAGCCCATGCGGAAGCCTGTACGACGTCGGGCGCTCCTCACGAGGCGCACGTTCACGTTCGCTGCGTATTTTTCTAGTTTTTTTTTTTTTTGCGAACGCGCTCGAACGACGCTCAAACTTAACGGCGGTCAGACTACATTGGTATCAGTGTGTTAACTTCCCGTGCCAGCACTCAAACGGTCGAACCGCGAGGGAGTTTCGATCGAACGAAAGTACAATCGTACAGTATCTTTCTTGGCGGTGGCGTTGATCGGTGGCTCGCTTCAGCGCAATCAAAATCGTGGGACAATATAAACACCCCGCGGAAAAAGCGACTGGTTCGATACAGGTTCAGAGCTTCACGGGTTCCGACAGCCAGTGTCTGCAGTTGTACCGCCTGTCGTGTAAACATGAAGTGTGCGTCTGTATAAGTATAGATAATAAGCCGCCATCCAGCTCTGCCACTAACCTGCTGAGCCATGTTATCACTCGCTATTATAACGCCTTGACCTTCGCGATCGCTGCGCCGCCTGCCGCCGCTTCTCCGCGGCATTTACGGGATTTGTGCTGCGTGGCTGATAGGGGCTCGTGAAGTGTTCCGGTTCTGTTTTGCTTGTTTTGTATTTCCGCTCCTTATAAAACTTGTTATGGTGACGTCGAAAGCAAAGAGTTCATTTAGGTCGCTTAAAAAACAGGTGGGTCAAGAGCTACCCGGGGACGCGGTACCGTTCTGCCCGCTTCGTCGCCGCTCTTCCGGGAGTCAGCGACGGCAGCAGCATATCACCAGATTCACCCCTGTCACCTCCCAATACGTCAGGCACAGCTGAATTCTACTGTCGCCTCGTTTAGACCTGATACTGACTGGCACAGCGAGAGGTTGGTTTCGTTTTGCAGCGCGGACAACGAATGCGGTTTCATTTCGAATATATACGTCGCAGAAAAATATGTTTTGGGGATGTGATTACCCAATCCCGGACAATAACTTACGCCATTTATAAGAAAACAAGCAATTGGAAAATGTTAAGTATATTACAAGTCCGTGCTTCGTTAAAATATGTGCCCACTCACGCCTTATAGCAAGAACTAAGGAAAGTTAATGAAACCACAGAAAAATAAATCCTGTGCAAGTCCGGAAGAAACAGAATAGCTCTAACGGCAATGAAGAAACCCAGTACAGTTTCTGATATGCTAAAGATATTCGTCGAAACTCACCAGCTTAACTCACCAGATTAACTACACGCGAAAGGAACTGCCATTTCGCGAGAGATGGGCGGGTGGAGAGGAGGGGGACGCTGTGCGCAAATGCAGAGCGAAATCAAGCAGTGAACGTTTTAGTAATCACACACACAAATATCGCGTTTACTTTCCTTTTGTTTTTCGACTTCAACGACAGCTGATCATTCGGCGGACGCATTTTTTGAAGTATACATGGTAGGCGGTTCACAAGCGGTGAAAGGTGTCGTTGGAAGAGTGTGGCATGTAATAGGACATCTGATTTCAGTTTGTGCTTTATTCTGCAAGCTCCCCGTGCCATATGGCGATGTTTCGAAAGCGTTTAATCGCGGACGCGGATTATATTCGCAGCCCGTCTCCGCGCTGCTCGCGGAGGATATATGTAGCAGATGAATGTTTACGGGCCCTCACCTCACGACAAGATGACCCTTTGTTGTGTGCTGATCCCCGATTATAATTCTGCATTACTTATCGCACTTTCGTTGAATGTTAGCGAAATTAAGACACACTGGCTTGTAAATGGTGGTGATCAATATATGAGGTATGATAGTGGCAAACGTAACTGGCGTGCTTTCAGATATGAGTGCTCCGCTAGATTATCTAAGCCCAGAAAACCGATTTACATCGTAGTCTATAGCCGTACCATGATCATCGAAGGAAACGCTTAATTTCAGGGCAGTGTAACTACTACCACCTCCTTGCATACGCCGGTTCCGCGACGCTGGCTGGTGAAACACACTTGGCGCTTATGCAGGCCGAATGCATCACACTAAGATCGATTCAGAAGCAGTTACACTCTCGTAAACACACCCCATTTTCGAACACAGTGACTGCTCCACATAAACATGGATTTCCACTGCCCCCAAACGCTAAATCTCAGTCGTGAACATGCCGCAAAAGCAACGGCGACAGTGGTGAGCGGGCCGGCGACTCCCGCGACTGCTTTCGAAACGGGCCGCTAGGGGGATTTCAGTGGCGCCCATGCAGGCAGCGCTGGAGGCGTGTACGGGATGATTTCCTTCTTCTTACATAGCATGCAAGTTGGCCCAAATTAATTCGTAACCCTAAACTTCGCCGACGAGCCTCTGAGAAACCACCGTCCCACTTAATAAAGCTATATATTCTCTCTTTGTTCTGTCTCTCCTCTCTCTCTCTCTTATATATATCACTATATATATATATATATATCATCACATCATCACGCTGGCGCTGTGTACCCCAAGTTTAAAGAGCATCGCGTGTGTACGCCGGACCTAGGTTCCCGCATTCAGTACGATTAGCAATCACTCCTATCTGATTGACTGATTGCGTTCATTCAGTGAAGAGTCTCGTGGCCGTAGTGGTTACTCAGGGGCAGGTCCTGGTGCCTTCAGTCATGGATGCCGTCTTCGAGGGTTTTTCAGGCTCGCATTGAGACCCCTTTATATTGCGTAGCGGCCAATTTTCCCAAAGAAGAATGGCTCGCTGTGGCCTAGTCCGAGATGGGCATTTAGGTCAGTAGTGGCTTCCCCTTCCTCGAGTAAGACAGCCCTACCATGGCTGAAGAATGTTCATTGTCACAGTAAATGATAAGAGGTTCTGGACCACTTGAGCCGTGCAGAAGGCGCACGTGAGTGCTTGATGTAGGAAATGCGGCTGCATTGAACCATTTACTTATGATGTCGAATGTGTACGCTGCGTTTGCTAATGCAATCCGGCAGGAAACCTGAGAGCGTGGTCTCTTCCATGCATTTTTTCCGTATTTTATCTCGGCATAGGAACCGTGTCGGGGTAGCGGGAGAGGGGCGTGAGGCGGGATTGGGCCAGAGGAGGCCGCCTCACGAGCTTGCCGGTTCCAGTCTGCGCCGGCTGTGTCATCCATTGTCCACGCAAGCCTCACTCGCAGGCCTTGTTAGATTAAGTTTGCTCTACTTCCGTCACCGTCGGAAGCGTACCATTTTGTACCTCAAAAATTCAAAGACATCCTCAAACACTACCGCCTCGAACGCCGCATCTTTCGCCCTCCCCACGACAACTTCACTAAGAAGCCACCACCTACCGCCGCCTTCAAACCAACAGCGTACCTCCCACGCATCCTCCTCCACGCCATCCACCCCACCTCCTACCTCCAGACACCTGCAAATATTGTACCCCACCCTGCACACTCTACCATATGATTTGGGCGTTCTTCTCCCACACACCATCCTTCCCCCTATTCCCTCTCCCAACCATGAGCATGGGAAGGCATGCTAGCCAGCCCAGACCCCGACGATCAGCTTCGGCTGGTTGAAAGGGCCCGCCTGCAGCGACCGCCCAGGGACTTCTGGACTGAGAAGACCCCACATTGCCCCTCCTCCAAACTGATACAGAAATGAAGTTTATTCCTACTTCTCCTCCTCCTCGCTCCTCAATAAGTCATGCCTGCTTTGTAATAAGTGTCCACATCGTGCCAAAAGAAAGCCTCCGAAGACGCACGTTCGGGGCCAACGTTCTAGAGCGCACGAGATAGGCCTCCTGGTTTTAATGTCTACCTTCTTCGCCCTAGAAGCGGTCGCGCTGTGTTCGATCTATTCGCAAGGAGAGCGCCGCACGAACACACGCGACACCTCGCTCTCTCCTAAGTCGCATGGGTGCTGAATACGGCCTCGTTTTATGTTTCTGCCCGAATCGCTTTTGTGTTTCGTAAAAGCCCCGTGCGCAAAGTAGAACCTTCGCGCCGCTTTCAATTCCCTCCATTCTTTTTTTCTCTTTCTCTCTCTCTCTCTCTTCATTTAAGGATGACTTCCCTCGGGGCGACTATTTATGTCTTGTGCGAAACATTCAGGGCAGCTGAGATCCCTGTTTTCATTTTTTGCCCTCGACCGAGTCCCTGTACATTCTCGTGCCGGTTTTATCTCCTTCTTGCGAGCAGCCCGAGCAGCAGTAATAAAATATGGGGGCCCGAGGGAGCCGCCTTATTCGCGCGGCCAGGAATGCGTCGCCCTAATGCGGGGCCCGGGCTGAATTCGAAACAAGTGCGCCCAATCTTCCCCGCTGGGGCTCAATCTGTCCGAGTAGGGAAAGGATTGCGCCGCCCGCGCTCTTGGAAAGCGCCGTTCGGCGCGCACTCCGAACCGCACCGAGCCGACTGCATACGGGCAGCTATGCGCACGCCTTGCTATGCGTTCCTTGGAGAGTTGGAACTTCTTCAAAATGCGGACCCATATTTTCACGCGGAACATGCATAAATGAGGCTTTGGAAATGAAAGCTTAACGCTGCGGGGATTCATCCCGATACTTTTTTTTAAGCGAGGCTGATATGCTATGATTCCATGTATTTTTCTCGTCAGTCAACGGAAACGTCCTATCATCCAGATGCCTTTAAAGCTCGAGGCGCCATCCAGAAAGCTTTGTGAAAACTATGCAATCAATTTTAATGTTTAAGACTATTATGTCCGCATATGCCTCAAATCTGGAAGTAACTGCTAGGTTCCAGGCCTCTTTGGGATCGGCGGGAATAAGGTAGGGCGTCAAATGGCCGCTGCTGCTGCACTTAGGAACACAGTTGACACAACAACACTACCCTGCACCGCCCTCAAGTCACACATCAAACAAAACTTCGTAAACGTGACAAGCAGACTGAAATGAGCAGACAGGCAACAAACTACACATAATAAAACGACATTTGGAATTATATGCCACTGACACGCGCAACAGAGTAACTTAGGTTGTCTATGCAAGTTGCGGATAGGTCACACACATGTAACGCACTGACACCTGCTCGCAGGATCGCCAACACGCCTCTGCAGCATGTACGGAGAACACCTATTAGTGATTCACATTTTAAAAAAGCGTAAGGGACTCAACATATTTCGGAACTCTACAGGCAACATATTCCACTAGAGGCATCATATGTTTAGCTGACGAACCCACGTGTTCAATCAAGCGCGTTTTTAAGCATTTTTATCTGAACCTAATTCTTACACCTAATTTCTTATCACGCAGAGTCAAAACCTGGCCCTCTACGTCGGCTGATCTCCGTTACTTTTAATTCATTTTACTTGTATTCTTGCTGACGGATTTTAGTATTTACGCCACTCTAATTAAAGAAATTTTCTGTCACTCTTCCCCCGTAGTCAGGCTTACGCTACAAAAACCAATCATCATCATCATCATGAAGCACGAGGCGTTGAAAACGAACGTCGCGCTGTGTGCCGGATCGCGCCGTGTTTAAAACCACTTATGATTTCGAGAGGTGACTGCGAAGTTCTGAAACACCCCGAGACGCTCGAGTTTTTCTTCTTTTTTACAAAAGGACCTCGAGAATTGGGCTCGAGGTAGGCACATGCCTGGAAGATGCCAAGAAAGCGTTTTCTTGTTTTCTTTTCATTGACGTTGCTGCAGTTACAAGGACAAGACAAGCTTCCTTCGGTTCGGGAGCCGTCAACGTAGGGTGTGTATGATTTCCCCTCCCATAACCTCCTCCTACTCATGAAGCCACAATGTCATCTTTCTTCAAGTAAAGTGCATCATCATTATCATCATAGTGGGAGCTCAGCGGGAGCTTCGCTTGTTATTTCGTTTTTAAGTGCGAATGCACTTCTTAAAGGGGCCCTGAAAGGCGTTTTGAGCACAATAAATTGACTAGCGCAATCGTTAGATTGGGTCGTCAACATCATCTGTGCCAAGTATTACTCTTTTACGCCAGCGGAAAGCTCACACTTTTGTTGCAAAGTTTGTCGTTTTTTTCTCACCCTTTCCTTCGTGTTTTTTGGACGCCGCCATCTTCACATGTCTACATCATCGATTCCCAGATGTTCGTCAGGAGCTAGACATCCTGCTATTGGGCGGCTTTTTCACGCACTTCCGGCAACGAGACAAGTCGTCTGCTCAGCGGCGGCTCGCCGGCTGCTCTACCAGTGGAGTGCCGGAGTGCTTGGACATTTTACAACAAACGAAACAAGTGTAAACAAACGCTTAACCGTTTGTATTGAATGCACACGGCCATAACACGACATGGATATTCTCTTACTTGAGTACGTTCCATAAAGAAAGCGTTGAAGCCCCGTGGCACTTCTTTCTTGCAATCGCAGAGAACGCCCTGAGCCGAATGCCCGGGTATGACGCATAATTTTATTCACTTCCAAACAATCCATAGATGTGTTTCGAACGAACATAACGTCACAACATGCGTTGCAAGTCCGAACCGCGACTGACAGACGATGGTTGCCTCCTCCTGCCCCTCGTAAATTCGGCACTCACCTCGCGCGCGGTTTGCGGGGACGAACAGCAAGTCACTTAACTCTGGCGCACAAGCAGAGATGGCTTTTAGCCACGCACACTGCACATACCCCATGCGAGGTTGAGTCGTACGCCGCTCGAGAAAGATAATCCAGACCATGGGAAGCACTATCCACCAGCAGAAGCACAACGTCGCATTTCATCGCGAAACAAAGGCGTCCACAACACACACACCATCGCCTCTTGTAATGCCAAACGCATCTCGCACTTCCAAATGGGAGTGAGTAGTATGCCTGCAGTGCCCATATGCCGCGAGGTGGGGCCCCAAGCTGAACCGGGATCACGCAACCGTAACTTACTTCTAGAGCGGTTTGTGCCTTGTTGCCAGGGCAACCGATGTTTGATATTGTCAAAGAAATGGTGCTCGCTCCAGCGCTAGAAAGCTCAGAGGCCGGAGCATGTTTTGCCAACGTTGCCGCTCTCCACCACGCGTCGCCCCAAGCTGAACAGGTGTTTTGTGCACGGGTTCTGTAACGGTTTAAAATGTCTTTTTCACATGCCGCCGGCAGGAATTACCACCGCCACAAAATAAGACCCGGCACCAGCGGGGCCACATCTGATACGGCGCTTTTTGGATAAACAGTGCGCTGTGCATCCAAGGGAGCGAGCGCAGGATCCTCCCCGTGCGGCTGCGAGTTCGCCGCCGATAAAAAGTCGCGTGCCGTCGATAGCAAAGTTCTGCAGCCACGTACACCGCGAAAGGGCAAGGCCAGGCCGCCGCACACATGGGGCCAGATTTTTCGTTCGCTTGAGCTGAGTGCGGGATTCACGGTGTCAACAAATCTTGCCCGTAGCAGACGGCTGTGTGAGCAGCGCAATAGCGGAAGTACGTCACCGCGGAGGAGCGCAGCATCATGGGAGGGAAGGCTCGCTCGCCGTCAACAGCGGAGAGTAAGTTGAAAGGAGGAGGAAACGCGGCGCGTCGATAATACGCGGCGCGTCGATAATACGCGGTTTTTGATTTACGATTTCTTAGCTAATACTCATCGCTTCAACAAAATTCTTGCGGGAGGAGATTGCTAATACATTGCTTTATTTGGTTACATGTACATCAACGCATCGGCGGAAGGTATTTCAGGACCCCTTTAAGCGAACCTGAATCGTCCGCCGCCGTCGTCCGCATAGCAACAGCTGCGGGTGCGCGCGCTCCTCGTCTTCCTCCTCGTCTTCCCTAGCAACGGGGGGAGATGGGCGCGTGCTACTCTCCTCCTCCTCTCTCCGCTCAGTGACTGCGGGTGTTGGGCGCCTCCTCTCCACTCCAAGATCACGATATCCACCGTAATCGCGCAATCAACAACCGTGCATTCGCACTTACACACTCTTCCCCTCGGGGAAGTGCGAGGGAATTTTTTTCTCACCGTGCAATTCAACCGTCATCGCCGATGGTATGCGGCCACGGCTCCTTTTTCTCTGCGCAACTCATGATCACCGGCTCCCCTTCTTCGAAGGATCGCCATCAGTAACCGTGCTCGGTCGCCATCTTGGTGCTTGTTGCCGGCTTGGCCTTCAAATGAAGCGTTTAGAGCACAGCGGTCTGCCGTCTCCAACCATCGGCCATCCACTACTACAGTTAAACCTGGATTTAACAAAGTTTACAAAAAGTCGCAATTTTTTTGTTACACGCAGGTTTAGAGTTAAGGCTCGCATGAATGGAGCAGAAACCGAACCGAAATTCCAGACATCAGCGATGGTGAACTCACCCTTGAAGGACAGTGAAGAACTGCGTGGTTTGCGGCTGCTGCTTTCCCGCCAGCTTAGTCGCTACGCGGCATTCCTAGGAAGCAAGGACCCTTGCCCCTGTATTCGCCTGCATAACTTAATTATTCCTTTTGCCTGCTTTTCCGTGCCTTAGCCCGTTTCAAGGACCAAAATTATACTGAATGTGCGCCTCTTCGCGAAATGGATGCTCTTTACGCGCTCAAAATTATTGAGTGGGTACTATCTGGGAAACTGTACCGGGCGGCGACCCTCTTATTTATCGCCGCAAACGGCAAACCTTTTCGTTTTCTGGGAGCAGAACTCATCACCGACGAACCTACACCACACACTGGAGTGGAGAGTGGCAACTACACGCCGACAGGCAGGTCTAGCACCTAACCGACATCGCGCTGACACTGGAAACGCATGGTAGTTCGCGGTGCGGGCGAAGTTGTATAAATTAGTGCATTTATCCAGCTGATGTTTCAGTAAAAGTTCAAGAAAAATGGATCGTTAGCGTAGCGAATTCGTCACATCAAGGTTAACCGTCGCAATGCCTTCGTTACATGGAGGTCGAAACACATGGGTTTCAATGGGGCTGGCAACGGGGAATTGAAAAACTTCGTTAAATCCAGGAATTCATTACATAGAGGTTCGCTATATCCAGGTTTACCTGTATTCCTACTACTACTACTACTACTACTACTACTACTACTACTACTACTACTACTACTACTACTATTAATAATAATAATAATAATAATAATAATAATAATAATATATTAATATTCAGCAACTATTTGTACCTAGTGGCGAAAACAAACGGGAAAACACACAAACACAATGCCCTTCAGCTACGGAGAAGGATGGCCAGCGAAGATGTGCGCAGGCCAAGGAGCGCACAAAACAAAACACGTTTATTTGCAATTTTCGGGTGAGAATAACTCTTGCACAATCAGCTGAAGGAAATTTGGAAGCACTACGTTATTCTGTGAAAGAAACATGGGCCGTCCGTTTCCCTCAGGCGTTGGAAGCATCTTACGGTATGTGTCACACGCCAACCCAAACCGCTCGAGCACGGAGCACAGCAGTGCCGGTCGCATCGGACCCTGAGAGACGTCCACCTTGAAATCTCCCCTCAGAAGAACAGGCATGTCAACGGTGAGCTCCGGAAGCCTGCCTGCGGGAGCACGCTGTTCCGACCACCTGCCCACCGCTTTTATAGCGGGGACGGCATTCCTGATCTGACAACCATGGTAGCCCCGCGGGGGAAAATGGTGGGAACATTTTCGGGTACGCCAGCAGAAATGCTACCGATAGAAGCCGACTGTGTCGAGGAGAATTCACGAGTACGGAAAGAGGTCAAGATGGTGGAGCGGACTATAAAGTGTGGCTGTGACCATACTCTTATGCAACAATACCCTGTAGCCATAGCCTTACTGTAACCATACTGTACTGTACTGTACATACTGTGAATATACTGTACATACTGTAACCATACTGTAACCATACTGTGCATACTCTTATGCGCTTATGTGCAACTTCTTTTCTTGCTTTCCCCATCACCTTGTACAGTTTATAGAAAATACACTATTACTATTACTCTCTCCGCAGATGACCAGGCTTCACTGCACAACACATGCAATGAGGGAAAGCCTGCTTACAAGGGGCAAGCGTACACTTATATTTTTAAAGCAAAGCTTTAAAAATATAGTTTTACGCTTGCGAGGAGGATACGCAAGGTAATGTTTTCACTGGAGACACACATCGCCGGCGACACACCCCGCGAAGCGCATCGCGTGATTCGCCGGGCCCGCTGTTGGCGCTGCGCACAAGGCTCCGTTGTAAGTAGTTCTGTGGCGCCGGCCGCGCCTGGAGCGGCCGCTCAGCTGATCGGCAGCCGACCAAACCCACAGCCTCCCATGCATGCGGCGCTGGGTTGTCTCGAGCACCGTTCCTCGCCTCGCACCCGTCGAGGAGGAACGGTGCGTCCGCTGTGAATGAACGCCGCATTCGCGGTGTTCGCCCGGCCTCCTCCTGTGAGTGTTGCACGCACCCGAACGGCTTTGAGACATGGGCGGCAATACAGCTGAATCAAAGGTTAACCAAGCGGAACATAGACTCGACCAGACTAAGCCAAGCCTTTGTTTTGCCATATCCAAAATAGCTGAGAGAAGCTGCAGCCATTTTTATAATCGGCTTCACCTTGAAACACAAATGCGTGGCTGGGAAGATGTTTTCAAGGGAAATTTAGCACAGATCAAAATATGGCGCCCCTAAGACCTTTTGTAATTTATGAATTATGAATTGTGATTTTATGATTTATGAATTATGAAGTCACCTAGTTTTCGTTCCACACGTACGCGAGAACTGGACATGCACAGCTTAACTGTAAAAAGTCCGCGCATAGCAAATTAGATTTTCCGGAGAGTCAGATTGGCTGTGACATTGGCGTTACGTACGTACTCCGAGGCGCGTATCCCCTTGAATTCAATTCAACTTATTCACTAGAAGAAGATCTAGATGGATTCCTGGGCTAACAGTTGTTAAGGACAACTTGACTCAGGCCCAGGAACGAATACATGGCGTGGCTTGCATGGCATATACCTTACAGCGCAGAAATATTTGGAACGTAACTACAATGTTTCCAAAGGTGCGTAGCATGTAAACAAGAAATTAAAAATAAACATTCAGTTGATATCGGAAAACGTAACAGATACAAGAAGCTAACATACTGAATTAGAACATGATAGCGAACACCACTGTACGTGAACAGAAGAAACAACGTCAAGCAAATGCACGTAGCAAATTACAATGCAGCACTGGCTGATAATTGCATAACCACACAGGAGTGTTTGCGCGGGCAATACAAAAGAAATTGCGGTCTTTGAGTCCAACATAACATAACGCCATTCAGTGTAACAAATTAGAACGAAGTAATATAAACGCAGACACCATTGAAAAAGAACTGAAGCAGAAAAGTAAACACCAGAAAAAATTCACTTTCACGGGTTGGTATCAAAGGTACGAAATATCGCTGGGTTTCCTTGAGTGGAAATTTTTCTGCTGCTTTAAATCTATTTAGAATTTCAGGAAAGTTGCGCTGCACCGATTGTAGTTTCTAGTTAGTATAAAAGTGAGTTTGTGCGAGGTGTCAGCATTGCGCGTATTAACTACGTTTGCTGAATGTGTTAGCAGCGCTGTGGATGTTAAAAAGTGCCTCCTCGCCTGCCCTTGGTTCTCCGACTTCTCTCCTACACGGGCCTCGTTAACGGCACTTTTTCGTGACAGCATTGTGTACTTCAATCCATGAAATCAAGGATTTATTACTTGATTTGCTTTCGTGTGAGTGATTTTTCCTTTCTTGAACCCTGCCAAGTGGTTTCCGCTGTCATCGTCTCAGCAGCTTTTAGCGGACGACCTTCCTTTCTGGAAAATAAAGTTTTTCTTATCTATTAAGCAACTACTTCACCAATGAGCGCAAATTTAGAGAATTAGTTTGTTCCGTATGGGGAGCATAAAAGAAAATATGATACGCCGTTTGCGCGCGCCGCATAAAAATCTGTAATGACGCCGCACTATTTTCCAATGCCGTTTCATACCACAGGGTCGTCATCCGGGGTCTTCATTGACTGCTTGGATAAAGATACTACGCTGCGCAATGGCGCTTAGATAATAGTCGCGCTCCACGTTATTTTGGTCGTCATCAGTCAAGTGAATTTTATTGAAGCACCGCTCCTTAAAAGCGAGAAGAATGGAATGCCGCGTTTGTAATCACACTCCGCAAAGAAAGGGAGTGGCTCCTCTCGATTCCAGTTCTCAATGATGGCCACACAAGGACCAAGAGCATCAGTTACAAAGCTAAGGAACATCAGGAGCTATTACAAAACAAATAAACTTCTACTGCGGCACTCATTCGTGCGAGCAACGCCTTTAAGAGGATTAGAGTTGTGCCTGGATAAAGGATAATTCCCTTTTTTAATGGTGCGCTGAATATTTCTCCTTGTAAGGTCTTTGCTTCTATTAAGACACTGTTTGTATCCTCTTTTGTCAATAGATACGGTGTACATGCTCAGTTCCTAGTATACTTAGGCAATCGCGACAAACGAAGCGAGCAAGCATTGCACCATCAGCTGCCATGGCAGAAAAAGCTGGTTCGTCTTAACGTTGCTTTCGCCTTAAAGCTGGCTTTGTGCATCATCGAAGAGACCGCCACTATGATCGCTTAAGAAAATGAGAGAAGCGATTTCTCCAAACGGTCAAGCTTCCTTGGCGTTAAGCAGTGGTTGATTAACCAAAACCAACGCCGCAAAAGCGGTCCTCGAAGCCCCAAACGCCCCGTGAGTACGAGTAGATCGGAGTGACAGGTACTCTGAGAAAAAGCAGAGCAGCTCGCCGACAGAGAAGACGATATTGACAGAACCCAGGGACCGTCGCGTAAGAGAGGCACTGCTACTTTCCGGCGTGCCACCCAGCGGGCAAAGGTGAAGGCAAAAAGCCAAGGGGCTGTACGTTTCACGTTATCGGGCCATCGGCAAATTAACTTCGTTCTGTTGCGTCACAGATCAAAAAACGATGGGCAGGCACAAGAAGCTCAAGACGCAGCCCAGTCTCCTTCTCACTCAAGCGGTTTTTTGCGCAACTTTCGGCAGGCGGCGGCTCTATGGCAGCGGCTGTAAGTAAGCATCTTAATTTGTTTGGTGCAGTCTTCCAGACGTTACCTAGATCGCCCCATTTAAAACTAGTTGACCTTCCGAATTAAAGTGGGGATATTGAATGTGGTCGCGCGTAATGCCGTTACTTTTCTGTCAAAAACAAAGATGTGTTGGTACCCATTGTTGTGATTGTGATTGTAGGGTTTAACGCGCCGACGCAACGCACGCGATGAGGCGCACCGTAGTGGACGGCTGCAGATTAATTTAGACCACCAGGGAATCTTTAACGTGCGCCCAAATCTCGAACACACAGGCATTTTGGCTTGTCGCCTGGGTCCCAATGTTGGCTGTCCAAAGTTTAAACAGGTGATATAAATGAAACGCAGCGGGGTGTGACAGGTTGAACGTGCCGGTTTATGATGACTAGTAGCAGCGGCGGCGCCGCCGCCTTTGCTTTAGGCTAGGACCAGAAAAATACGGGCGATTATTCCGCAGTAGGGCTCCAGTCCCACTTTCGATTGCACCGAAATATTTTCTTTCCCTCTCTCTTTGACTGAGGAGCTGTGTTATGCGCTGCCTGCGTGGCCCCGGTTGTGCGACACTTTTGTAATGCTAAAGCCGGACGCATTCGACGAAAAAGCGACGTTGTTATTGCTGTAGTTGTCCGGCCAACAAAATGGCCACCGCCTAAACAAAAATACGTATAAAATACACGTGTGATCTGATGTGATTTGAACCTGTTTCTCCCAAGTAGCATCCCAGGGTTTCACCAATTGGACTGTCTCCAGACGTTGGCACCATAGAACCAAAGTTGCTTTCATGGTTGATCTTTTCTTCGTAGCGCATACCCACTTGAGGGGTTGTCCAAAAATAGAGGAAGTGGAGTGGCAGTGTACTGTTTTCACAAATGTCCTAAAACCGTGAATTTGGAACGTAAAACTTGCAGAATAATGCGCGCCTCGCGACAGCTGGGTGCGCGAGTAATACAGGCCGCAGCAGCCCCACAGGACACTGATTCTAGGGAAGCTGTGACGAGTGCCCGTCTGCTTGCTGCCATAGCTCTTCGGCGTAACACGACGAAGCGAGAGCGAAGAAAGAGCCGAAAAGAAGCCGGCTGAAGGTAAAAGAAAGCAAAGAAAAGACAGCGAGGAGAGAGACCCAAATACAATATAACCGTTAAAAAGTTAATAAGAAGCATCGCCCGCCTTCCGCCTTCAAAACACATTAGTAGACGCAACTGCCTCGAGGAATTTCTTTTTGTTGACACAGTAAAGTTCCTTTACCACCTCCGCCGTGTTGTTCGTGCAGCAGCCCTATCATCAACCAGACCATCAAACATAGCGCCGCGGGTTTCTGCAAAAATGTGACGATTAGTGGCGCCGTAAAATACCAGGCAGCGTTTGTGTGGGCCTCCTCCCTAACTCGTGTTCTCCCTGGGGCGGCTTACGCAGCGTGGGGTGGGCGAGGAACCTTTTTCCGCATGTCAGACATGGCCGCTTTTAAAGGTGATAGTTTTCCTTTTTTTGTTACTTAAATGCAGGGTTGTTGGTTTGCCTGTCCGTCTGCCCGCCCGCCCGTACGTCCGTTCATCAATTCAGCCGCCCCGCCAGAAGGCCAATGAATTCTCGAATTCTCGAACAAGACGTTTATATAGGGAAAACCTTTCCGAACCACTAAATCTGAAAGCATACTTCGAACTGGTCGACATTGTTCACTAAAAAAAAGCATTAGGGGTATTTCAGGTAAGACGTAAATATTAGGTGATATATCAAGTGTTCATTTAGTGAAAAATAGGCGTGGGCGCAATTTTTGTTATAGGAAACAGAAAAAAAAATGAAGCAAGCTCAGATTAACACGTGAGACTTGAAGATACCGAAGCTGCACGCAACTTTCACGACCATCACGACGGTTTAAGTCCACGATTGCAGCCGATTTGCGGCTTCTTCGCTGCCGCAACAATCTATACTCCATAACTGTTGCTATAAGTGTGCGCTTTCCTCATTTCTTTAGGAAGTGATAATCATTGTGCACCACCTCGGAGCAGCGTATACTCGATGACGTGTCTACCTCGTTCCGAGCAAGTGTTTGTACGATTAAGTCGAACGCAGAAGTTCTTTTCTGTTTTTTCGTGTGTGGCCAATCTTGGCTAATATGCCCAAGTGGGTATGCTTGCCGCGAGAAACGCGCACCGCCGGGCTCGGCATTTTTTTTTTGGCATTTTAACTGCTGCGCGGTCGCCGCTTGGAACGCGCTCACGTGCGCTCGGCATTTTTCTTGCTATTTTTAATCGCGAACACAAAGCTCTAACGAGTCGCTAAACAGCTTGGGTGTTAAAAGACGCGTTCGTTATATTATAATATACTTAGCACAAAATACACGAGTGGCTCGGGCACGAGCATCCTGCTGGTGGGTCTAGCGAGCTTCAGAAAAGGTCTCGATATCTCAACAAATGCTCTCAGTAGAAGGAGAGCCATCAGTGCGTAGGTATGTGGGACAATTCTTTGCAATTCAGGAAACCTCCACCGCGCTTATCGGGGCAGGAGCGAGATGGAAAGGAATTTGTGAGAGGTAAGCAGGAGAGAGCAGAGAGACCGGGGCGGCACAAGACGATATCGTTTTTCGACGACATTTGCCGCAGAGCAAGCTGATGCACGGCCAGTTCTTTAAGGCGCGCAGCAACTGCAGCCAATGTGCCGGAGCATACGCCTGACGTCACACCTATGGATAATGGACACACCTATGGATCACACCACTTGGACCGCGAGTGCTCTTTTAATGATGTCCAGCTGACGGCATTAGACGCCACAGCGTGACAACCGCTATTACCTCTTCTGTTTAAGCCTAACGATAGGTAAGCTTCAAGTTGAGCTTTATGAAGAGTCAAGATGTCGCAATTATTGCACGCCGAACTGCGGGCACCAGCCGACCACGTAAGACCTCGAAGCATGACCTTAAACTTAACGCAGGGCCGTTGCGAACCCACGTCGCACGTTTCCTCTATAGACCGTTCGAACAAAGGCGCCGCCATCTTGCGTGAGCAGCGCCCTCTGGTAGCTTGCCGATCGCTGGCTTCGGGGTTTGCTCCGCGGCGTGTGGGCGCCAGCGGCGTCTCGGTGAATTTTTCGTTGTAGCGCGTTGTACGTTCTTTTCCGTAATATACTTTAAATGGGAAAGTTGTTGCATATGACCAGTTTAAGCGACCTGGCTTAAATTGGCGGCTTTTTGGGCCGCGGTGGAGCTGAAATTCTCCTCGAGGTAGCATGGTCCACGGTGGGTAAACGATGCCGTGTTAAGATGTGTTTGGAATACTTCGACAAAATTTTTTTTGTTTTCCTGTGTGTGCCAAGGATTGCGTAAGCGGGTATTTTGATCGCTTTACTGCGACAACTGATGATTGTTAAAACGATCGAACTGTGATACGCTCGGCGCCCATGGACAGCAATCAAGCGCGTGTCAGTGTAACAGACTTCTGGCTTCATATCCCTGAAGGGTGTAATACAGATATTTTTGGGTGATCTTAGAAAGTATTGGACACATTACATAGTTTGTATTAAATCGTATCGTTATATCAACACCCCAGCCACCACTACCGCCAACTATAAACAAAACTCCCTGTCTCTAGAATTCCAAGCTGCTCTTTAGCTCAATTTAGCCGAGCAACTAATGTACAACATAAATAAAATACACAATACTGCTCCTACAGAGCGTCATATAAGGACTTATTAAGCGTCCGCCGTTCGGCAACCATTCAAGCGTTCGCTTCTGCGTTGCCTAGTTTGATGTTGCCTACAAAGAGACATCCCATTTGGGTAATAGACTGAACTCTTGGCTGTAGTGATTGAGATTGAGTGAACAACTTTATTTTGCCCGAGTCGGGGATGGGTGAAGAAGGGAGGCAGAACCCTCTTCAGTCCCCTCCCCCCCCCCTCCCGTTCCTCTCATATTTGCTGGGGAAAGGGACAACCTAAGGAAGTAGTAGTCACTGTGAAAATCGCCAAGGTCAGCTCACGTAATACTTGGAGGTGGGTATGCTGCAGTGTGACCGCAACAACGATGGAGATGTAAGTAATACCATGTGCGGCACCGGCAAGTGTTACTAACCCATTTTAGTTAGCAAAGAAGGTAGAAGAATTTACTGCCACTACTCCAAGGTAGGCGTACCGAAAGAGCTCAGCAGAACAAAATGGCCAAACCTCTTGTGTGCTTTAAAGTGCACAACTCACAAGCTGCCAGTCTGGATCATTTATTCGCAACATTTCATTGAAATAATGCGTAAACGAGTCGTAAGCCAGCCCGCGGGGTGCCAACAAAGCGTAGTCAAAGGCAAAGCAGCAGCTGCGCCAGGCCCGCCGTGATCGGCGCGCACACTCCGGAGAGGGGGAAAGGCGACGCGCGCGCCGCCACCGCTGAGTGAGAGAGCACGTTTCCCGCTCGCCCGATGGAGCGGTCTATTCGCCCCGAGCGCGAACACAGTCGGCCCCTGGCGGCGGCGGGACGAACCGCTCCTAGTGTGGATGGCGCTATCGCGTCGTCTGCTTTTTCACGTTGCGTGCGGCGCAAGACGCGTGCTGCACACGACTAAACAACCAATATGTGTGCTCGTTTGGCAGTAAGCAATGACATAGTTACGTGCTTGCGAATTTCCTCTAGAAACGCAGTAATCAGCGGCCGTTGCGGGTTAATCCGCTGGTTTAATTCCACGAAACATCTTCGCCCTGGTCACCGCTTGACTGTGAAACGTGTTAAAAACATTGCTTCCACACATTGCACTTTTTGTATTGTTGAGTGCAGTCGTCTGCCGTTTCGGGAACGTCGAAGGATGCTTTTTGAAGGTGGCGTGGTGATTATTTAAAGGATAAAAGTTTAGTACGCGAAACGGGTAAGAAGCGACAAGACCTCTGCATACGCGTGAATTCCACACCCTTGTAAAATTGCGCTGTATCCTTATAGAAAGAAGAAACAAACAAAAACATTTCTACTGTACACGACCCGTGCGCTGTCGCCCATACATTACCGGACACGTATTTTACATCTGCAAGCGCCTGTGTGATCGTGTCCTTCCCGTACCTTTTCTAAACTAAATACCATTTTTGGACAGTCGTTGTTTATACTGAGGAGGAGGAATAAACATTTATTCAACTGTATCGAGTTGCTAATTTTACGTATTATTTAAAATACGTTTCTATAGATGCGCAAGAGTATTTAGGGGGAATTTCTCGGTAAAATTAAGCAGTTGGGAGTTTGCGTCTGTCATGTGGCATTTCGTGTGTCATTTTCATATATATTATTTTCAAATCCGACATGAATCACCTTGTCCAGAAACGTGTCTCACTTAGTATAACCAAATGCCTAATATGGTCACGTCTAATTAACCTCGTAAGGTGGACCTCAGTTTAAAGAAAGAGGAGAAAACGCGTAATATAATGCACGTTGTTGCCCACATGTGTGAGGGGTGTGTGCCATAACTCGCTGTCTTTTTTTAATTTTTTGCCACAATGCTTGCTTTCAATACAATTTTGAAAAAGGCGAGCCACGATTCCTGGACAATCCCGGACCAAAGGGGGGTCATCAGTTTTGAAAATGCGTACTGCTTTTTCACCGTTACAGAACACGACGCCTAGTGTAGTTTTGATTGTAAGTAATACTGATAACCATAGTTTGGCTTTTCGCATTACATGCGTTCTCTTCTCGCTGCTCTTGCAACGTTGGTAGGACCCCCCCCCCCCCCCCCTTCCCGAAAAAAAAAAACGAAATGCACAGAATTTCATTTTTTAACTAATCCCTAAGAATTAAATGCCAAGACAAAGGCGATATTCAGTTTACAAAACAAAGTAGTTACAGGGAACCCGTTGCGCTGATTCGCAACGAGAAATAACAAGGAAATGTTTTACTACATCTGCAACAGCGCAACTTCATTTATTGCCATCTTTAGGGTTCGTAAGTGACCTTATACGCAAGAATGTAAACACATCTCGCTGTTTCAGGCACCTGTTAGATTTTAAAAGGAACGCAAATGGTCATCAGAGCAGCCGTAACAGAAAATTTGTGCTCACTGTGAGGTCCCAGAAACTTGGTTTGCACACTGTAAACCTGCTTGTCCCTTTGCGAAAACCTAGCTAAACATGAGATGTTGATTGTACTGCGTGCGTTGACAATTCAATTGGCAAGTTCACTTGCGACTAAAGCCGTAAATAAGTGATCCGAAACCGTTATTCATCAAACCTTCCTTCAGAGAAGCTAAAATTTCATTTAAAAGACCCGTTAGAGCGGTTACATTTATATCTCTGTGTTGAGCAAAATTCAGTAATTTTATGTTGCCTTTTGAACACACAAAAAATATCGTAAGCTCTTAGAAAGAATTTCGGAGCAGTTAAGTAGTGTTACCATTTCAGGGCATCCCACAAATGCAAAAATGCGTCATGCTACCAGTGAAAGCGATTGAGATTGCCGTTGTAAACTCAATTTCAGAGATCGAGGCTTCCTGATTTGTTTCTATTTATGCTTTTATTGAAGGCTCAAAGCCATAGTTTGGAAAGATCGAGCTTGCTACGAGCCACAGCGTACAAGTTCATTGTCACAATTACGGCCATTCTGAGATTCCCGATAAGTCGTCGCTTTTTTTTTTTTTTTGCGTTGTAATGAAAACTGACTGCCGCTTCCATGCTATACATTGAACATTGAGGAATCGAACTACAGCATACCACTCTTGTTTGCACCTTTTGTGCGCACATACGACGGGAAAAAGGCACGAAGCGCGCCCACAGTGTGCATTCTTACGGGCCACTCAGCGGAGCATCCACACTAGCACCGCGACGCTGTCGACACCTACATGTTGAGCTCGCGGCAAATAGTGTACCGACCTCGGCGCGAACTAGTAATAAACTGGAAAAGACAGGATGCTTCACACGCGGTCACGCCGATTTCGCACAGGAGTGGGCCGCCTACTTTTGCGAGTAAAACTTCTGTTGAAGTTTACACGAGTTGTTTTAGTGCAACCGGCACTACGGTACCGAAATATGTTATTTCCTGAGCAACAGACGAGGCGTGTCGGCGAATTACTTGCGGCCATCCGCCTCACTTTGTAAGAGAACGAGCGAAAGCAAGCTCAGAACGATACAGTGGACAAAGCGAGTGGAGAGAGCTGCCTTCGCGACGCCTCTGCCGCTGCTATGCTGGCTCGTCAGCTGCCTTTGTAGGTCCTGTGACAGACGCCACCGCTGTACGCGTTGTACAATCGAGTCTCCGGCCACCACAGCGGGCCGCAGAAGAAGATTGACGACGACGAAATGCAACGGTGATAGTTGTGGGCAACAAAGCGAGCGCAAGTAGCCAATGCCTAGGTTTAACCGAGTACACTTGACCAGATGAGGCGGCGGTAGCGCTAAGTGCAGTTGGCACAGTGCATGATGTACTACGTAAGAGAATCGCCGCGTTGCGGACTTCCGAAGCGGGGCTGCGGCGTCCGCGTCGAGTACAGTTTCAAGTTCACGACGGCAACGGACAAGATGCTCACGCACTCTCAAAAGTCGAATAATACATCCTCTTTCATATGCATTCATTCCTCCTATTTTCCGCTGTAACCGAGCGAGCGACGGCCGAGAGAAAAAAATAAAGCCGTTCCACCCACTGTGAAAGCTGTCGGAAGTGCAGAGCACTGACAGGCTGTAGCGCCGTTATCCGCTCACTGCCATGCATTTCAAATTTCCCGCCTTCGCAGTGCTCGCGCGCCCGCTGCCTGAAACTGCGCCAGCGGCACTTCTGTTCTTCTTGTGCTTGCTTTAATTTCGTGTGCTCGAGCCTTTCTGTGCTATTTCGAACGCACCATTTTTTTCTTGCGCGACTGGACACCTTCTGCCGCATTTCGAACGCGCCATTTTATCTTGCGCGGCATTTACCTTTCTGCGGCATTTCGAGCGCACCATTTCTTTCTTGCGCGGACGCTTTTTTTGTTTACAATGGTAAAAACCAATCCAACGAGCATTCCTAACTAAATGAACGCGGGGGCTACCTATTATATACACACATTTTGCTTGAAATGTACCTGCAGTTTTCTTTGCGCCAAACAACTGAGAGATGTAGGACGAGCGCCAGCGGTGCACGAGTTTTGAACGCTTCTGACCATATAACTGCTTGGCTTTCGAAATCTCTCGCGTACGCCGCGACGACAGCGCCACAACGGGTCGTCCTGTGCAGCGTGCTGTCGGTACGTGCAGTGATCGACCTAGTAGGCTCAGACGAGTATCCAGGGAAGGCGCTGCTACAGTACTTTCTGGGAACTTCCCGGTCATTATTTTATGACGTGCTCATCGCCGGTCCTTCTGCTGAGCAGCCGTCACCATTTTACGCGTATGTTAAAAAAAATTGCGAAATCTCCAGTCTTCCTTGACAAGCCTAAGTTTTAGGGAAAGTACGCAAATGAAGTGTGCGAAAAATTGGCAATAACCGAATTAGACAACCAACAGATAGGAAGGTCATGCGGCGTCCGTTGGCATCAGCTGACTTCGGCGGCACTTCCGGCTGATGTTTGGGATTTCGGATGGTTACGTGGCTGGGAAGTTCTCCCGACGTGTGACCGTCTGGCGAGATTCGGCGTTGTGCGTTCCGCACGGTGTCCACACTGCGGCCACACTGAAACGTTAGAACATGCCTTGTTTCACTGACGTGTAGCGGCAACGTTTTGGACTGTATTAAGCAGGATGTTCGGACTCACACTTCGAATGAACACTTGTTCAAATGATGTGTTGGTCAACTTTCTGATGTGCGCTGCTGCTTTTGTTCTGTGGAGAAATCGTGGTGCTGCATGTCTTCGAGCACGGCCGGAACGGGCAATGTACCCTCTGCTGTGGCGTGTCCGGTCTATTCTTATGAGTCATTTGGAGCATGAGTTGGCAGCTCTAGGGGAAGAAGCCTTCCTTTTGCGTTAGTCTACGCGCTTTATAGTGGTCAGGAGCAACATCCTGAGCTTCCCTAGTGCCGTATTGAGTTCAGTATAGTTTATGAACTCTTTCTTTGAACGCTGGTGGACTTTGTGTGACTTGTTGCCCACGCCAAACATTTTTGCGCAGTGTGTAGAATGACCACGTTAAATGAAAACTGATTGGATAATTTTCTGTACTTAGGGCAGCGCTGTCATCACTAGTCGCTGCGCCTTGACATGTGGGTTATAATAAATTCTCTTTATCCCCCCCCCCCTCGTCCTGTTGCTCTACTTGGGTCCAGCAAGCGTGCTACGACGACAAGGCGAGCGCCTAAAGTGCTGAGCGCCTAAAAGGCGGAGGAAAGTGTGGCGGAAACGTGCGGGGGAGGGTGGCATGCTGAGCCCACACGAGAGGCTTCTACGAGCTCCTGGCGACGGTGTGAGAGATACGGCAACGCGCGCCGCTATGGCGCCCTCTCTCTCTCTCACTGCCTCCCCTTCACACCTTCGGCAGGCGCTACTCTTCCGTGCGTGCATAATTCGAACCATATTCGAACTACGCGAAATTTGCGCGGGAGGTTCAAACACGCTTTGCTGTAACATGCGTGCCGGCTGCGGCGACGCGCTCCACAGCGTAGTAGCGCGCTCCGTCGTACGGTCGCTGATCACGCCATCACTCCCAGAGACGCAGCAGGCATCTGCCGTGACCGAGACGACTGCAGCTCGCGCTGCGCAGAAATTTCGCATTGAGGAGTGTGGTAATCGCCAGTGCATCTTCTGAAGTGGCTATCCAATGCGTTCATTGCTGTAACTGAAGGACAGCAGACCAATTGCTGCTACACCACTGTAATGCCGAAATTCGAGAGGTACAAGAACGCGAAGGCCGGAAAAGAGAGCCAAACCTTTCAAGCAAGTTTCCAACTATTTTGATGGTCATGGAGCAGTAATTTTTGGCTGAATTACTTTAAGACCCCATAATAAAAGTACCGGATGCTTTGGTTGGTACGTCCTGCAAACATTCAAGACTTCGAAAAAAAAGTAGAAAAAAAGTGTTGCGGCGTCCTTTTAAGAAACGTTTTAGCCTACCAATTCCGATTGCAATGAAGCAACCGTGGTTGGTAACATCATTTCCAAGCGGTGGAGGCATTGTAGTCTGCACAAAACACGTAATACAAATGTGTAGGGGGGGGGGCGTTGATATCTTCTGTGGTTGATATTTGAGCATTATTACTGTGTATGATGCGCAACATATGTGCTTGTAGTTCTAGCTACAGCGTGCGTAACATTGAATCGATGCAGTAATGTTTGTAACATATCTATTGCGAAACAATTGTGTTTTATAATTGTGTTTCGTACCACTACTGTGTTAGCTATAGTTTGGATAGCATACAATCAATACACTATAGTGTGCATATCTATTGTAACACTTCTGTGTTTCGTGTATGCGTGAATCAGATTTGAATGTCATGCGCATATATTGTTGCGGGGAGGCCGAACATATGACGCGGACCATGGTTCAGGATGAAGCGATTTAGAGATGACGATCGATTTACAAGCGGCCATGCTCGCGCTGGCTGCGCCCCTCATATAGGTTCGTCTTCGATCGTCGCGACTACAGCCCTACAGTACCCTTCTTAGTCTTCTCGTGAAAAAATACTCAATCACTGTAACCGTTGCCAAGACAAGGGGCAAAAACCTCGTCAAGTCGCAATACTGCACCTTATTGTTCTTTAAGAACGCTGAATGAAGTTGATTGAGTGGTCGGTTGGGTTCACCTGTCACCGTACATTGGTTCGATTCCGGTTCTGGCGCGGTTTTTTTCTTTATTTGACGGCTCGGGAAATGTTTTAACCAGGCGCTGCTCACTAAGCTGGGCTTGTACCCTCATACGACGTGCCTAATGCTTTCGCATTGACATTTTCACTGACTTCTTCGTCATTGACACAAGCAATTGGTGAAGAATGTTAACATAAACATCATTTCCCCCTGTTCTTACCCACTTAAATTGATTCACAAGTCCTTCTTTTTATACAAACTGGGTGCTATAGTGCACTGAACTAGGAGACTAGGCATTCGTGGGCCTTTGCACTATGCCAGTAGTCACACCGAGACATTTAACAGCGCCGAAACAGTGAGTCTGTGACCATGTGCATTTTTTCTTTCTATGTCGTAGCGCTTTTCCGATTACAGGCGCCGAAATTGCTAGTGTAGACGTGGTTTTGTGCTTCACCATCGTCTCTAAATCACACCAAGATTTGAAAATTGGTAGAGCAAGAGAAGTGATATAGCGCTTTTGATGCGGGAGTGGAGGACCTGTGACCCAACAAGGCGGAAATGGACTTCGAGGGCGCATTAGGATAAATACAGTGAAGAAAGTACGAGCTTCGGAGATGAGTTCTAATGCGCACTGTGAAGACGTCTTTTCAGACTTTGGCGTGGTCTTAAAAGTGGTGCAGAATGGTACAGTGTAGACGAAAAAATTCGCAGTAACCTTGCGAGGCCACATTTAAAAGAATAAGCACCTATTTCATAAAGTACGTTAAGGATGCATTTCCTCACTGCCATTGTGGGAGTGATTTCTTTGGTCGTTAGAGGGCACGTTAAAATAAAAAAAAATGCCTCTCCGCAAAAGTTTGCGGCAGCTTTGAAACAGAGCCTCAACTTTCATGGCGGCCAGACAAAGAAAATCACCCAGGCTAACGAAGCAAATATCGCTTAAGAAGGAACGTTCTGCGTACGGTAAATATAGCCGGGAGGGACCGCGTTTAAGAACAACCGCTGCTGTAATAGGGGAAGCTTTGTTGCCGGTACTCTTGGCAAGTTTTGCAGTTCATTTTTTAGACAGATTCTTGGCAGCGGTCGTTTCGGTTCATTTCCCGTTTCTTTTTTTTTTTTTTTTGCTTTGGAAGATTTTGTCTCCCTCTGTCTCGCTACATTACAGTCCCGCTATACGCCTCGAGCTTCGCGATCGCTGCGCCGCGTGCCGCCGCAGCGGCGCTCACGGGAGGAGGGCTGCGTGGCTGATAGGGGCTTAAGCAGTGTTTTGGGTCGCTTTCGCTTCCTTTTGCCTTTCTGCACCCTAAACGGCTTGTTATAGTGATGCCTGCAAACAAATAGTACGTTTAGGGCACTTCAAAAAGCAGCTTCGTCTTCTAGAGTGCTCACAGGCCAACAAGAGCTATCCGGGGACGCGGTCCTGCACGGTTTTAGCCCGCCCTTACGGGCGTCGGCGACGGCAGAAGAATATTACTGATATCTCGACTGTCCCCTAAGAATATGTCAGGCACAAGTGAATTCTATTGTCGCCTCGTTTGGAGATGATACTGACACAGTGAGCTGTCGGTTTTGGTTTGCAGCGCGGGCAACGAATGCGGCTTTGTTTTGAACGTAAACGTGTAAGAAAAATATGTTTTGGGAATGTGATTGTCCAATACCTTGCAATACCTTGTACCTGTTATGAGCATATAAGCCACGCGGAAAGGGTAAGTATATTCCAACGCGGTGGTTTGTTAAATATGTGCCCACGCACTCACGCCTTACATGAATGTCCAGAGGAAAATAAAACCACGAAAAATAAATGGTCTGCCAAGTACGGAAGAAGCAAAACAGCTCGTATGGGAATGAAAAAAAAAAAGCTGGTGCAGCTTCAAAAATGCTAAAGACGTTTGTCGAAAGTTAAGCAAGGTAGTACTCACCAGACCAGCTAGATGCAAAATGCACTGATATTTAGCAAGACATCAGGGGGGGGGGGGGTTCGAGGGAGGGGGGCGCTTAATTATCGTGTACAAATGCGGAGCGAAATAGAGGAATGAACATTTTAGTAATCACACAAACCAGCTGCGCGTTCACTTTCGGTTTTTGTTTTTGACTTCAACAAACATCTGATCACTCGGAGGGCGCATTTTTAAAATGTACATTAAATCAGCTTACAAGCGATGCACGGTGTCGTTGGAAGAGTGTGGTATTTGAGAAGGCCTCTGATTTCAGTTTGTGCTAGATTCTTCAGGCTACCTGTGTCACATGGAAATCTTTCTGAGAAGCGTTTAGTCGCGGACGCGTATTACCCATAAGTCCGTCTCTGCGCTGCTCGCGGAAGATATATGTGGCAAATGATATAGGTATGTAGCAGACCTCGCGACAATGATTGCTGCTGCTGATGATGATTGCTATTGGTTTCCTCTTTGTAGCATGGTGATGACGTGTCATCTTAACAAAAAGGACTAATATACCTACGTTTTATACTCTTGGTTTAATACTGGCGCTGTTTGGGGCAGGCAAAAAAACGTACTAAGCACAAAATACTTTGTTTTCCTGTTACAGGTGGTAGGTGTTCTAGGCAATATTCCCCTCTCTGCTTTTCGTACGCCAGCATTCTAACCTTCTTTTCGTCGCCTCGACAGCTTTGAAGCTAACTTCCTCTGTTCTACCCTTAAATCCTGGGGCTTATGGAAGACGAATATTTCCCTCATGTAGATTTGGATGGGTGCCCTCGCATTCTAAGACTATGTGCCGCATAGTTTCCGTTTCTTTTCCGCAAACCACGCATACCCCATCATTTTGTGAATACTTCCCCGCAAAGCTCTTAGTTCGCAAGCAACCTAATCTAGCCTCACAAAGCGAAGCACTGGCCTGGGAATTATCGTAGAAATTTTCCTTTCTGATGTCTAATTTGTGAGCCCTCAGATTCCATTTTTTCCCTCCATTTATTCGTTTCTATCTGCCTTGACTCTTTTTTGGTTACCTTGGCTGTTTTGGATTCTCCACTGTTCTTCCCGAATTGCATCGTTAGCCTGCTAGTTTTCCTTAACCAATGCGTGTCCAGGCTTTTGAAGTATAGGTACCTAAAAAGCTTAGCTGCCCACCTACGCTGATCCATTGCTCTCAACCTCCTGTCAAAGTACATTTTACTCTGCGCTTCTCCGAACTTCAAACGATGCCCAGCCCATATCTCCCTATACTGCTTCGTTAGTTGTTTTTCCTTGCTCTCCTAAGGCCAAACGGCCAACCGTTCTCTGGTTCACTTCAAGGCCTGATAGAACATCTAATTTTAAGCAGAGTACTGCATTCGCAAATGTGACTCAGCATTCCCAAAACGACCCAGCATTAAATTTTTTTATCGTGTGCTGACTCCCGCGTAGACTTTTGCATATGCCATTGTATTTATTTCGTAGAATGTCCGTGAAATTTCTGCCACATTGGCTTGTTCAGGGTAGTGATCAATATCTGAGGTATCAAGCTTCGGGGTCAGGTATGAGTTCTCTGCTAGAATATGTGAGCACACAAAACCGATCTAAATCGTAGCGTGTAGCCGTGGCATGACCATCTGAAGAAACACTGCTTACGGAAATAATGTTAGTAAATTTCAGGGCAGAATTACAATTCGCTACACGCATATGCCTGTATCGCGGCGCCGGCTTGTGACACACGACTGGCGGTTAAACGGACCGAACGCGCCGCACTGAGGCAGCATCAGAAACATTTACACTCTCTTAATTACACCAAATGTAAGAACAGTTGCCGCTCGAAATAAATATGTGTTTCCAAAGCATACAAGCGGTAAATCCCAGTTGTAAACGTGCCCCAAACTCAGCGGTGACAACGGTGAGTGGGCCGGAGCCTCCCGCGACTACTTTCAAAACGGACCGCTAGGGCGGTTTAAGTGGCGCCCCTACCGGCAGCGCTTGAGTCGTATAGTAGCCCTGCAGTTCTAAAAAACTGCAGGGCTACTAAACTGCAGGGCTTCTAAACTTCAGTTCTAAAATGAAGACAGGAGTTAATCCAAAAGATTGCAGTGTTTTCAAATATGGTGTGAGAGGATTTACTGGGCGATCTCCAGTGGCGTAGAGTATCTACGAATATGTAGGATTAGGGCTTTCTGGAGGATGTCCTAAGTATGTGCTTGTATGTAAGAATTCAACATAGCAAGGTTCCGGAGTTTCGGAAGCATAAATGGGGTGAATGAGTACTGCAGACGCGAAAAGTAACAGGCGCACCTAGACTTTAACGTGTATGTGCGGAATTTTAAGAAAAATGTTTTCGGTTCCGCGGAAGTGGCATTTTTACAATCCACCTTGGCGCTTCATACTGACGTTGGTCGTAATTCATGAACTTCTCAAATGGCATTGAGAGTAGCATTTTTATCAAGTCCTTGCTAATATTCGCACAAAAAATTCGCAACCTTTCAGTCCCGAGTAAACCTAACGAGCAAGAAAACTTACAGGACAATTTTCATCCCATACAAACAAGGCGAAGTTAAAACAATGTTGAAACAGCAAGGTACAGCAAGGTTTGGAACAGTTCACTTCAATAAAAGAAGAGCAAAGAAAACGTAGTCAGAGCCGTAATGCTGCTTATGCGATTACGGAGATTTCTAGACTGTTGCAGGTCGCCTATTGGACAGTTTCAAGCATCATAAAGAGCAATGTCTGCTTGCAGAATCTATTGTTGATTTTTAAACCATTCTCCTGCATGCCGGTATGGACTATTGAGTGACGTTTGATTTTTGGTCAGTCTATCGTGAAAATAAACTTTTAGTAAGCCGCACCCTGAAAATAAGCTGAAAATTAAAAACAACCGCCCCTACCAACAAAATAAAATATGGTGAAAATTGTGCAGACAAAGAAAACATGGCATCCAGAAAACGGCGACCAGTGGATTTCGATCTGGCGCCGTTCGAAGTAGCATTTTAGGATGGACGCCTCGCGTGACTGGCCGTAATTTTGGAGTCCATTCGGTCCGGGCACGTACTGTGGCGGTGAAGCCGCAGCAGCTCTGCGGGAAGCCTAGATTTGCCAGCGTGGAATCCCTAGGCCCTACATGCGCGATTTCGGCCGTGCGTTCTTCCTGCGCGATCGGTGCTTACGAGAGCTTAGAATTGCTTTTTTTAGATATTATTTTGCTGAAAACTCAAGTAGCTTCGTGAAATATCAAGGATGTGTACGAAGTGGCGCCGTAATATTTTGCGCATGCGGCACGCGTGAACGAAGCTGCCACACGATTTTCTGATTTACACGGACCGCGTCGGAACAGCCGCAGAGCGGGTTTCTTGTGTTTCGTTTGTCGTTTCTCGTCCTTCGTTTTGTTGCAAGTTCGAGCTGCTTTTCCCCGAGAATGTACCAACTAGCACAAATCAGAGCCATTCAGTAATTATGAAGCACACAGACAAGACCAACTTGGCTGATGTGGACACCAGCACCCTGGGTCGTACCGCCCAACAAGCAGCCCGTCTGACGAAGCCGCGGTAACTTCATCAAGCTGCAACCAGACTTACTTGATATGGGAGTTTTGAAACTCCCATATCAAGCGGCAGCGCGCTGCCGCGCGTCGACGCGGGACGACGTCGGCGCGTGAAAACGCGGAAAATGCGCTGCATGTGGTTAAGCCTTAAATGGCCAGACACTGGGACGCGTATCCGCATGCCTTTCTGCTCACCGGAGACGGGTCCGGCGACGGTCAGGTTGGCGCACAAAGGCTACAGGACCGGTTTTGGAAAGGTGAAAAACCGGTGCGGAAACGCACCGCTCTCCTAACATGTGTCTGGCCCTTTAGGCTTAACGTCGCGGTAGATATTTGATCTCCGCTTGTAATACCAGCGGGCTCACGATCCGTTGCCTAATTTTCTCCCACACTGTGGTCACCATTCTGGCATGTGTCACTTCGTTTAAGCCTTGATTGGTATTCGAGAAAGCGGCGACAAACTTCCTGAGCAGCCGCCTGTGTCGCTGCCTGCTCGGAAGGGCTCCAATGCGCCGCCGCCGACCGCCAAACGACGAAGCGGAACAATTTTTCCACAGACGATGCGTGTTGCCCTCGTAGCAGGGATGCCTTGTTCTTGGTACCAGTGTCGTCCTTTCCAAGCGCTACCACCTCTTCATGCTCGACGAACTTTCCCAGGGACTCCCTGGTGTTGCCCGAATCAAGGCGTTGGCAAGAAGTTACGTCTGTGGCCGCCAGTGACCGCGACACTGAACGGCAAGTAAACGAATGACAGTCGCGTCAGTCGCAACCTCACTTACCCTGCCCCTCTCCACTGCTTTCATGGGGTGGCCCACCCACATTGGAAGCGCGTTCTCGTAGATTTTGCATGAACTTTTAAAGGTACTTGCAACGACCATGCGCGTCGGTGGAGTTTGTGTTGAGGAGGGGGACGGGGGGCAAACCCGTCGCAGCGCCAAAAGGTGGCAGAAGGCGGGTAAAAATATTTCACGCAAAATTCCACATCATCCAAGGGGTATAACGTCAAAAGCTTGTTTCGGATGATGCCGCGCAGGTTGTCTGGGCTATAAAAAGTCAGCGTAGAAAAATGAACTCTCTCCGCGTCCCCTGCTACGTAGCCAAAAACGAAACTCTCTATGCTGCCTCTTATAACACCAGGCGGAGGTCACTTCGGGCGCTAATTATTCAATTCAGACAGTACATTTTTGTATTACCCACACTGCTGAACAATGACAATAAACCCTAATATATTTCGCGATCTATTCGTGTTTCTGGACTCGGCAAGTTCTACATGTTCCATCACAAAGTGAGTAATAAACACTGTCTACGCACTACTCTTTCATTCATACCGCAATTGTCGCGGTAATAGTCAATGTGTTTATCATCAAGGAAAGCTCATTTTTCCCGACCCTGTAAAACTGTTATATCACCGTACTTTGTGCTGCGCCTCCTTAAAATTTTGGCACTTTCTTTTCTCCCGTGCCTGCGCTCCGGAACTGTTTAACGCGTATTATTTACTGTCAACCCTGAAGACTTTGTTATCCTGTTTTATTGCGCTACTTTCTTTGATTTCCATTTCTCTGCCCCTCTATTGTTATCTCAACTCTCATTCAGAGGAACTTCAGTGGCTTTCAGCCATACCGCTTCTATTGGCGCAGTCTTGGCCGCATTCGGCGCCGTTCTTTGGCGTAAATTAAGGTCCTATTCTAAATGTCTGTCTGACCTAAAAGCCACCCGTTTCCGCGTTGAAAGAACACAAGAGTCACCGTCCACTGCAACTTCACTGCGCCCAGCTCTCGCCCTGCGATGTGTTGCATAATGTTCGCAACCCCCCGGGGCAACGGTGTCGGCAAGCGGTGCACGTCAACAACCACGGCACGTACACGGGGCGGGCAACGAGCGGCTATGAGTCAGCGGCGCCAGACCGTTGTCGATACTGAGGATACCGTGTGTTCAGGCCATTTGAGCGCGTTGATCGATGAGGGGCTAGTGGGCCAGTCGACCGCGCCGCCTCGTCGTGCCGTCTGCCGTGCTTGCTGTCAAGCGCGACATCTGACGCTCTCCACACTTCGTGCTCCTGATTGTCTTACGCGTAACCATATTATACAGTTTTAGTTTCACCTACGCAGAAGCTCCACGTACATGGAAATTTCACCGGTGACCAGTGCGCATGCTCAAAACGCAAAGGGCCTACGGGAGTCTCACGGACGTACGTGGGATTCGATTAATGTTCGTTGTGGTCTTCACGTACTTTCCGTACATATTCATTGATTGATTGTAGTGTGTAATGCGCCGACGCACCGCAGGCGGATGAGGCGCGCCGTAGTGGAGGGCTCCAGATTAATTTTGACCACCTGGGGATCTCCACCTTCCCTACGTAAAGTCGACCATCTAGGCGACGCCATGCCACCCCCTCTGCTTCGCAGCGAAAACAGATTCGTCGCTCATCCCTCGTTGCAATGTCGTGTTCTAAGCTGTTGATTTCAACTTCAATTTGCCCATTCGTACATTCACCGAAAGTTTATATCGATAAGCAACTTTTGTTTTTCAGGTAGAAGAGCGAAGTTGCGTTTGTCGTTGTCATAGCAACGGGGTCGCGAGATCACGAGTGGCAGGGCCAGGGCTCGACTCCCTTTCCGCGCTTCCTTTCCAGTGGAGCGCGAAAAGGGTGTACAGCCCGGCCCTGCCACGACTACAGCAATGTCGGTGTCTCTTGGTAGATGGCGCTAGGCATCCAGGCCCCCTACGCGTGGCGTGCGTCACGTACAGGTGCCCCCAACAGTAAACGGAGCACGACTTCCTGAAATTAGAATAATTTCTATTTTGTGCGGCTGCCAGCATAAATAGAATATCTGCGGCCCGAGTTTATTCTAGAATGACTCCTAGAAAAGTCACTTAGAGGTTTCTGGCTAGGCACATGGAGGAGAACTCCCATCAAAACCTCCAACCCGTGTTCCGTTTAACTTTTGGACACCCGTACGGGTAACTACAGAAGTTTCAAACTACATACGCGTCGACTACGTATACGTCTCACGCTTGCGTAGGTAAACTCTGTACGCACATGAAACTAAAACTGCCTCTTGTACTCCAGGAGGGAGTAAAAGTGCCTCGAAAACAAGAGAGGTGAGCATAGCAGCCGGAGCCTCATCGGTTGCTCCAAAAGCGGGATTCTGAGTTGCGCTCGCTTAAAAATGTCCATTTCGCGCCAATTTCAATCGTGACGCAATTGCACCTGCGAGGCGCCTGAGCAATGACATTCCGAGACAACGACGCCTCGTTTTACTTGCACTGCGTCACAGCCGAGCCGTCTCCTTTCACCCACTCATTGCCATACCGAAATAGTCAAATGGACGTGAAATAGACAAAACTACGAATTCTTGCACACGTGTAACAAAAGATGGGTAGAAGAACCTATACCCACATTTCACGCAGCTGGGAAGAGGGTATGGTTGCTTTTATATCTCATTAATGTCTCAATTAACGCCAGCAATGTTCTTGACGTCAACATTCTGAAACGAGCCACGAACACTGAGAACACACTGTTGCAGAACTGCCGACAGTGTCTACCAGTGCGGTAATACCCATGCTAAATTTTCTCTACCCAAGCAGCGAGCGCAGAAAGTATAATCATATACTCGCATACTAGCGTAGGAAAATATCGCTCCGGAAGCCCTTCTAGCTAAACAAGAATTACACGCGTTCTAAGGGGGCAAGTTGATTTTCACCAGGGTGGGATTCGCAGCTACTCGACCAGGTAGAACTTGAGGCGGCAACGGCGATGGCTTCGCGTTCCGCGGCAGCGGTCTTCACAAACATTTGCGCATCGGTGCTCGCCGGCGCACATTCAATCATCCGTATTGTTTCTCCTAGCGAACGACACACGTCCGCATTAAAGCGAGTTCAAAATGCAGCTCTTTTGCGCAGCTTGTGAAAGATGCGCTGGTGGTGGCGAGGGGTACTATACTTGTGAAGGACCCGTCGGCGGTGGCGAGGAGGAGCACAGAAGCGGTGCTGAGTGAAGCGGCTTCATGGAGTGAAAACCGGGCGAGGGGGGAGTTAACCGTATAAAGCTTTCGGAGGCGTTCCACGCCATGAGGACATCAAGAGCACTAGCTTAAACACCGCAGTAGCGAGAAGTGGTCAGCGTGGGGGAAAGGAGCCGCAGCAGCAGCTAAATTCACCATCGTCGTCAACAATCCCATTTCGCTGCAGCGGCAACAACCGGCAGCGGTGGAACACGAAGGATGCAGAAGCGGTGCTGCCAATGATGATTCACTCAAACAAAAAAGCGAAGCATCTATTGTATTTCAGCAGCAAAAGCCACTTCATACAAACTTTAAACAAAATTTTCAAATCTTTTTTTTTTTTTTTTTGCCCACCGTTAGCCGTGGGTAGAAGGCCCGATGTCCTTTAGGGCATTTTTCCGTCTACACAGAGATTCGTTGCGCTGTACGGCGTGACACGAGTATGCTACCGTAGACCAATTCAGGCTATTTGCACTGTTTATTAACCGCAACTATACTCTCGTCTTTGCCGCTTGTATTATGGTTCCGACTTGTACGAAAAAGCGGACTAAGAATACTCATATGCTGTCTAGTGTGACAGTCTTGAGAAGACAACACGACTATCTCAGCAATTCCAGTAAGAAATGAATGCGCACTATTCTACGGCAACGCCATTTACTCTACGTTACTTTGGGATCAAGGTGAATCAAGGGCGCCAAAACAATGCTCATGCGCTTCTTACGAGATTCAATGAGACCGTTTAAAATTTCTCCTCATGCCTTCTATAAAACATTGTATCAAATGCAGTATTATAAGGGTTAAGGCTTGGACCAGTTGGTGCATGATTACAACGAGGGGACCAGCGCAACGCAGACGAAACACAACCGGGACAAACGCGTTATCCCTCCCGCAAAAAGAGATTAATTTTATGTCCCACAGATAGCGCAGCACGTGTTTGTGGCACATGGTGTCGGGTGCAGCGTAAACGCCGGTTGGTTTATTTCCAGCTTTCGTTTTATTTCTGCTTTTATTGAATTTTTTAAATGTCGCCGTACATATGTGACATGCCGAAAAATAAAAATTTCAGTGGTAAGTCAGCGCTCGTGGTTGTCACTTTCTTCTTCTTCTGTTTAGTCTGTGTTGCGCTGTTCCCCTCTTGCAGTATTCGGTTACGGTGTTTTAGATTTAGTATTTCCATCCAATTAGTGAATATATGTTCTTGTTCATGCTGATTTCTGTCTACCTGCTCTTTAGAAAGCTGCTGATGCGTTGCTCCATGGCAAGTTTAGCCAGCTACAATGTATATTCACCGGAGCACAAGCTTCTAAATGCAACGATGCACATTTTGAGAGCGCGGTTAGCCGTTTGCGATGTCACTAATCGTAGTTTCGGAAACACTGTCAGGTACAGGCCCCCAGACTAGACGAATATCTGTATTTTCTATTGTTTTAATTGAAGCATGGTTGCCGCTTGTCGGCAATAGCCAATTTCTCACTCAACCTCATGGGACTGGTGTTAGAAATTCCACCTGTATATTCCGCCCCTTCCTATCATTAAAGGACGCAAGGCCGAATGGGTGGCCTTCATTTTGTCCTTCATGTTTTGCTCTTTTTGCTTTGATGGTTTCTACAACATAGGACCTACATCGAACCAATGAGACGTCAAAGAAGCCAGCAAGGCAAAAAATCCTATCGGCAACGCCAGTTTCCTTAGAGCAAACGTGGTGCGCGAGAAGTGCTCCGTGAGCCAGCCGCGCTCGCGATCTGTCCTCGAGCCTTCGACAGGCCCGCCATCGCTGTCGGAAGTGTCGCCGTTAGGAGACGCCTTCCGCCTCGAAGAAACCGCCGGCTATGCGAGGAAGATATCCCAGCCCCCCTTTTTCTCGGGCCGAGATTTTCCTAGGCGCAATACAGGAAGCCCCGTCACGATGGATGTAAGCACACAGCTTGGATCTGAGCACACACGACAAAAATCTACCCATTGTGCTATAACAACAGAGCGCTAATCGAGGGGTTTTGTTTTTCCGACGAAAGGTAGATGAGCTATAACTGAGTTCCACTTCATCGCATATACCAGGAGGGGAACTGCGGGGGTGACGCCCGGAGTCCTTATCGACTAGAGGGTGTTCAATCGCCGCGTCCCGTCGGAAAATGTTTTCAGATCACCTATTCAATTTCGTAGGGACGACAACGGTGACGCGCCTAGAGAAACGGCACAGAAGAAAACATTGAACAGTATGCTCCGCGCTGTATACGAGAAGGCTATAAGGTCAGAGTAATATTCGCTGAACAGAGAGAGTTTGACTTCCGAAAGGTTATGGCGTAAGACGAAAGAAGACGGGGCCAGTTCGATACTTGCTCAGAGTGGCAATCAGTAAACGGTGGAATATCTAGGTGGAACAGAGGAGCCTCGAGTAACAAGATAAGTGCTGTCTGAAGTAATTTTCAGTAAACTAATGAACATGTTCTCAAGCGCTGAATAAAAGATGCACATGAAACATTACTCATCGGTCAGAGACGGTGGCATGCGAAAATATAGTTTTAACAGTCACTAAACCCTAATGGAATCCATAAACGAAATCCGGCAGAGTCTCCGGTTGCACCAAAAGCAGGCCTCTCACAAACGCATGCTATATAGATGAACAACCCTTGCCACTTCGATTCCGTGCGATGCATAGCAGAAGTGCAGCACAGTAGCCAATTTCCACCGTTCCCCATTTACGTTAGCATCCTCGCTTCCCGACTTTTCTTTTTTCACCAGCGTGTCCCTGGCACCATCGATTGTGGGATTACAATATTCAGACTTTCCTAACCTCTCCGCCTGTTTTCAAGACGCACACGACATCAGCGCTGCGGAGCGCGTTAAATCGTACGAGCGCCTCTGTTCACACGCATGCGCTAACTGGAACATCTTTGTTTGCAATCTTACCTTAAAATTAGAAGTTGTTGCACTCCGTTTCCTGCTAAAAAAGGCAAACAGTCGGTCATTTTCCTACACCACAAATTTAAATCCCGTTGTACGAAGGAGCCCGCGTAAGGCTTCGGCTTGGGCCTTTAGGGCAGAAAAATTCTTGACGAGCTTAACACAGCCTGCAGATCACGTCACTACCACCCTTTCTGGTGCACTGCCCTCCGCTTCCTTAGAGCTGCTCGCGATAAGAGCGGCCGATAAGTTCACGGCGTTCTGTCTCGCACGCGTCCACCAATATGGCAGGTACAGTGCTTCAAAAGTTGCGCTGGGGATTTCTCGCAGTAACGGACACGACAGCAAACTCTTTGTCGTCAAGGCGACGCTGACTCGTGACTTGCCCCCAAGGAGCCGTATACAAGATGCCCTTGTTTTGCGGTCGTTATTACATCGACAAACCCGGCCACATTACGCGAGCTTCGTCTTGCTGCGAGAACTTGGTCATGTAAGGTCGTCTCCTCAAGCAGCCGGGTCTATGGCAACACACGTTCAGAAAATTTTGCAATTTTAACAGCCGAGCTGTTTAGGCCGACAGAAATCTGTCCGTTGGAGATAAAATCCTTCAGCGTACGTGAGCGCGTGCCTCGCGGCTACCGCCCGGCGTCGTATAGGCTTGCGCGTGGGCTTACCCCACATGAGGAGCTCCCACCCTCGTCGTCATTGTCGTGGAGCTGTCAGCGTACAACGGGTCCGCCGCTAGACGAGCCATTTCTCCACCGTCTAGGGTATCATCATCATCATCAACAACACTTGGAGACCGCCACCGGACCAGCTGACGAAGGAGTGGGGACTCTACTGGAGCGACAGCGCGCTACAAGAGGCTTCGCCGTATACGTGGCTGTGCCGTCGGAAGACGACGACGAATTAGATGACGATGACTGGTACTGAATAAAACAGGGTATATACTTTAACAGTCTTTGCATTATTCTGCCGTCCCAAACGGTTCTGCAATGCTGTGGTCCGGCTGCTCCCTATCTCCTGGGATCCGCTGTCGGTGTGAAGAAAATCTAGCTCGACCCCCACCTCTGGTGTTTCTGCAGCCTTATTTGCGCCACTAGTGTAAACTGCGCCAATTTTTGTAGCGTGAGCTACACCGACAGAGGTTGAGCAGTTTCGCGTGGCTCCTGGAGAGCCGTGCTGCGCATGCGCGAGGAGCAGTGGCGTTTCACGGCGCACAGCTGGCGCGCCGGAGTCAGCGCTGCCGTGACTGGATTGGATTGGATTGTATGGTAAATCGTTTTAGCAGCAGTAAGCACGATAATTAGCCAATCCTAGACAACCAGGAAACCTAAGAATAAAAATCACCCGCATTTCCCCGAAGGGGAGCATGGGGAAGTGCGAATGCACGGGTGATGCTATGAGGGGGAGTTATGTTGAACTGTGTTGGCATTGGCCCGTTAGTTGCATTTAACACCCCCGCGTGATCAAGTGGGATTCACACACCCCGTTAGTCGTTCTCTGGAAATATTAGTGAATTAAAGTGTATGTTCGAGGAGATCACACACACACGCAAGTGAAGTTAAACGACAGTATTCTTTATTCAGCACTTGTTGGTGTTGTCGTTGTAGTTGACGGTCATTATGACCGCCTTGTGGTCACTGAAATGTACGGTCAAGAGTTGTTGCAAGACCACGCGTATCAGACAGTTCCTCGCAAAGGCCAGGTCGATGTAGCTGCCGTTGATGGTGGTGGGAGCCTCTAGCGGTAGGCACGTCATGGAGTGGTTGGCGAGCATGTATTCCATCAACCACTCGCCGCCCTTCTTCTTGGCCAATCGCCCTAAGTGGGTATGTGCTAAAGAAATTAGGAACTCTTCTTGGCCAATCGCCCTAAGTGGGTATGTGGTGCGGACGGACGGACGGCGGTGGACGCGTGATTCAGGGTCGCTTAAGAAGTGCATTCGCACTTAAAATAATCACGTAATTATGTGTCCACCTGGGCCCATATCCTCACTGTAGGGGGGATTTTCACGTAAATCGAAGCGCTAATTTTAAAAAGAAACGTGTCAACTTAGTTTGGATCACCCGGTATACTGGCGCATGTACTGGGAAATGGTAGGGATTGGCGAAGTCTTTGGCTCTTCCATTTAGAAAATATATCGTTTACACGTTCACTTGTTTTGTTGGATCCGTCTCCCCCGTAACGAAATTCTGCGTACGCCGTTGATATTCCAGGTCGCTCATGTTCCAAGATAACCGAGTGTGACACCAGGTGGAATGCCCCAATATCGAAAATTCTGGTGTGGCGTCCATTCTTGAAATGCAATTGGAGGAAGATGCGGGATATCGACGTGGCTTGCCAACAAGCGACTTTAGCAGTGTTAGCAATCATAGCGGTCCCTTTAGGCGAGACGAAATCGAAATTTTATCGCTTTGACACGCCAAAGCTGAACCCGGGCTATCATGCACGCCGTACTGGAGTTCTCCGGATTAATTTCGACCACCCGGTGATTCTGAATGCGTGTCGGAATCTCGACACATAGGTGTTACCGCTTTTAACCTTCACCACAGAAGCAGCACCGCGGGCGAGATCACGCCAGGAACGCTGGGCAGAGTGTTCTCGAAAGTCGAGCTGGAAAATGTCTGGTGCTCCTCACGTGCACTCGGTATTTTTCTGGGTATTTTTGCGAGCTTCTCACGTGGCGCAAGCCCACGCGCTAGCCTGGCCGACGCCGGGCGCTCCTCACGAGGCGCATGATCAAGTCCGCTTGGTCTTTTTAAAGCAAACCTTTCTAGCTCTTTCAACTAACGGTTTCGTCATGGCCTGCGCGACAAGAAACTCCCAACGCGCTCGAGGAGCGGGAGGGCGCTCTTCACTCACGGAGCACAGTATAGATGGTGCGGCGAATGGGCATTTTCACCCCGCGTCCCCTGCCCGCCGGAGCCTGCTCACCCCGGTGGCTGCATCGGCGGGACACATTGCGTCGGTAAAATGTCCTGTTGGGCTAGTTGGTGCATTATGGTTTACGAAAATTGCGCTAGCTGGAAAAACAGAGCGGTGGCGTCCGCCGCTCTAGCCCAGTCGTGGCCGACGCTGCTGCGTTCGGGACGCCACCCCCCGAATCCCTGGTAACGGCTTTCACTCTTTGTAGAGCTAGTGAATCAAGACTCCCATGGGCAGTTGTTGTGGGTGTCGTTTAAAGCTTCGCTTTCCAGCCACCTTCACAGCGTGGTTTGGAGCCGATTTTAGCACGATCGTGTTTTATGCCGGGGTACACAAATCTCACCGACGTCATATCCGTCACGGAAATGACATCACCAGGAAAGTTCTATTGACGCGGCGGCGCTAGGGTTTTGACCCCACGATCAGTCTGGCCGCAACGTGAGGTGTGAAACGCGCTGCCAACTAGGCCATGAAGTTTTTTCTCTTCATTGAACTAGGCCATGAAGTCAAGCGCGCACGGATGTACGAACGCGCCTTATGTCCTTCCCTCACTTGTTTATTCAGATGGTGCTGCCGTCTAGGAGAGGTGACGCGAAGTAGTGCGTCATGACCCTAATGAGCGCCGATAGTTGGCGCCTTGGTCGGGCAGCGTACAGCAGCGTAACCTGCTGTGTTTTTCCGCCCGCCCAACCCTGCGAATGGAGCTACGAACTCTGCCTCTCGCATTCCACAAGCTGAGCTCGTTGCAACGCAAGCGTCTGGCGTACACACGACGGAGCAGTACCAATGTTATCGTACCTTTGCCGAACCGACCCAACCGCAGGTCGTCGCTCGCCAAGCACCCCCACAAGACTGCCGATCGTGACTTCACAAACGGTCCGCTGACAACCCATTCGGTCTATCGTACGGTTTGCGAGCGCCTGGCGTTTCAATCGGATTTACGCAATGCTCGGGTGCATGTAATCCAGTGTCTAATGTTGATGCGTCTAACGGTGCCATACCGACGAAATATAAATAGCGATGGGCAAATTCATATCGATGCACCATAGACAATCAACCGCTCCTGTGAAAGCACATTTTAGTCTCGTGTTTTACCGATTCCCATGAAAGAAGGATTAACCACCTTCTTAGATGCGACTGCATCTCATTCACTCGCCTTGTCCCTCCATACGGCGTTGTTGTTGCCCGTCCACACCCCTCCCCCATTCTCCTCGCCGCGCGAGCTGCGCTCTCCGCCGCTCAGCCCCTCTCCTCTCCGATAGCGAACACTCTCTCGCAAGGGGCATTGGAATGGATTTGATTGGATTGGCTTGGCTTGGATTGGATTTGGATTTGGATTGGATTGGATTAAAGTGGATTGTGTTGGATTGTGTTGCGTCATAGCCGCGCCACGTTGCGTCATAGCCGCGGCAGGGGGTTCACGGCACGTTTCACGCGATGGGAGAATCAACCTAACGGAAACAACAACGTAACCCCCTATGCGTCGCATTTATTCTTGGTATTTTTGTTCCGGTAATCCTATAAGGCGGAACTAAATGCTTACACAGCCATCCTGTTAAAGGATAAATGAATTGAATTATCCTTTCACGAACAACCCCCGCCAGTACTTTTGATTCCTCGAACGAAATCGCAAACATTCTGCGCTTACGTATCTGTAGTTACTGTTCCCCTTTCATTCGGGTTACTGCACGTATATAGAGGTAGCCCGTGTTTAGCTTTTAGAGATGAGAGAACAAAGCCGTTGGAACAACAGCGGTGCCTGTAGCGCAGCCGCTTTCAGCGTTGACTCACGGAGTCGAGAGAAAGTTCATCGCCGGGCACTCTATTTCGAGAACGCTTCCCCGCCGCACAGAATAGAAAGGGTGCGCAGCAGCAGCGGGAAACAATATTGCCCAGAGAAGAAGCATTGCAGGCTCTGCTACGTAGCGGAACCAGCGGTAAAACAAGGTGAAGTTAACAGAAACGCGAACGAGACAAGAAATGCTTTTTTTACAACGAACGCTAAAAAACGTAACCCTTGGGTCAACAAGGAATGCTTAAGAAGAAGAATAAAACGAAGAATAAATTATACAAGAAATTTCCTCAGACAAATTTACTTTCACATGTATAAAATTTTAAAGCGGATCTCAAGAGGTTGACTTCTGTTTGTAAAAGGAAACAAAAAGCGGTGTTATTTACATAGTCAATTTCAGCGAAACTCCTGCAAAGGCAGTACAGATGTGTGGAGGAATGTCCAAATGGAGACCTATTTCTTTTTGCCCGGTTTTTTGAACAGGACTGGAAAAAGTAATGCATGTAGGACTAGCTTATTGTTAAGCACTGTGCACTACAGGTTTCGTCCCGAAAAGTCCTCTGACACAGCTCTGATGACGGAAAAAGAAATAATCCTCACGAACTTGAAAATTAGGAAGTGTCTATTAAGAAGAGTCTTTGTGGACTTCTAGAAGGCTTTTGACCGCCTATTTCCAGAGACGCTCGTTCAGAATTGTAGTTACATGGCATCCGTGGCATCGCGTCTGCTCTTCTTTAGTCTTATCTAGAATATAGGTTTTAGTGTGTAGCCATGTGTGTACCCCCTAACGAACAACCACAGGAGTCCCGCTATTATTTATCCTATATATTGTTACGAAGCCCAAGACGACGCGGTTGTTTTGCAGGAAAAACAAGTTTATTAGAGCGAAATTGTGCTCCCCTAACTCAAAGAATACAGAGGCGACGAAGCAGCAGTGAACAAAATGACGTGCACAGGCGAGTGTCGGTGAATCGAAGGCTGCGGCGTCTGCTATGAGGGAATTTATCTCTAAGCGCGGATGTTTCTCGAATCGTCGAATTACATCCAGGACACTGTCGACCAAAGAAGATTATTCTAGGTTGCTGACGTTAGAACGAAACGCTCTCGTTATCAAGAAAGATAACACGTGTGGCAATAAAATAAAGAATGGAACACGGTCTTCACTTGGCACATGGATAACAGATAACACCACCCGGCGCAGCCTGTCGTCAAAAACAAAACATAAACAAACCTAATGCATGGTTCGCGGCATTGCCCCCCCCCCTCCATAGTGCATCGACCCGATGCTAAACATAAGATTCCTTAGAAACAACAAAAAAGTCCGTCATCTTGCGTAGTACGGTTTCAGGCGAACCACGTGGACGACTTCGGGCCGCGTGCGTCGTCGTGTTGTTCCGGAATCACCATCGGGGATCACCTCGTAGGTAAGTTGGCCAACACGTCGTAGAATCCGCTAGGATCCGAAATACGGTCGCAGAAGCTTCTCACTGAGTCCGCGTCGTCGGATGGGAGTCCAAACTCACACACAATCCCCAAGGTGGTACTCGGCGTCTCGGCGTCGGAGATTGTAGCCTCCGGCATCCACTAGCTGCTCGTCCGTTGTACGAACTAAAGCGAGCTGGCGGCCTCTTCCGCATTCTGAAGGTATCCTTGGACGTCGGCATTAACTTCGTCGTCTCGTATGTGCAAAAGCATGGCGTCAAGCATCGTAGTCGGCCGTCTTCCGCAGACAAACTCGAACGGTGTCGTCCGCGTAGTTTCTTGGATAGCCGTGTTGTACGCAAACGTGACATACGGGAGCACTTCGTCCCAGGTCATATGTTCAACGTCGACGTACATAAACCACATATTCGCAATCGTCTTGTTCAAACATTCCGTTAGTCCGTTGTTTTGGGGGTGGTACGCCGTCGTACTTCGGTAATCCGTGTTGCTGTAGGGTAAGATTCATTGCATCCGTTGCGAAGTAAAGGCTGTTCCGTGGTGCTTGATTAGGACTTCAGGGACTCCATGTCGTAGCACAACTTGTTTTATGAAGGACTGCGCTACTTCTTGTGCAGTCCCCCTCGGAAGAGCGGCGGTTTGTGCGTAGCGCGTCATCTAGTCTCTCGCTACGACAATCCACTTGTTCTGTGATCGTGACGTAGGGAACGGGACTAAAAGATCCATTCCAATCTGTTGAAATGGCCTCGATGGGGCGGCGATCGGCTTGAGAAGTCCGGCGGGTCTCGTCGGCGGTGTTTTTCATCGCTGGAAGTCACGGCAACTCCGGACGTAGTGGGACACATCGGTTGTAAGGCGGGGCCAGTAGTACTTCACCTTGACTCTGCCAATAGTGCGTGCTGTGCCGACAGGTCCGGACGCCGGGTCGTCCTGGCACGCTTCCAAAATTTCAGCACGAAGGTCTGCAGGGATTGCAAGAAGATTATTCGTTCTCGTTCCCCGGTTGAAACTTTTCTTCACCAGGACGGAGTTTTTGAGGCTGAATGTTGGTAAGTTCCGCTTGAAGGCCCTAGTCACGGCGACATTGCGTCCTTCGAGGTAGTCGATCATGACGCGTAACTCGGGGTCGGCACGCTGCTGGGCGGCTAGGTCGCTCGTACATCCGAAGAACCGCTGTCTCATCGGAGTCTTGAGCTGGTGGGTCGACGGGGGCGTGGGAGAGACCGTCGGTGTCGGACTGTTTCCTGCCGGATTTATAGACGATTTTAAGGTCGAATTCTTGTAGGCGCAAGCTCCATCGTTCAAGACGGCCAGAGGGGGCCTTAAAATTGGCGAGCCAACACAGCGCATTGTGGTCTGACACAACCTTGAACGGTCTACCATACACTTTTGGGCGATTTTTTTAAATGGCCCATATGATAGCCATGCGCTGTTTCTCAGAGGAAGCGTCGTTTTTCGCCTCATTCGACAGACAACGGCTGGCCTAGGCGATAACCTTAGGACGGCACCCAAGCCTATATCACTGGCGTTCGTGGGCATTGCCGTTTCGGCGTTTTCGTGAGCACGGGCGGGTTTCGAGGCGTTGTTGCAGCTCGCAGAATGCTTCCACTTGGGCACTTTCCCAGCTGAAAGGGGTACTATCTTTCGTCAAGTGTGTGAGTGGCTCTGCAAAGCTTGCGAAGTATGCGATGAATCTCCGGTAGTATGCGCATGCCCTTTTTGTCTTTCAGTCTTGGGGATTTCGCTATGGCTGAAGTTTTTGGCGGGTCAGGCAGGACTCCGGTGACGTTGACGACGTGGCCCAAAACTTGAGTTCCTCCTACGCGAAGCGGCACTTTTCAGGTTCAGTGTTAACCCCGAAGTACGAATGACCTCGAGTACAAATTCCAACCTTATAAGGTGTTCGTCGAAAGTCCGGGTGAATACCACAACGTCGTCGAGGTATACGAGGCAGGTAAGCCACTTCAGGCCAGCTAGCACATTGTTCATGACTCTTTGAAAGGTTGCTGGCGCCGTGCATACCCCAAGCGGCATCACCGTGAACTCGTATAGGCCGTCGGGGTTATAAATGCAGTCTTCTCTCGGTCTCTCTCGTCCACTTCAACTTGCCAGTAGCCGGTGTTCAGATCCATCGATGAGAAGTACTTCGCGTGGCCGAGGTGGTCGAGGGCGTCGTCGATTCGTGGCAAGGGGTAAACGTCCTTTTTGGTGATTTTTCAGTCGCCCGTGTCAACGCAAACTTAATGTGCGATTGAGGAAAGAGCCTTGAAATCATTCCAACTACAACCGAAGCTTTCGTACGGTATGTCGACGATTGCTTCTGCGTCATGGACAAGTGCATGTTCGGCGCTTCCTACAGCATCTGAATGATACAGAGGCTTCGATCAACTTTACCGTGGAAGAAGAATCCAATGGCTGTATTCCTTTTCTGGACACGCTCGTAAAACGCTCCCCGAGTGGACTGTCGTTCAGCGTATACAGGAAACCTACGCACTCGGAAGGTACCTGAGCTTTCAGTCCGGTGCCACCCCATGTCCCATAAACGTTCAGTGGTGACGTCACTTCTCAACAGAGCAAAATGGACGTGCTCTGACCCGGAAAGCCTGAGAGAAGAAATGAAGACGATGGAAAGAGACCTGCAACGGAATGGCTACCCAAAGCATTTTATCCGAAAAGAGGCAAAGAGGCCGACGAACACGAATCCGCATCGAGATGAGCAGGCCGAAGCGTCCACAAGGACCGCGTCAAAACGTGCTGCGATTCCACATCAGTGAAACTCTTGCACGCATTTTTAAGAAATTCGGTGTGCACATCGCGCACGTGCCCACTAGCAAACTGCGTTCTGACCTCGTCAACGTAAAAGACCCCCTCTTACGCTCCAAGTTTCCAGGTGTTGTTTACAAGATTCCGTGCGCCGAATGCAAATCAGTGTACATTGGCGAAACGGGAAATCTTCAAAGAAGATTAACGCAGCTCCGGAACCACGTAAACAAGGGCCATGCAAAAACAAGCACACTGGCGAAGCACTGCGAGAAAACGGGAAATGTGGTCGACTGGGACGAGGCGAAAGTTCTGACAACCGCGCGCAATCTGTCTTCTCGATTGCTGCTAGAATTCCTCATCCTTCAGACGACGCCCGAAACTATCAACAGAACGGACAGCAATCTGCATTATATCTACGCGACCTCATTGCGACGCCTCATGCCCAATATATAGCTTCGTTTTCTACGCACACGCTCATTGTGAACAAACTACCCGTAGGGGAATTGAAACGTCAAACCGCTTTTTTCACTTGGCCAGGTAAAAGCATCGTCGCAACAATGCTTTTACCTGACCAGACGGTATTCCATCAAACAATGGACTATTTCCTCCCTCTTACTTTTGTCTTCTTCTCTTTGGTGTTCTTTTTTTGTTTGTTTGTCTGTTTTTACGTTCCTATTCAATTATCACTGTCAATGAGTGCTTTTTTACTGAAGAGAAGGCCGTTGCTGCCGCGCGACGCCGCACAAGCGCACCTGTACGCTTTGGCGGGGTCATTTTGCCTCTGAATGTACTCCTTAATAACAAATTGTATAAGTAGTATTAATGATCTATCAGGCGGCAGCATTCGTCTTTCTCGCCGGCGTAGACGCATTTGAAATAGCGAGCGCTTGTCTTGAAAAGACGCAACTTTTCAATTTTCTGGAAGCAGAACTCGTCATGGACGAATCGATGCCACAGATAAGCAGTGAAGACGCGTGGCTATAGGCCGACAGGACAGCCTAGCACCTTAAAACTTGTCTCGAATCGAAACCACTCTCACGCGAGGAAACGCACGGTAGTTTTCGGTACAGACAAAAAAAAAGCATGAAGTACAGTTACTCTTACTACCTGGTGTGGTGTCACGCTACGCAAGCAAAACCAGAAGTGGATGCTACTTTAACCACGAGATGGTACCAGCGCTCCTTTCATCATATCATCATCTATCATCACCAAGGACGAATTTCGTTTTTAGGTAATTTTAGGACGCTTCCCGCTTGTGCTGGCTGCTTAAAGTAGTGCTATAAGAAAGAATAAAACGTTGCGCTAACTAGACATGGACGAAGGAAACAAGGTACCTGCATATGTCTTACCCTGTTTTCTTCGTCTACGTCTAGTTTGCGCCACGTTTTTTTCTTTCTTAAAGTATGTACCAAATAGCTCAGCAACAATTTTTGTTAACTTTTAGTAGTGCTAGTATTGACTAAATTATTTAATTTCTCCTGCCGATTTTTCAGTAAAAATGCACACAATCCAATGACTGATCAGTTTCCGACTTCGTTATATCAAGGCTACCCGCCGCAACGTTTAGTTACAAAGAGGTCGGAAACACATGGTCTTTAAAGGAGCCATGAAGACAAAATACAAGTTGGGTTTATTAGAAAGACTGCTTAGTCCCGATAACAATGATACCAATATCATCGCACTCTTCGAACAAATAACGGAGATACTAAAGAAAACGTGTGAGGCATTCGCGACCCCCTAGCCAATTTCTCGCAACTTTTCTCTGACGTCACAGAACCTTGTTTGTGCGATTGGCGGCCACCTAGCTCACCAGTCGCGACGACACATGACTGGACGACTGTAATGGGGCCTCTAGTTACATTTGACCGCATCACTTGAATGCTAACGCGCAGTTAACGCACTGAAAATTATGTTTTATTGTTGGCCCGTATGACATCATTCTTGCTCATAACACGTCACTGTGGCGCAAAATTTGAAAGTGTTTAAATACTTCTTGCTTTTTTTTCGTTAAAAAAACATCTTTTCTGGCTGTAATGGAGTTGAGTGAAATACTGAATCCTAGTTCTTTCAAATTAAACGAAGTTGTATTTTCTCTTCATGGCTCCTTTAGGGGGGGTATAAATGGGGAATTGAAAACTTCGTTAAATCCAGTAATTCGTTACATAGGGCTCGTTACGTCCAGGTTTAACTGTACTATGCTGGTTGCCAAAGGACAGCTGGACTAAATTCTGCCAAATGCGGGAGGAAAGGGCCGGGAAAAGCTGCATGAACTACTCTTGCAATTTTGTTGCTTCCAGGTCACCGCTCTGCTCGCATACAGCCTCGCATACAGCCTTTTCCAGAGCCTCTACTCATAATTTCAAAAAAAAGAAAAACGGCATAAGGTCCTCAAAGCCACTTGACGTAGCCTGCAGGATCTTTTAGAACGTCAGTTCCCCCATCGAGTTCTTTTGCTAACCACGGTTTACCCATTCCGCCACCGCAACGATGCAGGAGCGGTACTCCACCATTTACTGTGGTCCTGCCTTGCCTTCCTTTCCACGACGATGCGGTATCCGACGGCGACGGGCCTCCGTGTACAGGACGACTCCGCTTCCACTGGGTGTACACAGGGGCCCAATCGTCGTTCTCTTTCGTACTTTTACTCATGAAGCGAACCTCTTTAAGTTCGTCTGATCCCCTTTACTCATTACCATCTTATTGCACTGTTTCATCTACGCCCGAAGGCAAAAAAAAATGACGCTACATCCCGTTCTTCCGCGGTAGGAGGAAGAAATATTTTCAAGGGTCATAGTTACGATGTGAGCTTTAAACTTGACCAGCACTTAAGGCGTATATCCTACCCTACACAGAAATTAGACTCGTGGGAGGAATTTACTTGTTTGAGGAGAAATGGCCAACACTGCACGCGCTCAGTAAAACGGTTCTGATCATGGCGGGACGTGCATTCAAAAATCTTTAGAATGACTAAATTCCCACAGCATCCAATCACCTCCCTCTGAACTAACGTAACTTGTTACCTTTTGTGCGCAAACGTAAAGCAAACGTAAAATCTGGGCATCTGCCGTTATTTCTCCCAAAAGAATAGTGAACATGCCCTAAAAATTTGAACTCTGCCGCCATACTTGTATTACAACACCTCACTCACTCACTCACTCACTTCACTCACTCACTCACTCACTCACTCAACTCACTCACTCACTCACTCACTCACTCACTCACCACTCACTCATCACTCCTCACTCACTCACTCACTCACTACACTCACTCACTCACTCACTCACTCAACTCACTTACTCACTCACTCACTCACTCACTCCATTTCCCGAATGCCCTGCATGTTTTCGACCGGAACGCTTCGCGCCGTGACGTACACATTTTCTAACACGATAAGGCAGTGACACCCGAGGCTTACGTGCGGACATCTGGGAATGAAAACCTTGGCAAAGAAATGCCCTCCTAATCGACCGCGCGGAAGCTCGTTTGGGCCGCCATTTCGTGCGTGCCGATCAGCCCCAGGCGAAAATTAGGCCCGCTTATGGAAGGAGTGCCTCAGTAGAGTCCCGCGGGTACCGCCAATAAAAAGCATTAGGAGTTCGCCAGGGGGCTAGGGACCGCTCCCAGTATAGAAACCATCCGAAAAAAAAAACCGTCCAGAACCGACACGATCTTGTCTTTCAAAGGAAAAAAAAAACATTCACGAAGAAAAAGCAAAGACGATCTGTAGCTGCCACGCTGTGTGTGTGGCCGCAGTAACGGCACGCCCGAGGTCAGAAAAGCATATGAACGATGCAACAGAGGGTGATCTGTATTCTCTCAGCAAGGAAGTATGCCTTCATTAGAGCAGAAGGCCGGAATAGATGGTGCTTTTGGAAACCCGGCGGCTTGTTGGTGGGAATAAAAGGCCGAAAAAAATTGCCCCGGAAATTCACTTTGTGTACATGCATAACAGGGTCAGCTTGTCAGGCATACTGGGAACATTTGGCGGAATACATGAGTCGACGTGCCCAGTAGTCGCCCCTCTGATCTGTTTAATTGACCGCATGTCGATGTACTCAGCAACGTTCGCGAAAAGCGCCGCGCATGTTTTTGCTTGCAGAATGGACGACAAAGCGTGCAAACAATAATCACAAGTGCGCGTGCAATAAAGTCGAGCTCCTCCAAGTTTACAGCGATCTAGCGGTGGTTAAAGGGAGTTCACAACACGACCGGTAAACGCTCACACTCCTACTTTACGTCTGCAAACACTGGGAAAGCTATAGCGATCGCCAACACTGAGCAGTAGTGTGTGATTTGCCCGTCGCAGCAGATTCCCCTTCCGTTTCTGCTTGCTTTTGAGGCTTTTTTAAAGTGGGTATCGAATACCTTATTCCTGCAACTGAAAGAAAGCCCCGCCAATAGCCGCTACACTGCTGTAATGACGTCATCCGTGTGCTAGAAAAACGCCAAGACCGGGAGCAATATTTTGAGCAACGTTCTAAGTTATCTGACGGCCATAGAGCAAGAACTTCTGGTTGAGGTACTTTGTGACCAACCATTCTAAGTACGGGTTGTGTTTTCTGACTAGGTTTTAAAATCATTAAGGAGTTAGAATAAGTTGGAGAGGGTTGCAGGGTCCTTTTAACACGAACGTTGGCAGTATCTCTCGACGTGAGCATCCTCCGGCAGTTGGCAGATGCCCGGTCAGCCAACCGGGACGAAAGAACATGCAGCTCTGACTGCCTCTGTATTACAAGGGCATTAGACTCACATTGGTGATAGTGTACACTTCGACACACCTAAGTAATAACTTTACATTGTTCTAAAACGCGCTCCCAATTAGGATATGCGGGTTTTACTTCTCAGGCCAAATGTTACTACACGTTTGCTAAAAATTGATGTGTTGTCTGTTGGAGCACTTTTCGGCAGACGTTGATGGAGAATTGGGCGCAGGTGCCGTGGCCCCTTAGCATTGTCCTCATTCCTTAGCCTCGGGTATCAGCAGGAGATGGCCGTTGGTGTGTTGCCGCAGAATGTCGGTTCGGAAGCGTAACCTGATTCCCCACGTTCTTCTGGTCATTATAATTCTCTGCGCCCACTTGACCTCATCTTGCATCTCAAACTTCCCTGTTTACCGAAAAGATGGCTGACCATTTATTTCGGGGTTTCGGCGGTCCTTTTGCGGATCATTTTCTTCTTTCAAGGCAATGTCCTTATCGGCTGGGGTTGCTTGTGGCGACAGGTTACACCTTCCTACTGACGCATAGGGGTTTTTGCAAATGAAGTCTCACAGTAACGCTTGTGGAGTACCCTTCCCTGGGGCCAGAATGTTCAAATTACGTGGCACTGCGTGCTCGCCTATACGGGGTCCATGCCGATTGAAGATAAATCTCTCACCCAACTAAAAAAAATCAACGCACGACTTATTCCACGCATTAAGCATTGAATTCGTAGTGTACTCGCTTGTAGACAGTAAGTGGGCCAGATGGCCTTGATTGAGAACTCCGCGATCCCAGATTCATTGTCTTCCGTGTAGTGATAGGGCGCTGTGTCATTAATTGCCGAGATTACGGATGCATTCCCGTCCGTGCTCAGTAAACGCAACCGATTGTCCCACGCTGTCCTGTAGTGACCGGTCCTGTATTACAAGGCCTACAGTGGGAGCTTATTACGAATGAGTGAACTAGTATAGTGACTCCTTAAGAAGCTTAGTTGACGTGGCAAGTCCTAAAGTGGTCGCTTTAAATTTGAAATAAAATCTCTAGCGTAGACATGCGCCACGTCTGCGCATGCGTCGTTATTGAATTAGAACCAGACGACTTTCGTAATATATTATTTATGTGGGCATTTCGTCAACCCTTGACGAACCATGAACTTCGTAAAACCATGAACTTCCAACCTATTACCTTGATAACACACCTCTTCAATCCGTGACAAACTATAAATACCTTGGGGTACATATATCAACCAACCTGACCTGGACTGTTCACTGTAATTACGTAATTAAAAATGCTAACCGAATGTTAGGTTATCTCCGCCGCAACTTTTCAACGGCCCCTTCTTCCCTGAAACTTCTTCTTTACACTACATTAATACGATCTAAACTTGAATATTCTGCTGCAGTATGGGATCCTAGTCATGCTAACCTAATACACTCTCTTGAAATGGTACAGAACAACTCAACTCGTTTTATACTTCGTAATTACAACCGGACAGCAAGCATAACAGCCATGAAATCCAGCCTTAACCTGCCTTCACTTTCATCCCGTCGTAAAATGTTCCGTCTCCACTTGTTTCACAAGCTATTTCATCACCCATCGCTACGGGACGGTCTTATCTTGGCTCCTAGTTACATTTCACCTCGTCTGGATCATTCTCTTAAAGTCGGTTGCCCCTTTGCAAGACTCACGCCTTCTCTCAGTCTTTCATACCACGCACCTCTGAGGACCGGAACCGCCTTCCCACATCAGTGGCAATCATTGAAAATCACCTTCATTTCAAAAGTGCGTTAGCTAATTATGTGTAATTTAGGTCATCAAAGTATGCTATTACCTGATGTTGTGTTGTTCCTGTACAGTATTTATTTTCTTGTCGTTTTTCCTTTCTTGGTCTAATTTTCATAATTCCCGCGCCTTTGTTTGCTATAAAGCCTGTTAGCTAAAACTGTGTAATTAGGAACTTCTGCTCAATGTAAGATTCACAGCTGCATTTTGTAAAACTTTTGTCCTTTCTTTTGCAACCACTCCCCTCTGTAATGCCTTTTGGCCCTGAGGGTATTGCAAATAAATAAATAAAAATAAATAAACCCCGTGCGGGAATCTTTTTTTGCGAGAGATGCCCCTACGGCATAAAAAAAAAGTTTTCGTATGTACAGCACTGCACCAGTAACGCGCAAAAAAACGAGAAGATACCGGCTCTGGGGCTCCCATATCCAGCGCTTGAGATCTGGGGGTCTCCCAGGATGAAGCACTTTGCCTCGTGGGTGCTTTGTTCGGGCGTCTCTAAGACCAGGACAAGTCCGCAGCAACTGTTCAACATCAGAAGGTTGTCCGGTCAGAAGTCTGACAGATATTACAACGTTAAGCATGCTTCGCTTTTTGTCCCGTGCAAGACACGAATTGTGTACTCATTGCCATTATCATGTGACAACGTTTATATCGGCCAATAAGCAGATGCATCAATGTTCGTCTCATGAAAAACCGGAGTTCGCTCAAAAACAACCATCATGCACATATCACTCGACATTGCGCGACCCACAAAAAATAAGGCCCAGGCACAATGCTGTCCACTTTTTGAAAACACCAGCGTGTTGTGGCGACACAAGCACCAATTGACACGTGAGGTAATTGAAGCTTTTTATATAAGAAAGCACGATGATAAGTGTGTCAGCGACGCGTCGGTGGCACTCCATGAAAAGGAATTTCTCTTCTTGTCAAATACATTAACTTAGATGTTTTGCTGGTTGGTTGTTGACTATGTGCAGTGCAATCTTTTGTGTTTTTTCGAAACGTAATCATGTGACCTTTGTGTTTATCAAACTGCATTTTCGGGGTTGACCTGGGTACGTGTTCTTTCTTTCTGAGTATATATTTGTGTTTACGCCTAATAAAGTCAGTTGCGAGTTAGCGCCGTCGTGTGTGTCTTCTCTTCTGTGTCCCGTTTCAAGCGCTACTTATGATGAATCAGCTCCGGACGCAGGAAGCGCACAAACGGGCACGTGTCCGGCAACGGGGCGTGATAACGGGCAGGTGAATCGTGGGCAACTGCTGGGGATAACGCCAGCTTAACCAGAATTCTCCACAGCATGACCTCCTCCCAACGGGCGAGTTCACTAGGGAGGTCAGTTCCACGCGGTGGAAGCAAAGGACGCGTGGCGCGACGAAGGGTTTCCTTTTCCGCCAAGCAGTTCTTTTATGGTAGATACTCGAAGATATTGTAGTGGCCGTGGAAAGTCTCTGTGGCAGGCACGATCCGCAGCATGTCCCAGCGAATCCAAAAAACAGGGACAGTGCATGGATAAGTGTCCATAATCTCTTCCATGCGTGCGGTCAGGCTTGTACAAAGCGCAACGCGACGCAAATCCCGAATCGCTGCCATTGAGTCAGCAAAAAATTCCAGCTTGTCTCCACTAGTCACTGTCGGTGCAAGCGTCTGCAGACCATCCCGAATGGCATTAAGCTATGCAAGCAGGCTTGGGAGTGCATGGAGTGTCTAGTACGCGCAGATTTGGTTTAGGGCAGCGTAAGAGGGACACGTCTTTTATGAAGATGCAGAATCGGCAATGGCTAAAGTAAAAATACAGTATACTGTAGTTATGGGAAACTTCAATTCTAAAGTAGGAAAGAATCAAGCTGGAGACATGGCACTTGGGAACCATGGTCTGGGCGGTAGAAATAGCAGGGGGGACCTACTAGTCGAGTTCGCAGAACGGAATAATCTACGTATCATGAACATCTTCTTCTGCAAACGGAAGAGCGGGAAGTCGACGTGGATGGGACCGAATGGGGAGCATAAAAATGAAATAGACTTCATATTATGCCATAACCCTGGCGTCATGCAGGATGTGGAAGTGCCCGGAAGGGTAAGGTTTAGTCCGTTATGTATGGTATGAACTCGAATTAGGCTAGATTTGAGGAGGGACCGTAAAAAGCTAGTGCGAAAGAAGCCGATTAACGTGCTAACAGTAAGATGTAAAGTTGAAGAATTCAGGATCATGCTGCAGGACCGATATTCAACTTTTTCCGAGGAAGCAGAGTTTACGACACAACAAGCCAGCGACAACCTTATACGCATTACCACGGAGTGTGCAGTAGAAGTCGGGGGCGCGATGGCTAGATAGGATACTGGTAAACCTTCCCAGGAGACGAAAGATCTAATTAGGAAACGGCCAGCATTGACAATCTCCACCCCAGCTGATAGAATTGAACTAGCGGAGCTTTCGAAGTTAATAAATAAGCATAAAACAGCTGACATACGGAAGTATAATATGGAGAGGATCGAATATGCTGTAAAGAACGGAGGTCGCCTGAAAGCAGTGAAGACGCGTCTAGGCGTGGCGAAAAATCAGAAAAGACAAGCAAGGCAACGCCATCACAAATAGGGATAAAATATTCATAGTAGCCGAGAGGTTCTATAGAGATCTGTACAGTAGCCGGAATATCCAGGATAACACCGAGCGAGAAAGTAGTTTAGAGGAAATAGATATCCCTCCAGTAACGACAGAAGAAGTAAGGAAGGCTTTGAAAGAAATGAAAGAGGGCAAAGCACCTGGTGAAGATCAGATAACAGCAGACCTCTGGAAGGATGGCGGAGAAATTGTACTTGAAAAACTGACAAACCTGTATACGCAATGCCTAATTACCACAAGTGTACCGGAATCTTGGAAGAACGCGAACATCATCCTAATCCATAAGAAAGGTGACATGAAACTTCAAAGATTACAGGCCGATCAGCTTACTGTCAGTCGTCTACAAGGTACTTACCAAGGTAATCGCTAACAGAATTTCTGCCACCTTAGATTTCAGTTAGCCTAAAGAGCAAGCAGGGTTCCATAAAGGCTAATCAACAACGGATCATATTCATACGATCAATCAGGTGATAGAGGAGTGCGTGGAGTATACGGAACCCCTATATATAGCCTTCATAGATTATGAGAAAGCATTTGATTCGGTCAAAATGGACGTGGGCAGGGCATGTAATGCGAAGGCAAGATAACCGTTGGTCATTAGGGGAAGAGAGTGGATCCCTAGAGAAGGCAAATGTGGCAGGGGGCGGCAGAACGTGAGATGGGCAGACCAGATGAAGAAGTTTGCTGGGATAAATTGATCGCAGTTAGCCCAGGACCGGGATAACAGGGTCGGCCGTGGTGACGAAGCAGTCGTACGCCCCGGCGTCCACAACAGCCTGGATAACCAGCGGTTGCGTTTCAGGCGCCCAGACAGGTTCAGGAAGAACGGCATCTGGAGGCTAGTGAACGCCCGAGGTATTCGGACGTGGAGCCTTGTCCGAGGTTTATTGTCCGTCACCTGTACGCCTGATGGCGGCCCCACGGTGGAAAAGGATGGCATCGTATCCGGCGGCTGGCCATGTACGCGGTGAGAGCTGCTGCCTCTGGAACCAGTCCACATTTCAGAAGGCGTGCGGAACAACGCTGATGAATAAGTTCATCTAGCGTATTCAGCTTCTGCTTGGAGCTGTGGAATAGGTGTTAGCCGAGGGTGGCCACTAATGGCGCGCATGGCGCCCTTTTTAATAGCCTCCAACCGGTCCCCGTCCGCTTGCGTCATGTGGTGGAACTGTGCCTTGTACACGAGCCTTTGCTATACTACGGAGCGCAGTAAGAGACGGCCAATCCTCTAGCAGGCCCCGCCAGACTTCTCAGAAATGCGGCGATCAAGGTGGAGCATTTGTCCGGATTTCTGTCGAGCAATCTGAGCCATTGAGCCGCTGACCCTGAAGCCGATATCTCAAATCCCAGAACCTGAAGGTGTCCAAGGATGGGAATGGCGGACACATTCGGCTGCAGAGCGATTTGAGATAATACAAGGGAGAGACGGCCCCAAGTGTTCGCGACAGGAAGCGCAGCAGTCTTTTGTTGTGAGAGGCTGAGGCCCGCATACTCACACCATTTCTGGCAGTCGGTCAGGGCTTGCTGGAGGCACTCTGCTTGTTGTGACAAGTCCGGATAAACTGTCCATACAGTAACGTCATCCACGTACATGAGAAATACAAGTCTTGGATAGTGGAAAGAGATTTTAGGCGGGCCAGTTGGTACATATTGTTGAGATTAACAGCGCAAAAGAACGGGACAACAGAGGAGTAGACTCGCACAGCGCTGTGTTTGTCTACTCCTCTGTTGTCCCGTTCTTTCGCGCTGTTAATCTCAAAAGCGGAAAGGGGCCAAGCTAGCGGCAACAAGACAATGCTAAAAAGTAGCGGAGACAGAACAGAACCTTATGGTACGCCGCGTATACTGGGGAAAACGAGCCGAAACTTCCGCCATTGTTAGTCTTGGATAGTGGAAGGTGTTAGATATAAGTGGGAACAAATAAACGGCATCTATATTTGCTGCTCCGTGTCTAGTTTCAGCGGAATATACAAATGATGATGAATTCTTCTTCCGGCTACCAAACTTTCCAAAAAGCCCTAATAGTAAATTGTTATCAGCAAACCAAGAACCGAAAAGACCTCTTTTTTGTAATTAGAATCTATACCTTGCGAAAATGACATCCTGATGATTGAAAGACTAACCCTCAAGCAGCCCATTCGGTTAAGTGAAGGACCACGACGTCTGATACCTTTGCCGCCAAAAAAGCCGTGAAACAATTTATTAATTTATTTATTCAGGTTACCCCTAAAGGCCCTCTAGAAGAGGGTATTACATAGGGGGGGGGGGGGCAATACCACATGGTGTGTAAACTACAACAACAAAAAAAGGAAAGAAAACAGAAAAAAAGCAGTACAACAAGATACAATGCAACAATACAATGCAACGTAAATTCTCCGTAAATTCTTGTGCAGTCAAAGAAAACTAAAAAGTAGCCCCAGTTTTAATGCAAGTTTTAAACGATTTTGCATTGCCTACAATGGTGTTCTATCAAAAGCATGGGTAAGTACGCCATACATTTAATGCTTCGACAGTGCATTTATTCTTCAGCCAATGTATTTAGACGGAGATTGGGGCAAGCAAAATATGTAGTCAACAATGCAGAGCCAGTATCATCATGCCTCCAAACGTAGTTGGGAAGAAACAATCCAAGATTAAAAAAATTAAAGAGGCACAATCGGGGGATTAAAAAAAAAAAGAGGCAAAGTAACTTCGCCGAAAGAAAATAGGCTAACTTTATTAAACATAAAGGTTAGATTGTCAACTACAGAATTCGGGTCAGAAGATAGGCACACGTTTCTCTGGGTACTGAAACACGCGTGAAACGAACATTGCGGAACAAAAACAGAAATACGTCGTTTATTTGCTCTACAATCTTTTAAAAGTGAAGCTGTTTAGCAAATCGTAAGGTTTCAGTTCCCCAGAAAAAAATACCAAGAAACTTCCGAGCGCGCGCGCGTGCGCGCGGGCCTCGCGGATACCGCCCGGCGTTCCCGGTGGCGTATAGGCGTTTCCTAGTCAACACAGCCAAGCGACGCGTGGCGCCATCTAGGGCCATGTGCATGTGGCCCTCATTTTAATCCCTCAGAACCGCTTGATCTCGTAGTGTAGTAGTTCCGCTCCTGCGGAGCAAACATCCTAAACCAGGTTCAAATCCTGTTAGCGCTTTTTGTTTCATTTTTAAGGGTTTGTCATAGTTGAACATTAACATTTGTTATCACGCGTATAATCTATTTATGGCATCTTTAAGCACTAGAAATGCGATTTCGGGTATTTTCGTTGCCTTTTGGTCAGTTTCAGCTACTGCTTCTTGTACGTTTTTGCAGGTTTTCCCCGTTTAGGTCGGTTTCGGCTATTTCTGTTGAATATTTTTCGACACCCTTGTTTTCAACCGTCGCAGGTCCGTTTTGACTGTTATTTATTTCACTTCGGGTGGTTTTGTACCCCAATAAGCAAGCTCAGGTGACGGCTGGCTGTACTGACTAGGAAACGCATATACGCTTCCTAGCGCACGGTTTTGAAGTCATGCATAGCCACTTAGGGATATTGGCCAAATTTGACCAAAGAAAAAGAACTCAAGCGTTCACCGTAATCCGGGCAGCGCTTGCTCGGAACGACAAAGACACGTCATAGCGTACGCCCCTCCACGGTGATGTCCGATGTGTATCACTTCCAAAAAAATGAAAGAAGCGCACACTTATAGCAACAGTGATGGATCACAGGTCGTTGCGGCAACGAAGAAGAAAGCAAATACGATTCCAGCCTTCGTGATGGTCGCGAAAATTGCGTAAAGCTTCGCTACCTTCAATTCTTACGCGTTAGTGTGAGCTCTTCAACCTTGTGATTATTGTGCGCGCTGAAGTTTGCGCGCTGAACTTTGCCTGTATACATTTTTTTTTTCATTTTTACTCCTTTTGTTTCACTGAACACCTTCCAACGCAGAAACTGTGATAGGGGCTACGACTGCTGAGATGCAAGGTGAATAATTATCGGAAATGATACAGCACAACCGTTTTTTTTTCCGGCACCTTCCCTCATCTTGGCATTCATGTGCAGAATTAGAGTTAATATTACGCATGATTTCTACCGTGGAAGGCGACACACGAAATTAATTCAATGAGCAGTAGACGGAGAGCTCGTAGGGGTAACAAAGGTTATGTGAATGAAATTTAATAAATCACTGCAGAATAGAAGAGCTGCACTCCTTTGCATGACTTTATCAGTTACTAGAAGCTTGGACATACCACCCTCCCATCGCCAAAACTTTAGCTGTCCCCATTGCAAGATAAAAGTGCGCTTTAACTGCCGTTGTACCCGGTCCGTAAAAAAGCCAATCAGCGCTCGAGGCCTTGATTACCGCGGCAAGAGTTGGCAAAGAACAAAATGTTTTCGTAAAAAACGCGCCGCACTTTGAAAGAGCTGTTTGTTTAGGTAGAACAGAGACGCCCAAATGGGACATTCATCTGACCCTCCTGAAGTACGCGCTGCGAGGAAATGACTGCTACGTAGCAAAAGCAATTGGAAGCAATTATTATGAGATTTATAATCATGAGCGATGATTGTGAGCAAACGATTGGTATCAGTCACCGTAATTCAGGGAATAAGTCAATCATTAAACCAGGTTTCAGTTAGGGCTCTCTGTGTCCTTTAACCTCAATTACTTCTTTGACGGTGCTGGATAAAAGGCTTCCTATCAACTGCATTAATTCTCAAGGGATTAGCCATTATAGAGCAGATAATCTCGCCCTTTATATTTACTTGTTGCCTGTGGCTTCTTTGTATTTATTTGTGAGCATCAAAGATGTCCTTCCAGAACGCCCTGGTGTGTACAAGGTCAGCATATTCATTGTGTGCACCAAGGGGAACGCTTCTTGACCACTCATGGCCTGGTGTTCATATCCATTATCATCTAACACAGATGATAATGGCTATGATCGCCAGGCCCATCACCATCGTACGTTCCCACTATTCGGGAGGTTCGGTTTAAGCGGTCTAAAAACGCGGACTCCCGGAGCATGTCTCTCTCAATATTATCGTTTCAATCCAACATAGGTAGGTTATTCATAGGTAGCTGCTTTGTGTGTCGTCTTTCGTTTTGTCGGTTAGTGTGCAATTAGTGTGCAAATAAGCGCATTACTGTTCTAAGATGACCAACAGTGCCAATCCTCGTGATTTCAATTTGTCATGCAGAGTAGCCTATGAGGTTCCCCGACCTACAGGTCAACGCATTAATTTAGACTGGGGTATCTTACTTACCCTGCGCCAAAATATCGCATCCACAGCCGCGTTTGTGCTTTGCTACCATCATACAACAAACCCAGGCGGCAGGACTACAATGGTTCACCTCGTGCTCGGAATCAAAACGCCGTTGCCAGTGATACATCGCAGCAGTACGACTTGTGTGTGCGTTTTCAGTTGCAATGGCATGATGAATACAATAATGATTGAAAGACTAGTTTTTCTCGGGTAGCTCGTCATGACTTACGACGCACCCAGGGCTTTAAAATGCCATCTCGACGTGGGCATAACGTGTCCCCACTAGGTGCAGCTGTTTTAACCATCTGGAACCGTGGGCCTTCTTCAGAAAATCCGCCCGTTTAGTTTTAATTTTCTTTCGCTTGGTAGCGGTAACCGACGGTGCGTATCTTCCCTTGCCCCCAACGAACTTTTGATGGAAGTTTGACTCCTTGCCATTTTTCGGTAGGTCGTGATGGCTATTGAAGTTTTCCCATAATTTGTTGTAGTGGGAGTGCGTGGGCTGTGATGTCGACGTTATTGTGCCCAACCGTTGGCGAACACCAATTATGTACCTTTTCGACATCTCCGCGCTACCCACAGAGATCGTCCAGGCCTAGTTATGTAGCGAGCATTCGCAACAAATAAAACAGCGAAGAGACCAGGGTTATAAAGGTGGCCTCCGATCTGGACATGCGTCACGTACGCGCCGACGTGACTGCGGGTCGGCCGTGGAGCCGACGTGACCGCGCAAACGGCGGCCTCCGTCGCCGCCGCTTAGCCCGTAGCTTCCGATGCAGACACACACGGCTGCGCCCCCACTCTCACCACCGTAACGACAAATGCTCCTCTGCAGGGGGACTCACCGCATCAAAAATGTACGCCTATCTGCGCTTATGTAAGTATGATGACGGGAGTCAGCTCATTTCTCCTCGGGAACGCATCACGAAAGAAATCTCCTGAAAAAAAAAATGAAAAGATCCAGCACTCGGCATGCCAATCGGCTAAACTGCAGTCTCTATTCCCGGCTGCGCTCGTTACAGTAATAGAGAATGGCGTACCGGCCCTATCTCTCGGCCGAATTGGCTGTAAGTTATGCTCAAGAGTGTGGCTGTAGCCGTGTGACTCCTATTCTGTGAGTCACATCAGTTTCACATTGCAATGTTGACTGCTCTCTAGAATATTCTGTTCGATGTAGCTATGCTTTCTTTCGGTAGCTGTAATTAGTTAATGCGCACATTTGCGGAGATGGAAAGGTTATTAGACAAGATAGGGACACATCAAAACCAGAAGACTGCAGTTCGGTTCATGCGAAGACTAAGAGCGGCAACCTTTTAATTAGCGCTTTACTGTGAGTGGAACTCTAGTCCGGGAATTCATGTGTTTTCCCTAGCCATCTTCTACCGGGTAACCAGAAGGACCTATTCCTCCAGTCGACAGCTTGTCAGAAATGTCTTTTGGAGATCAGGAAAAGCACACGAAAGGAAAGTTCACCAAAAAAGGCCGGTCAATGGCAGGCCACGGCCATTTTCTGCATAGATGAACCGTGAAGGACACTGCCCGAGACTTCCACGAGGCCCACACACGCAAACAGTGAAACAGCCAAATAGAGGCAACACCACCCTGGCATCTGCTGCCAGGAGTGCACCTCACCCCCGAGAGCGATGGGAGACCTCGTTGTCTAGTCCGGACCGGACGACCCAGGTCGCGCTGGCAGCCAGGGGCCAGGAGCTGCTAGACGAATATGGGACCCGAGAAGAGGGTTCCACCCCCTCCGGTGCCAGCGTGCACCAACCAAAACCTTTATTGGTCTCAAGAAAAGTTTATTCCCTCTCTCTCGCTTTTTCGCTTCATTCTTTTTTTCGTCCGGACACAGTGAAACGAACTCATCACCCGCTCATTCCCTCCTCACTACTTTCCCGGCAAGAAGAGATTGGCCACCAATCATTCAGCTTGATGACACCGCACTATTTGCCACGGAAGATCACTACAAGATACGGGGGGCAGAAGGGGGAGGTCAGCAACACACAGCGCTCGCTTGCAACGAAAGTGTGTACGCTTTCGATTAGAGAGGAATAGGGATTTATTGGAGAGTTTATCTCCAACCTAAAAAGGAGCTGGCTACTCCAAACATTGCAGTAATTAAAAGGTGCAATGATTGTCTCCATGAACCACAAGGTACATTGAAAGAGCAACGACTGGAAGATCACATGCGTGCTCAGTAAACGACTGCCCATGCATATTAAGCATTACGCTCAATACTTTTCTCCTGTAAAAGGCCCCGACTGCGTATCCGGTGGGATCCCCATAATGCACTATGGACGTTCAAATCAGCGCATACAACAAACGTAGCAGCAAGGTTTCTGAATAAATTATTAAGCAGAGATGAATTCACAGTGCTTTGTTGTTCTAGGCAGGCACTAACGACCGTAAAATGAAGGATGCACAGCGCACTTTCACTGCAGCGTACTCTGGTGATGAATAAGTCAATGAGAACACGAGAAACGAGGGCAAGTCCTTGCTCACGCAAAGCATAACAGGCTGACTCCATTTGGTCTCTTAGCGCATACGCACATAGCTAGCCAGGCCAAACTGGTTAGTTACTCTTGTTTCACACAAAGCTAAAACTGGAACGTTATAATAATTGCCCAAATTGACGAAATGCACCTGTCGTCTTGGAGAGTTCATTAGTATTCCACTGAAAAATAGCTATCCGCTGGAATGTTTTACACATTCCCGACACACGGATCGGCAATGAAAGAGCAGGCCTGTGGTAGTGATAGCTGAGCTTGGAATTCTGGAAGGGAAGTAGATTGTGGAAGGAGGACAGATGATCGAACGTATTAGGGTGCGTATATAGGTCTTTTTAGATATTTCTTCATCAGTCTGTGGAACTTCTGGCCTCTGTAGACGTGCATATATAATAATAATAATACTCATAATATAGATAATTATAAAATAATAATAACATTTCATAATCATTGTGTACATGATGACAGGGGCCCGCAGTAAAAGCTGCAAACGCTCAAAAAGAAAGCTCCAGTAAACGCTCCAAAAAACAGCTTGACTGAAGCTGATGACCCCTAACTTGGCGAACAGCAAGGACCAAGAAGAGAAAAATCACAACCAAATGTATGTAACACCAATACACAGGAACACCGGGTTAAAATTTATAAGCCTTGTTACAACCTACTACCGAAAAGTAAAAGGAAAAAGAAGAGAAAAACATGAAAAACAGAAAAGAAAGAAGGCGCACAGTGCAACAAAAGTCAGGAATAAAAAGCTGCAATGGTTTGTATTTGCAAAAAAAAAAACGATGCAAAAAAAAACAGAAAACATATTCAAAGGAAGTACACTTTTTAAGGCACAGAAATTACGAACAAAGAGATAACATGAATTATGATCGAAAAAATGATAACTCGCTATTTGTCAATCGTTCAAGGGGTCTGTTTTTAGCTGCGAAGCTATTCAGCAGTCCCGAGAGCTTGTTTTCCAGGGTTTGCATGCAATAACTTGTTCTGTATGTTTGAACGTTATATATATCTGCATTTCGTGTTCTGCTTATATGTTTTCGCGGCTCTAGCAGAGCAATCTTACGAAGTAGAAATGTACTATATTTATTTGCCTTTAATATTTAATTTGCGAATAATATGCCTTTGAACCACCGGGTATCCAAGGGCCGCTGATGTGATGTGGGTGCCATAGACGCCGAGCCTGAGGTCGCCGTAGCCTAGTTAGGTAGCAAATTTCATAAAAGTATGGCGGTGCGTTTGGGCACGTTTGTGCTTCTAATAGTGTGAGTAGTAGTGAACTGTGGAGAACTGTGGAGTGAACTGTGTGTGTAGTGAGTGGTGTAGTGAGTGAAGTGATACATGTAGTGTGTATGGTTTAGGCGACCCGTGTAGTATTGAGCACAGCGGGTCTTTGTATCGGCTATTAATAAATTCTCTTGAAAGTATGGCGGTGCGTTTGCATGGGCACGTTTGCGTCTGGCTTGGCGGGCGACGCAGAATGGGTGACGGGTGTTCGAGTACTTGGTGTGGTTTTCCGTTCCTCGGGTGAAGTGGCGCGTAGTACGTGGAAACGCTTCCTTGAGACTGCGGAGCAGCGTCTTGCAGTTGCAGGAAAGTTCAGGCTTTCCCTCGGATAATGCAGCTACATAATTACGTCGTCCGTCTCGGCGGCGCTTTTTTATGTAGCACGCGTAGCAAAACCGCCGCGCCATTTCACCCGACAGTTCACCCGAAGTTTGGATCGTTCTTCTGGGCGGGCAAAACAGAAACAGTGTCACGAGTGCTGCTGAGGCTGCCCAAGTCAATGGGTGGTTTTAGTCTGCCTTGTTTGCAAACCATGTGCAGCGTGCTGGCGGTACGTGCAGTGATCGACCTTGTAGACTCAGACGAGTAGCCAGGGAAGGCGCTGCTACAGTACTTTCTGGGAGCTTCCCGGTCACTGTTTATGACGTGCACATCGCCGGTCCTTCTGCTGAGCAGCCGCCGCCATTTTACGGGTATTTTATAAAAACGTAGACAACCTCCAGTCTTCCTTGCCAGGCCAAAGTTTTAGGGAAAATACGGCAAGTGAAGTGTGCGGAAAATTGGCCATAACCCAATTAGACGACCAACAGATAGGAAGGTCATGCGGTGTCCGTTGGCATCAGCAGACTTTGGCGGCACTTCCAGCTCATGTTCGGGATTTCGGGTGGTTACGTGGCTGGGAAGTTCTCCCGACGTGTGACCGTCTGGCGAGATTCGGCGTTGTGCGTTGCGCACGATGTCCACACTGCAGCCACACTGAAACGTTACAATATGCCTTGTTTCACTGTCGTGTATAGCGGCACCGTTTTGGACTGTATCAAGCAGGATGTTCGGACTCACACTTGGAATGAACACTCGTTCAAATTAGGTGTTGGTGAATTTTCTGATGTGTGCTGGTGCTTTTGTTTTGTGGAGAAATCGTGGTGCTGCATGTCTTCCCGCACGGCCGCAACGGGCAATATTCCCGCTGCAATGGCGTGTCCAGTCGATTCTGATGAGTCATTTGGAACACGTGTTGGCAGCTCTAGGAGAATAAGCCTTTCTTTTGCGTTGGTCTACACACATTATAGTGGTCAGGAGCAACATCCTGAGCGTTTCCCTAGTGCCGTACTGAGTAGTATAGTTTATGAACTGGTTCTTTGAACGCTGGCGAACTTTGTGTGACTTGATTTGTAGTAGCTCGTTACCCACGCAAACATTTTAGCGCTGTGTAGAATGACCACGTTACATGAACTGATGGATAATTTTCTGTACTTAGTGCAGCGCTGTTATCACTAGTCGCTGCGCCCTGATATGTGGGTTATAATAAATTATCTTTACCCCCCACCCCCCAAAGAGGTGCAGGCCCGGGTGTCTGTCCTTATGGGTCAGCGATGTCTTCAGTGTATTTTCTTCGCGATGTCAACAGCTGCTGTTGACAGCAGGCATTGCCTATAGCGCCACCTGTGTCGGCTTACTGCGCCTCGGTGTTGGTGATTTTCTGTGTATTATTATACGCTCTTTTGCTGCTGTCGCCGCTTTTCTTGGGGAGGCATCCTGCGAAAGTTGCTGCATGCGTTGCGCCACAGTTGGCACACTTTGGCTCTCTCCGTGATGGGCAAACCCTGAGACTCGGGGGGGGGGGGGAGCAGAGCACAAATTGCAACGCAGTGGTTCGCGACACAACTTGGCAATGAGTCTATGGTGCTGGCATTTCTACCACTGAATGGCTGTTCAAAAGTACTCAGCGGCAGGGTGGCTGGTAAAGCCCACGTAAACACATGTGGGCATAGGCCGGTCTGGTCCAAACTATAATACTATGCTTCGAAGGAGGCGCTCTTCCACTGAACGATCTTCTCTGGGACCAAAAGACTTCTGTTGGCATACAGATACAACTTCTACTTCCTAAGGTACTCAAGAGGGCAGTTTTCTGTGTACTCTATGGGTACGTCAGTTATGCGGTCGACGTTGAGGCAGTAATAGAGGGGAATTTCGTCTTTGACTTTGAGCGAAGCTATCTTGAAAGTTTCCAATAGCCGCTGAGCACTAACCGGAGAGAGAACACAGAGAAAGAGCGGCTGTTATCTCGGTTGGTGCAATGACTTAAAACTTGTTTCTTGGCGACTGCAACGATTAATCTAGCCACCACATTCGGGTTCATTTTCCAAAAAGACGCCTCAGGCGCAACTGGCTTGAACATAACTGAGATACCCGACGGCGTACACTTTTGATATGTCGTCGTCGTAAATGAACCGCCTTCAGCGTCTACATGTCCTCTGGCGCAGAGTATACTCATGTTGCCTCGTCGTAATCTCGAGCTTTCTTGGGAGGGGCACTATCGCCACTAGTTTCGTTCAAGGCAGCCTCAGCTTGACGGACGTGATCAGACATAGGCTGACAAATTTCAGGTGGTACAGAGCCACCACTTGAGTGAATCTAAATCAGAGAGACATCAGTTTCGCGGGCGCAAAAAGCGGGAAGCGCCCGCAGGACGATACCAAAACCAGCCCCTGCGCGCGCGCAGGCGCTCGCGGGTGCGTGCGGCCGGACCGCTCATAAAATGCAAAAAAAGGAGAAAAGAGCCTCATCAGTTTCGCAGGCGACCTTGGTCTGTGGCAGGCGCGAGAAGCGAGAGGCGCCCGGTCGCCAGGTGGGCGATAGCCAGTGCGCCCCTCGTTAGCGGATGAGCAAACGATAGCCGGCGCTCTGCTGAAGTAAATCATAAAAAAAAAAGAAGAGCCATCAGCGCAAGAAAAAACTTTGATGTATTTCCGAAGTGTGGCAGCACATGCCAAGCAAGAGAAGTTGGCGAAAAAGGCGCGCTTTTCAAAGATACAAGCAATGCCGTACATATACGTCATTTACCATTTTGAAAGTGCTTTCCGATGCCGTACATGTACGGCCGTGACCCTCAAAGGGCTAATCCAATACAATACAATTTAATCCAATCTAATTCTATCCAAGCCGAATCCAATCCAATGCTCCTCGCGCATCCGCAGCACGGCCCTTCAAGGTCCACGCAAAACTATTCAACCTCGGCCAGTGTCGCTTACGCTACAAAACCCTGCATTGTGTTTCCACGAAGAATTTGTGTCAGTGCATTCCCGCTCACTTTCAACATTGGTGTCGCGGGTGTATGAAGCTCAATTGAAGAAGACAAAAAGGAGAGACGAAAAAGGCCTTCATGCGGAGCCGGCTACAACAGAGGCGCTGAGGTCGAAGGTGCAATAAGGCGGCCGAAACAGCTCATGACTGCATTGAGCTGTTCAGTTCACACGGATCCACCGAAACGCTGCACATGCCGCCTGCACAAGCGGAGGGATGATTGTCCGGCAAAGTGGGTTCTAGCGGCGTCCCAAGCGCTCGCTCGGTTTGTGCACAAAGCTACCATGGAGTATTCCTGGTTGTCGGCTGTCATGTGATCCTGTGGCCCCATTTGCTTTGTCTGCAATCCAGGACGGAAGTTGCGGGAAATACGCATTTACTATCACCAAACGAAGCAATGGATCGCTCGAGAACAGTATCTTTCCGCGGTTGATCAGGCATATTCTTTGCGTCACGCGAGACACTTTTAGAGGGATCGCTTGGATATTTTTTTTTCTTTTTGCTACGAACCAAATTTAACTAATGGGCCCCGTGACTGCGCTGCAAATGTCGCGGAAAGACGATATTCTTCCCCCGCCTGTGCCACGTAAATTCCTCTCATGCTGTCTCCTTCCTTTTAAATGCAGGGCATTTCAGTAACTCACGATGTCACCTGCGTTGACGTCCGTCGTAGTCCGCACCGTCGTTGTCCGCACCCCTCCCCCTACACCATATTAAAAAAATACTATCCGGCGCCTAGTTTCGATCCCTCGACCCTGCGGGCGGAACGCAATATACATGGTGCTCTACCCACTGCGCCACAAAGCCGACACAGAATGGGAGGCTACGAACGCGCCTTATATCCTTGACTCATTCAAATTACTGCTGACGAGCGCTCTCTCGTCAGCAGTTGCCACAAGTGCAACAACATTAACGTAACGCAAACTACTTAACGTCGTGCGCCCCCGCAAATGCTCCGAATTTGATCGTGCCCCTCGCGAGGGGGATGTTTCACTGCGTCGCCATGCGACCAGTTTGCCATTATAGTTTCCGCCCGCTCCGGTCGGTGTCGCCACGATTCAAACCACGGAGCTGCGCGGGCGTTCGTTAATCGCCGCGCGTTCCGGCTTGGTGGTTTGATGGTTGTGGCGAGTTCAGTCTGCACTTGGGATTTTTTTGGTCCTCCCGCGATAAACACGGAGGGGGATGTGCTAAAGTCGATTCCCCTTTTTTTCGCATTCCCCTGCACGCGTCATCTACTGTTACATGTTACAGTTTAACTTGGAACGTTCCCAGAGGTCCAGGCTCGCGCAAAGCTTAAGCTTCTTGTATTTTTTGGGTCAAAATATCATTTTCAGCGCGTATTTTTTATTTGCTCTCGCAATTAGGAAACACACATTTATTATTAATTATAATACCACTGCGAGTGGCTGTTTAGCGTTGATGTGCAAATATGCCCAATATTTCCTTTTTGCTTAATGATTTCCACAAGTATGAAGTGTTACTAGATTTAGTAGTTCGGGAAGGTTTCGGCTATATAACTCTCGTGTAAGGATTCTTTTAACTTTTAGCCGGATGGCTGAATCCGAGGACAGGAAGGCAGGCATACATACAAACAGATCGACGGAACTTTTCTGGATTAAGTGGCCTAAGAAAGACTATCGCTTTCAAATGCCGTCTTACGGCCACGTGAATAATAGTCGGTATCGCTTACTCGCCTGTCGGATTTTCTTGTATGGTAGGCCTCACTGATTCCACGCGAGGCCCTACAGTACACACTTGAATATGACACATGGCGTCGCAACTAATACTATGAGTATGCCAATGTGGCCCACTGAACCAGCTTCCCGTTTAGGCTCCACTTGCCGTACTGCGTGCCATTGGTGTCTGATAAACCAATCCAACCCCCTCCTGCGGCAGGTCAGCAAGGTCACAGCTAAAGAAACTTCGCCGTGCTGGAAAGCGCCTCCGAGACAATTTTGTATATGATCGCTGCCCTTTCCTGCGCCTCTACCACCTAGTATGACATTACACCGGTCGGTGCAGATTCGCACCCCGAGCTTTTAGAAGTCCCCCCCCCCCCCCCCTTTTTTTTGTAGGTTACGCTACACAGGCCGAAGTTGAGCATTTTCGCGTGGACCCTGCAGAGCCGTGCTGCGCAATCGCTAGGAGCATTGGATTGCATTGGATTCGAATTGATCTCGATTGTATTGGATTAAATTGTATTGTATTGCATTGGATTGAAATCTAATCCAATTTTAGTAGGGCTGTGTAGAGAATTCGGTCTGCACATTCGACGGTCTGCGCATTCCAGAGGAGTGACGTCATAGCCGCGGCAGACGCACTGGCTCCGGCGCGTGCCCAGCTGTGTGCCTCCATTGCGCAGTAGCCAAGTCTGACGCTGCGCCGGAGCAGCTTGATAGCCGTTTCGCGTGGCTCCTGGAGTGCCGTGCTACGCATGCGCGAGGAACAGTGACTGGACTGGACTGGACTGCACTGCACTGCACTGCACTGCACTGCACTGCAATGGACTGGACTGGACTGGACTGGACTGGACTGGACTGGACTGGACTGGATTGGATTGGATTGGATTGGATTGGATTGGACTGGACTGGACTGGACTGGACTGGACTGGACTGGACTGGATTGGACTGGACTGGACTGGACTGGACTGGACTGGACTGGACTGGACTGGACTGGATTGGATTAGATTGCTGAACCTTAGCTCACCCTAAGTATATCCTGGCATAGCCGATCTAAGCCACTGCTAATTTTTTCGCCCTTTCTTTTGTCCATGCTTTTTACACCTTGCATCTACAACTTCAAACGCGAAAGCCAAACTAGGATAACAAAACGAAATTACGATACTGTTTGGGCGCAGACTATCTTCTTTACTCTTTCTTACCGGCGGGGTATAACACCCCCGAAAAATATTCTTCGCTACGCCGCCGGCTGGTGGTCTACTGCAAGAGAGCCTGCAGTTTTGTGATGAGAGCAGCTTGCGCCGGGCTTCGAATCAGTTTATGAAGCCAGAAGCGATGACATTTCGGAGAGGGGCGCAGTCAGCCGTTGCATCACCTGTGCATGACGCTCGATCACCCTTTGAACGATTGACGCCACGTGCGCTGTTGTTTACCCCATTGGCGCCTCGACGACCACAACCACTCGCTTGTTAACCACAAAGATGCAGAAAATGCCTCGCGACAGCGAGTGCTTCGCGCGCCACTGGAAAATAAGTGGACGATGCAAAAGTGTCGCGGATTCTACCACCAATAACGGAAGGAAAGAAGGGCAACAGCGGCGTTTTAATGCAGCCAGGCAACGACAGCCTCAATTCACGACAAGCATCGAGAATACAGGCGCTAGACACCGAACATTACCGTGACGAGAGCTCACTTGATGAGGACGAATCACCAACCATAAATGTCGTCAAATACTGATCGTCAGGAAAAACCAAAATCTCAGATGGACGCCGAACAAGCCCAGGCTGTGCATGCTCATGACGCACACTAACACCGTTCACAACGTAGCTGCGCCAGACATCACAAATAGCAGCGACGAGGGCATCAAAGAGAAGTTCCTGAAAGACGAATTGGGAACCTCCTGTAACGTGTGCTATAAATTGCAGCTTCCATCCGACGTTACAAAAGCGAACTTCCTCAAATAACTTGCCCTAGCTATCGTGAAAGCATTTTACTGGCGGACAGACAGAAGTACAGACAGACAAGACAGACAGACAGATCGACAGACAGACAGACAGACAGACAGACAGACAGACAAGAGAGAGAGAGAGAGAGAAGTTTATTTGCTTCCGAGGACGCTAGGAGGAAGGGTGGGAGTGTGCTGTCCCTTTTTTCAGGTCAGACGTCGGCTAAGGAAAGTTCTTGATCCCGATGATTCAGGAATAGAAATGGAGAAACCGAGAATGCAAAACAAAAGCACTGCACTTACAATGAATTCAAAGTTATATTTGCTTGGATTACAGATGTATCTCTCCAGTTCATCGCGCCTAGTTCCTCTGGAAGCCCTGACTATGCGTTAACATTGTTACCAATCATGATAACACGGAGAGTCCGGCTAGTTGATTTGAATTTGCCGTGGGACGTTTTGCACACTCTCCCCGGGGACTAAAAGTACAAGGGTACCCTTGAGGCAAGCGCAAAGAAGTAGTGACTACGTCGTGTCTCCTTTCAAGTGCAGAGCCCTTTATGGGCTCGTCTTGTCGTCTTAGCTCGCTAACGGTCGATGCGACTGCCGGAATCAGGCGGCGCAGGGAGATTATGGACCCAAGTAGAGCCTTCTGTACGGACATCAGGAAGTCACGCTGAGGCTTCGAAAAACCACGCGGTATATATAGTCATAACTGTTTGAACCTCGTGAACCGCTGGCGCTTGTCATACAGCTCCCCGTCGTTTAGCGCAGAGGAAACTTCAGGTACATTTTAGGCAAAATCTGTGTATATAACCGGCCGGGCCCCTGTTCATTTAGTTAGGAACACTCGTTGGGTTGGTTTTTACTATAATAAGCGATAAAAGCTTACACGCAAGAAAGAAATGGGGCGTTCGAAATGACACAGGAATGCTCCGGCCGGGCAAGAAAAAACTGTCGCCTGCTGTTGGCCGTGCTACCCCCTGGCGGCATTTAAGAAATCAAAACCACCACGCCGGAACGCACGCCGATCAACGAACGCCCGCGCAGCTCCCCTGCCGTGGTTTGAACCGTGGCGACACCGACCGGAGCGGGCGGAAACTATAATGGCAAACTGTTCGCATGGCGACGCAGTGAAACATCCCCCTCGCGAGGGGCACGATCAAATGCAGAGCATTTGCGCGGGGACGCACGACGTTAAGTAGTTTGCGTTACGTTAATGTTGTTGCAGTTGTGGCAACTGCTGACGAGAGAGCGCTCGTCAGCAGTAGTTTGAATGAGTCAAGGATATAAGGCGCGTTCGTAGCCTCCCATTCTGTGTCGGCTTTGTGGCGCATTGGGCAGAGCACCATGTACATTGCGTTCCGCCCGCAGGGTCGAGGGATCGAAGCCAGGCGCCGGATAGTATTTTTTTATATAGTGTAGGGGAGGGGTGCGGACTACGACTACGAACGTCAACGCGGGTGACATCGTGAGTTACTGAAATGCTCTGCATTTAAAAAATCGCGCGTTCGAAATGCCGCAAACAGGTTTCAGCCGCGCAAGAAAAAAAAGGTGCGTTCGAAATGACGCAGAAAGGCTCCAGCCGCGCAAGAAAACAAATACGCGTTCGGAATAATGCAAAACAGCTTCAGCATACGAAATTAGAACAAACACAAGAATAACCGACTCCCCGCTGGCGCAGTTTCGGACAGGGGGCGAGCGAGCACTGAGAAAGCGGAAAATTTGAAATGCATTGGGTGGCAGGAGTGAGCGGATAACGGCGCTGCAGCCCATTATGAAATCAATGCTCCGCATTTCCGACAGCGTTGACTTTGATTGGAACGGCTTTAATTTTCATGGTCCTCGTTGAAATTAGACAAAAATTACCGCATCTCGCAATGCCTTTGTCTTTTCGTGCTAGTATAATTAACGTTGCTGCGTTATAACAGTTACTCTCAGTTCCGCTATTTTTTTAAAGACGATAGTCTTTCTTTGGCTACTTACCCAGAAATTTTGGTCTGTCTGTATGTCTGTATGTCTGTCTGTCTGTCCGTCTGTCTGTCTGTGACTCGATTCAGCCACCCGGATAAAGCAAAACAATGCCTGTGCAATAGTCTTATATCGTCACAGCTGCATCTACCCGTCTATGTCCGGTGTAATGTTCATACTTGTCAACATTGTTGAAGAAGAACAAGACATTACGCAAATATGAGACAACAAATCAATACAGAAGTGATATTTGCAGTGTTCCTTTATAAAAAAATCAAACATGCTTGATTTTGCGAAATTAAATACTTCATCAACTGCAGAAAAAGAATTCACTACGCCGTCGCCTGCTGTCACCCGCGCCACTATAGCTTCTGGTGCCATTTTAAGAAATCAACCGGCAACAGTTACGCAAGGTTCCACTAGATAGGTTCCACGTTCTGCTTGCAACGCACGTGGAGTCGGGAAACGCGGTTCTATAAACGTTGAAGTAGGGCGCCTCGATTAACGCGCGTCTTCGCCGTACGGCAGCGTTCGCATCGAGACACCCGGTTTGGAGCAGTGGAACGCGAGAAATTTCAAATGATTTAAGCTAACCTTTGGCATCTTTACCTTGTGAGGAGCGCGACGCAAGAGGAATAACATGAGCGGTGAGCGGGAAAGCGAAGGGAGGCATTTACTTCGCAAAAGCCGATAAATACTGTCGTCTTTTGACGGCATTTGCAACGAAAGGAGCAGATACGCGGCCACTTTTTTTTTTTTTTTTTGCGGTGTCGTCACACTACACTGAACACTGCAGTATACACCATTTTCCATAAGCAGCCGGGAAAGGAGGAAAATACTCTCAAACCAGTTCTCCCGGCGGCCGACCAGAGTTGCCTGAGCGCGCTGGGCTGCTAACATCGCTCGGCGCGGTTTGCTCCGCTGCGTAGGTCAGGGGTATTTCGCACCGTGTGCTTAGTTTTTGCGAAAATTTCAACTGTTTTAGCCAATGCTGCGATGCCGTTCAAGGCGCAAACGTCGCTTGGTCAGCACTGAGCAGTGGTGGGTTATTGAACAACCAGAGAAAGCGAGAAACAGTCGCTGACAGCACGCATGTGCACGACACTGCCTGGAGAAAATGCAGTGCGGTTGCGGCGTGTTTTTGCGGCATCGCTTCCCAACGCACACCGAGTTGACATATCGGTGGATTCCATTGATAAATCGCAACGACTTTGTACCAACGACCAACTCCAGGGTTTGTTGGGTGCACTTGGACGGCAAGCAGACGGAGCAAAATCCATTTATCACACGCAAAGCTGCGACAGGGAACGGAACCCCCTGAAATGTTAGAAGCAACTTTATCCTTTACAATACAGCATTGATTGGTTGGTTGATTGATTGATTCATTCATTATGGTGTTTAACGCCCCGACGCTTCATGGGTGATGAGGCGCGCCGTAGTGGAGGGCTGCGGGTTAATTTTGACCACTTGGGGATCTTTCACGAGCGCCGATACAATACAACACTACAATAACTTCTGGTTCCTTGTAGTCAATTTAAAATACCATATATTGTTTGGTCATTACAGCCGATTGGCATTAAACAATTCCCTTTTCATCTAATCTAACCTTTAAAATCACGGCGTTTTGTTTACTTTTTTTCAGGCCAACGCATTACACTGCCAAACGATATGAAAGGATAACTTTCTCCATCGCACACTGCTGATCGATAGCAGGATAAGCAGGCAGCCAAATGTGGAAACGCAGCTTGAGATACGCGTGAACGCTGCATTTGGAAAATAGCTCAACCTGTTCACCACGCGGTCAAAGGAAAAGCTTCTAATCCTTTTGCGTTGCCAAAGTATTACTGCTGGTCGCGTAAAGCATTTGTGGTGCAAGCAGCGGTTTCACAAAGGTGGGCTCCGAGCGACAGGCCACATGCGCTGCGCAGAGTTAGGTCAATCATGATCACGATCATGATCAACCAATATTAACTCGCCCGAACGTCAACCCTTTTGCTCAACCTTCGAATAGTAATTTGACTGGTTGTGCGGTCGTGTTATTTTTCCGCCCGGATAATTTCGTTTCGTCAGTAACCATCATAAGTCTAGTTAAGAAAGATTATATTGCATTGCAATGTCAACAGCGTAGCAATCGCCTCGTCGAAAGTCCATCGCGAGCACGGATCACCGTGACCCACATATGCTGTGCGCCCTCCGCATTCGACGTCCGCGCTTCCGTAAACATGACTAATCGGTGAACATAACAAGCACGGTGGCATTGAAAACACGTATTTACTCCCCGATATCGATTTCTCTGTCAGTCGGTACCATACCGGTACGTCTGCATCGCGGAACTGCGGAGCACCACCGGCACCACCACCACCACCACACTGCTACTGCTGCTCGCAACAGCCGGGGTCGGAATTTCCCGCTCTGGCAGCAAATTAGGACCTAAAATCCGTCCGCAGATGATGAAAACAAAACAGAACACACACACACAAGCACTGCAACCGCTAACTTAACTCCAAACCACTACGGTTCACTCGGTAATGCACGGATACCGAGCAGACGCACCCAAAGAACGGCGCACTTAACAGCCCAGCGCGGAGGTTTCGGCGGTCGCTTCATAGACGGCGCTAGCGTCTGGTTCAGAAAAAGCAAATGGCGGCGCCCACCTCTAGCAAGGAAAATGGTGTATATGACGGCAAATACCAGGCGATTACTCGCAAATGCTTCCAAATAGAATTTTGCGTGATTTTTAGAAGCACAAAATAAACAGGAAAACGGGCGAGAGTGGACGGCATGTATCGTCGCTGATGTATTGTTTTTTGTACTGCGTACGCATCCATGAGTTGTGGCGGTTTACGTTTCTCTGTTTGAGGGTACAGCAGTTGCCGTAGTTTTTTGCTTTTTGTGTTTTATTCTCTTTCCACTGCATGTTTTCGACACGAATAATTAAAAAAACATCCTCATGCCAATCGGGGTTTGTATTGCCCCGCAATATTTTGAAAATTTTTCAGGTAAAAGTGGTCAACAGCTGCGCATCATAGGCGTCCAGTAGAAGAACGTTACTCACATTCAATTTATGCTTTTCTATCCTGACGGCTGCAGCAACTTTTTCCTAACGGTTTCTCGAGACACCGAACTCACTACCATTTTTTTGTTTGACCTTTCCGCATTAAGATCAAAACAAAACTAGTTGCAGCGGATTTCTGTATTGTCCCGGGTATTTACGTTTCGTGGGTAACGAGTTTTCTACTTATGCCGTTATATTGCAGCATGTAAAGCGTAGAACCACAAAGTTTTTCGAAAGATACCGTGTCCAGTACCCAGCGCTTTCCCGCATTCGACGTGATGCTTCTACAACTGAGAAATAGGCAATTTAACGCCAAATTTTTAAAACACGTTAAACTCCCCATTTGGGACTTGCAATGGTGTCACACGCCGGTACCTGAAACAGATGCTGAGTACTCGGCTCCATACAGCACCACACGCGGAGTCGACCAACGGCGGCGATCTGCTAGTAAACCCTAGTGCAGCCAGCTAGTCATAAATCGCCTGATGAGAAACAAAACAGAACACAGCCGAGAGCTCGGGCTTGCATTTAACAACTCACACCACTAACGTCAACTCTTCTAATGCACGAGCGGCAAGAGTTGGGATACGCGGGACGAACGGCGACCTTCCGCATCGCAAAGAGAACGCCTGCCTTCGACCGCTGCCTCGTCTGGTCGTCAAAGCAAATAGGGCCCACGTAGGCAAATTTTATTACGGTAATAAATTCGTTTTAGTCGCAAATGCGCTTATGCCATTTGGGCGGAGTCGTGTAGGAAACAGTAAACGGAAAACCTGCCCCGACCAGAGGGAAAGCGAGCGTCAATCGCGATGTTTGGTTTTTTGTACCACGTCAGAGCGCCTCGAACCCGAAAATTCTCTGTTTGAGGGCGAGTTGTCGAGCTCGGCCGGCTTTTGTTTCGTATCATTGCCACACGTTTGGTGTTCGTACGGAACTTCAATTTCTCACCGTTCGTTTGTATTGCCCCGAAAGTATTTTCAAGTTTCAGGTAGCTATGCAAACTGAGCTGCCATCATGCGTTCGTGGGCCCCCGCCATTCTATCTTTTCCCTGACGGCATAGGTTCTTTCGGATTGACCCGGATCACATACCATTTTCGTTTTTCCTTTCCGTATTATTTAACAAATTTGTTGCAAGCGAATTTCTGTTTCGATAAAATTCTTTCGAATTCCCGAGTGTTCTTTTCCTTCACGCATTTAAGCGCATTAACGGCTCCAACTGGGGCGCCACCGTAGAAAAAAGAAGGTCGGCGCAAAAGGGTCGCTCGTAAACTCTGCCAAGTCATGGCCGCTTCGAACGTTTTATTTTTCTGCTTCGCAGGTTTAAATGCAGGGGAACAAAAACAACACGTGGAGAACGGTTATCGCCGCCCATCGGCGAGCCTTGTAAAACCGCGTCGCGCGCCGGTGACTCGCCCTCAACCGCTGCCGGGGGTGAAGCAAAAGTGCGGAGGAAAGAAAAGCAGAGCGAAACGGCCAGTCGTGTTCGCCAAACTTAGCGGCCGTAACGGAAGGGGGCCTTGCGTAAAACCGCGGTTTTCTCGGCTCCGGGCTGTGCGTGGGTGTATTTACGGAGAGCGGCATATCAGACCGAACATGAACGGGTGGTGCGCACAGCATCCCGGTGCTTTGACTCTTCCGACACGCTTGCAGGCCCTTTCAACTCTTGCAGCGTCGGAAACAAGGCGCAGCTTTGGGCACCGCATCGCCGCACCTTTGCCCTTACTGAAAGTACCAGGAAAAAGATGGTTGCTTTTAACGGTGCAAGCCAGGTGTCACAGCAGAGCTGTATTCGTCTCCCTAAGCTAAATTCGGCGAGCTTCATTTAAGTCACCCAGAACAATTTGCCCTGTGTATATCTGCAATTAAACCTGAATGTAACGAACCCCTATGTAACCAATTCCTGGAGTTAACTTTAATTCCCCATTTCCACCTTCATCCAAGCCCATGTGTTCGCAACCTCTACGTGACGGAGTTGCTACGGTTAACTTGGATGTAACGAATTCTCTATGCTGATGAGTCAAGCTTTCTTGTCCTTTTACTGAAAAATCGGCTGGCGAAATGCACTAATTTAGCGAATTTCGCCCGCACTGCAATCTCTCGTGCGTCTCTATATGTTAATGTGGTGTCGGTTAGGTGCTAGGCCTGCCTCTCCGCGTGTAGTCGCGTGTGTTTCCTCATATCTGTGGTATGCGCTCGTGCATGATTTCTGATGCCTTAATACGGAAAGATTTGTCTCTTCAAGACACGCTCGCAATTTTAAATGCCGTCTCCACCGGCTGAAAGAAGAATGTCATAGCCCGGCACAGTGTCCCAGCTAGCATCAATTCAACAATTTTGAGTGCAGAAAAGAGCATGAAGTTCGAGAAAAGGCGCTCTTTCAGCATGAGTTTGGTTCTTGAAACGCGTCAAGGCACCGAAAAGCATCAAAAAGCAAAAGTGATACTTAGTTACGTTTGTGAATTCGGGGGCCGTGTAGTATCAGCAAGGCAAATCACGCAGTTTTTGAGTGTGAAAAATATCCTTGAACGAGGATGAGCTCAGCAGCACTGATGCCTAGCATATTGGTTTCGTTTCTGGTTCATTCCCGCGATTTTTAACTCGAAACCTGGATGTAACAAAAAAATGCGAATTTTCGTGAACTTCGTTGTATCCAGGTTTAACTGTGTGACGCTCATCAGCAGAATACCAAATCAAACCCAAAGTAAAGTACATAAGTGTTTTATTTGCACAGCCTCTTCCTCAGTATTTTTGGATCATCAAGTTGGATCATCCATATTTGTTCCATCCATATTTGTATCATCCATATTTGTATCATCCATATTTGTATCTAGCTGCCGGAAAGTCTTCGTCGAGCGCTGCTGTGCCGTGGAAGACCTGCAATGTTTTCTTCTTCTCCTTGGTCTTCTGGGCGATTGCATTCTCGCCTGGCACCGCGGCGCACTTCCTGATACGCCGCCTCTTCCTCGGGCGTCCGGATCTTCTTTGGTCGTCCACTCCACCATGTGCACGGCAAGGAGTCGGAGAGAGTTCGGCCGCCGCCGCCGCGGCAATCCGAGTTTTATGAGCGCATGTGGTTGCCACTAGCAATGCGGAGCGAGTGATCTCCGGAGCAGACGACTGTCGTTTTGTCGACTACGATGTTTCCTCAAACCCTGACTGGCACGTGCGCTCGGTTTTTTTTTTCTTTTCTTTTTGCGAGCCCCGCACGAGGCACAAGACTACGCGCAAGCCAGGACGACGCCGGGCGCTCCTCGCGAAACGCACGGTCACGTGCACTCGGTATTTTCTTGGTATTTTTTTCTGTTTATGGACGCGCAACCAACACCTGAAACATGTCTACTGTCAGTAGCAGTGGTTTTTTATCTTCTACGTCAGTTTACACAAATTAAGAACAAACGGGACAACATCCTTGCTTGTTTTTAATCTGCTACGTAGCTTTTCTGCGCTTTTTTATAGGCTGTATCAGCACCAATTCAGTCAACTTTACATCGTATTCGTTCTGGTTATAGATGCCGGATAACAAGGGATCTTGGAGGGATTCGGGGTACGACAAAATAAGGCTGATGAAGGATTTTGATGATCTTATTCGTACCCATGGGGTCCCAGTGACTTTGGTGGGACAGCTTGAAGAAAAAAATTGATAACACGAATAAACTGGGCATTTTCATTCAGCCACTGCTGCATAAATCTCCCACTGAGCAGCATTTTCGAGCCCCATTTCGGATAGACGAACACTAACCTATCAACCGGTGCTGTTCTGAGGCACTGATCACCACTGTTGCCGCTTCTAGGCCTTTTTTTCAATGCCCACCATAATTGGCACAATGTGTAGTATAACTAGCACACGACTTGCGTATAGCGGCGCACGATCCGTGGTGTCGGCACTCTCCATCATTAGAACTGCGGAAGTCCAGACTGCATAGATTAATGCCTTCATTAGAAACGTTGAAAAGAGCTCCCGGGGACACCGCAAAATATGACCTAATAAATAACATACAGCTGTTATTAAACAAAGCTTTTTCTATCACTTTAGATTGGCTATCAAATATTGCGTCAAAATTCCATGCTTCGTGGGAGCTCCCATTGCTGACCAGGGTGCATCTTCTGAATGCTTTTATATTTTCTTGTGATATTTGCGACTTTCAACACAAGCATTGGATATTTGTTGGATTAAACATTGCCGTTCTGATTACAAATATAAAAATAACGTTAAAATGTACTTGTTATCACTCGCTCACAATTATTTTAAAAAGCGGACCGTGCAGCGTCTTCCGGTAATAAATATATGGTTCACTTATGTGCTCTTGTAACTTTTCTTTTTCTTCTAATAAATGCGTGTGTGTTTTGTTAAACTTATATGCCTTATGTATAAAGCATTATTATAAATGTTATAGTTATCTGCTCAACATTATGTAAAACACATCTGCATGCGTCATTGTTTTACCTCTTCGTCATTTGCCGCCATTTATTGTATATAATGAATTGCTAGCTTGCTTCTTAATGCTTGAAGTATCGTGCCTATGTTACTTTTCTTGCCAGTGAACTGGTCATTTCGCTGCTTATTGCTCCTGTTAGCTTGCATTATTAGTAACTCTGACCATTTCCGGGAAGCGTTGTCAATTTCAAATTTGCTGTTTTGTGTGTTGTGTGTGTGGTGTGTGTGTGTGTGTGTGTGTGTGTGTGTGTGTGTGTGTGTGTAATACTTTCTAGTGAGGAGTGCTTTTTTTTTGTTGTTGTTTATTGTTTCTTTTTTAGTGTATTATATGCTTGTGTCGATCCGCTGTTAGTGTGTCCGTTTACGGCGAATATGTGCGCTTACCATTTGCTTTTCTTTTGTTCCGAGTATGACTGCGTTTATGGCTGCGTTTATTGCATTTCCTTTATCATGGTTTTTTTTTAACACTATTGTATATTTTTGAGTGAACAATCGCTAACCACTTGTCGCGTGCCATTGACATCTTTTTTTTTTTTTTTTGCTTTTATGCGAGCCCCTGCCCTCTACAATGCATGTATGTCCTGAGGGTAAACTAAGTGAGTAAAAAAAAATAAATAAATGTACTTTCGGTGTCAGGGCCCGAGTCAGGCAGCGTGTTGCCTTTAGTGCTCTCATCCTAGACAATGTATGTCCGAACGAAATTTGAAATAATAAAAAAATTATTCCGATAACGTAGGAGCACCCAAAGGATCATAATGGCAGAGGGAACATTTCTTTTTTTAAAAATGACTACCAACATTCATGCCCCAGAAATTCCAGATACACTCGTCACCGTGCTCTCTGTGTTCGCAAAATCCGCGGCCTACCTATCGCCCTCTCCGCTAAAAAGCCCCATTGCTGTAACCGCGAAGCGTTTGGTCACTGCGTTCGGCTTCTTTCGATGACTCACGGCGAAACTCGTCGTCAATGTGAAACTCAGTGCATAATGAGCTCAAGCATGAAAAAGCAAAGCGTTCACGTGACGTGAAGACATGCGACCACGGAGCAAGATATATCTTGCTCCGTGCATGCGACTATCTCAAAGGAACGCGTGCTGCTCGCAGACGGGTTCCCAGCCGTCCTCCCCTCGGAAAGCCGAGAATAGCGTGGTCGCTTTTGCGCCAGTCTGCCTCGCGCCGCTCCGGGTCTGCATTTGGTGCACCTTTTGGTTTCGAGCTTTTCAGCCTGGCCGCCGCGGCTTTCGCATCGCCGGTGGTTTCCCCAGTTTACGGCCGCGCCTGGCAACCCCATCATGCGCACGGACCTCGCAGGCGCCGTGGGAAGTCTAATGGTCCGCATCGGCATCCTCCGATTCTGGCTTTCTCCTCGCTACCGCGCGGGTATTCGCTGATGCACGCAGTGGCGCAGTGAGCAGTGCACGGGCTTCACCTGCTGCGACACTCGAGATTCACTTGCTTAGCCTCGTGCACTCATTACTCCGGCTCGAAGTACATCAATTCAAATCAAATCAAACTTTGTTCTACATTGGCGTTACAAACGTCATGGCACAAACAAAAAGCCAGAAGCTTGAGGCTTTAAGGTGGCCTGTGCCCCTAATATACACAAATGTATAATAGGAAGAGCATATATATATATATATATATATATATATATATATATATATATATATATATATGAGAGAGAGAGAGAGAGAGAGTGAGAGAGAGAGAGACAGAGAGAGAGAGAAATGCCGGCAGTCTACGACGCCAAAGAAGGCATAGGAGAATGGTTAGACTAATTTTTACCGTTAGTGACGTTACCTTATTTTTTTATTATTAATTACGTGAGAAAGAAAGAAAGAAAAACACGCGCCCACAGTGGGGACCGAACCCACGCCTTTCGATTAGATCTCCATTGCCTTACCAATTCGGCTATCTGGGCGACTGTGTTCTCCTTCACTTTCTGGGCTATTTACCAGAAGTGTATCTGACGCTTGAGGGTGCTTACCAATTGCCTTAGATCTCGAATGCCTTACCAATTTGGCATTCGAGATCTAAGATTGACGTTCCCAATAACTCATCGGACGTTTCACTTGCTCTCCTCGACCCCTCCGCTCCAGCCCCGGATACCTCGATTTTCCTTCGCTCAATCGACGAGAGTCTTCCTGCGCCTGAACGAAACCGACTTTTCGCCATGCTTCAAGAGTTCCTCTCGTCTTTCGACTGCGAGACATCCTCCTTGGGCCGGTCGTCTACGGTTACTCACCACATTGATACACGAACTCACCCGCCATTACGACAACGGCCGTATCGTGTGTCAGCCAAAGAACGTGGCGTTATTGACAGTCATGTGGACGACATGCTTGAACGTGGCGTCATACAGCCTTCCAACAGCCCGTGGCGTCACCGGTTGTTGTCGTCACAAAGAAGGACGGATCCATACGCTTCTGTGTTGATTATCGCCGACTCAACAAAATAACACGCAATGATGTCTACCCTCTCCCCAGATTCGACGAAGGCCTATTCGTCTTTGTCTACGTTATGATACATATATATATATATATATATATATATATTTACACACACACAAAAATGGTTTCGACCACGGTAAAAAAAGAGAACAGATTTAATAACGTTTCGGCCGAGGGACCGGCCTTCGTCAGATACCAGTGATGCCTGCGCGTGTATCTGACGAAGGCCGGTCCCTCGGCCGAAACGTTATTAAATCTGTTCTCTTTTTTTACCGTGGTCGAAACCATTTTTGTGTATATTCTACCGGCGTCCAGAAAACTTTGTTCCTGTATTTCTCATATATATATATATATATATATGATAATAGATATCTTTTATTATAATATATAATATATACTGATATATATATATTTACATATATTATTTATATATTACTATATATTATATATAATATATATATATATATATATATATATATATATATACATATGTATATATATGAAAAGAGAGAGAGAGGAACATAAGTGAAAAACCAAACCATGATCGTCATTTTTTCTGGCATAGAAAACAAGAAATGGGATGCCAGAATTTACTAATCGTATGAATTGAGCAATGATGAGAGACGTCTTGCATTATCAGCGGAAGGATCGCTGCAAACGCATAGCTGCACACCAACGATTTTCGTTGTAGGCCTGGTAACAACAGGTTTATCGTCTGTGTTATTTTTAACATATTTTTACATCTTAAAACTTTTCACATTTCAATTGTGGCGTTATCGGGAAAAAAACGCTCTCCAGGGAATCAAAAAGCCAGCTTTACGCAATGTGTTTCCCCAGAGGGCATATCAATCACACACCGCATGAACGACGGGATGTATATACATGCACAACAAGCTCCATTGTGGTAGACGAAAGCAGTTAAGCGTCATGGGGTTGAGCGATGACCACGACGAAAGCATTTTCTGGCTGTTTGGCTCGTTCATAACGCCACCCGTTTAACCAATGGGAAGCCAAAATTAGCGACATTGACGAGCTAACAGAATCGGCACAATCAGATGACCCAATTACCAACTAATAAAATCCCATTCGGCTAGCAAGCTATTGTGACACACTGTTCATGTTCACTCGGTGAAGGGTGAAGGTTTCGTTGGTGCCGGAGATGGCAAATGCCGTCGCAAATCCGGTGGCTGGCCGCCCGAAGAAGGGTGCGTATTATATCTGAGGCAGTCGCTCCCCGTGCCGCCGAACAGGCAACGTTCGCTAAGCGCTCGGAAAGGCGGCCAGCTCGTTCGATGGCCACACGGGCTCAACAATAAATCACAACATATTATGCGGGAAACAGGGAGAATTGCGAGTGAAGGAAACAAAAAATAGCAAAAGTTAGGACTTGTGACTACAGCGCTGTGCCATCGTCCCTTTCTCTTTCGTCCTGTTTCCTTCGGGCGACTTTTGGAATTTTGAACTTCACCCACCTAGCCCAACTTGCCGTTCTTTACAAACCCGAAAGCTTGAGCAAGCAAAGGCAGCCGCTATTAGCAAGATTGACTACAGGGAAGCCCATGCAGTGCGAAAAGCAGACGAAGTCCAGACTACTAAAGGCTGAAACGGACGAAGGTGTACGCACTTTGCCGGGGAGCATCATAATCATCATCTTTTGCGAGGAACGTTAGCATAATATCAACTCACAACTACTTGTCAGCAATAGTTCACGCGGAAAATAAAACGAGCCCAGAAACACGCCGTGCAGTGGAAGCTATTTATTTATTTATTTATTCATTCATTCATTGATTGTTTCATTAATTTATTTAAGTATTTATTTATTTTTTTACTTTTCATTTATTTATTTATTTATTTATTTATTTATTTATTTATTATTTTTAAGTACTTTACGGCCCTTGGCTAGGACATTGAGTAAGTAGGAGTAACAAACACATGAAGAACAAGTAAGTGTGCGAAATGTGCAAAAGTAAGCGCGAGCCATCAGGAACACGGAAACCAGAGCCAAATATGTATAAATTAGCATCACACGTCACCACTAAACAACAGAAAAGATGCAGTTCCTGGCACAGAACAGCGTCAGTTACACATATTGTGCAGTTTTGCACGATATGTGTAACTGACGCTGTCAGCAGAATGTCGCATAATAAACCGGGAAAGCCATACCAGCGCCACACACAACCCATTCATTGTGTTCTCCGTTCTACCTCTCCTTATTTCTTATACTGCAGCCGTTTGGGGAATTCCACTTTTTTTGCCCTCATTGCCGCGGCACTTCCAGCCCTGCTGCCACATTCCTTTTGATGTCGTTTGTCGTGAGAGGTGACTACGTTTTACTGCGCCTCTGCGCTCCCTCTGTTTTTTCATCGTTCCTCGATGCTCGTGCCCATTACACTTTGCAGTTTCAAAGAGAGAAAACTTCCGGATCACGCTCGTTACGACGCACACGCATGCGTTCAAAAACGGCGTGCACGCGAAATCTGCGAGCTTGTGCGAGCACAGGCTTCCTCAACGTGGAAAAAGGAAAACGAAGCACGTACTTATCCGCTACGCCGAAAAACCTGAAAGGTGCGAGGCAACATGTACCGTATTTTCACGCGTGTAACCCACCCCTGCATACAATCCGCACCCCCATTTTCAGCCCGCCGAAAAAGGAAAACACACCCTCGCGTATTGGCCGCACATTTGATAGAGGAAAGGATGCACCAAAGCTACTGCTCAAGCAACACATCACATACCATGTAGGCTGAAAAAAAGTTTATTTAGCAAGAAGACTATGCTGACTGCAAGGCGAAAGTCACAATTCACTCATTGCCACTGCTCTGGCTAGAGCTATCACTTGCTCAATCGGTGCCACTGAAGGCTGCTAGCGTTACTGCGTAGGAGCTTCACGGCACAACGCGCATTGCCGTGAAGCTGCACTAAAGAAAGAACGCCAAGTATTATCCGCACTCCTACTTTGCCACTGAAATTTTCGCATTTTCGGTGTGGGTTATACGCGCGGAAATACGGTATACGCCCCCTTTCCACGTCTTCTGTGCCTAGGGGCCTGTTATGAACGTGAGTGTTATTTATAAAGTGGCTGCAGGGTTAAATGGCGCTTAGGTTTTATTGCCACAAGAGCGTAGTGCAAGTTCAGGCCCGCGCGAAGAAACGATTACGTCCGGCTTTCTTTTTTTGCAACGGAGAAAAAGAAGAACGTAATTATACACCCGACGTTCCTACAAACATTTTGCTTTCCCCCAGAGTCTCACTGAGAAGATTTCGTTGATGATATAGAAAGACTCTAGGCACCAGTTTAGACAGCTGGGTGAGGTGGTAGTGCTTCGTTACACAAAACGTCGTGCAAGGTGGAGGGTAGCGCAAATAATCGACGTGGCTCCGTTTTTCCTTGCAATTCTTTTTTCTCTTTCCTTCGACATCCGCGCTGTTTCTCCCCACGAAGTAGATCTCAGTTTCATTAAATGTCTTCATTTCCTCACCCTGTGGCCGGTGAAATGTCACTGTTGCCGCATGCGAGATCTATGGTACTCAATACATATTGCCGTGAACCATGCACTGGGTTTGTTTGTTTCCTTTTTGTGGACCGGCTGCGACGGGCTGTGTTATCTGTGTTATCCGTGTGCCAAGTGAAGCCCGTGTTCTAATCTTCATTTTTATTCCGCACGTGTTATCTCTTTGATAGGGAGAGTGTTTCGAACTAACGTCCCCAGCCTAGAATAATCTTGTTTGATCTGCAATGTTCTGGATGTAAATCGACGGTTCGACAAACACTCGCGCCTAAAGATCAAAGCCCGCAGAGCAGATGACGCGATATTCGACTCTCCGGCTCTCGCCTCCACACGTCACTTTTTTGACTGCTGCTTCGCCGCCTGTGTGTTCTTTGAGTTGTTAGGGGAGCACAAGTTCGCTCCAATAAACGTGTTTTCCTTCAAGACAACTGCGTCGTCTTTGGCTTCGTGGATATATACATAGTGAAAACATCATCAAGATGGATAGGAGTGCACGGGCCGCCTGTTAATTCTATTTGTGCTTTGGACATTTGTAACTTATTCTCAGCATGGACATTTCCCCCCGATGTTTACTTGCGCATGCGTTTGGCGGCGCCGGCATTACTTTTGGTGGCTTACCGTTACCGCAGCCGCAGCTTCTGACGGTTTTGGTACGCACGCTGGGCCCAACTCCAAATAAAAACAGTATGGCACGCACTGGCCGCTACAGGAGCGCTAAGTCTTCGGAATAATGACCGGAATAATGAAACGTGTTAAAGGCATAGACAACCGATTTTTGCGGCAGGCATGATCTCTAGCTCAGATGAAAGCCAACATTTTATATTCTATGGTAACCGCAAGGAATGGATAAATAAACAGGAGGAAATCATTTTGATTTTTTACTTAATTTTCTGAAGTACCAAAGGTAGCGCCACGTGGCGTCTAAACGTTGTGTGTTGTGTTGTGTTCTGTTTTATGGCACATAAGCGACTAAGGCGCCATGCGCCACACAGATGGTTTCGTGTTTTGTTTAGTGGATAATGATCCGTTGTTTTAAATCATTACAGCTTGCTTAGGAGCATTGCTTCTTTTAAAAACTAAAAAAAAAACTAACAAGCGTGACACAAAACCATACACTACGTTCCGTGTCCAAGCAATGCCGTAGATTTCAACGCGTACCCGCCGCGGTGGCTCAGTGGCTAAGGCGTTGCGCTGCTGAGCACAAGGTCGCGGGTTCGATTCCCGGCCGCGGCGGCCGCTTTCCTGATGGAGGCGAAAAGCAAAAACGCCCTTGTGTACGAGATTTCGGCGCACGATAAAGATCCCCAGGTGGTCAAAATTAATCCGGAGCCCTCCACTACGGCGCGCCTCATCGCCTGCGTTGCGTCGGCGCGTTAAACCCCACAATCAATCAAAATCAATCAATCAGATTTCAACGCGTGATTGAAAAACCACAGGAAGGAATAGGAATGGTTCTACATTATTGTTTTAGCCCGGGGCAAGCTTTTAGGTACCTCGTTTAATCTCCGCTTTTCTGATGGAGACGAAAAGGAAAAACGCCCTTGTGTAGGAGATTTCGGCGCACGTCAAAAATCCCCAGGTGGTCAAAATTATTCCGGAGCTCTCCACTACGGAGCGCCTCATGGCCTGCGCTGCGTAGGCCCGTTAAACCCTACAATAAATCAATCAATATTTTAATCTCATGCGCAACTAGTTAAAAGTGTGTTCCCGCCAAGGAGGTTAAAAAAAATTGCTGGAGTGGAAGTCACCTATACCAACCAACGGGCTCGGCTGAAGCCGCCGGCGGCCATCTTGCCCGGGGAAAGAAACCAGATGCCGATTGCTTTGCAGCAGTATTTGCCGACTTTCCCAGCAGTTTTAAATTACGTAACGGATTCTCATGCTCTAATTCAACACTGTGAGCCATGTCCGACGGCTCCGTATTGATTTCTACCACAGAAATATTGTTAAAAGTCAGATCTCCGAGTACAGGGACATTGTTTTTTTCACCTTATGACTCGGATATGCAGCTGCCACAAAGTAAAAAATACATAAGCACTCGTTTATCTTCTTTATTCTAAACTGTTCAAATGCAGAAATTGATCGTGAAAGTTCTAAGAACAAAAAAAAAAACCAAAAAGCAATAGAGTTACAACTGCAATGTGAAAAACAGCAGTCATGACTAGAAAATGCAGCATTTTCCGAAAAACAACAGAAACACCCAGAATTATTGTGATAATAGACATAATGGAGTGAAAAAAAAAACGATACAGAAAACTTTCATGAGTGTATGATAGCAACCGATGCGTTTACGTTCATTGCATTGCTGCCCAACCTAACACACAAACTGCAAAAAAAAACCAACAATCTTTCTAGTAAATAACACCATGAGGTTACATTGCCAGTGACATGAACTAGCGAAAAAAAGCGAAAAAAGATGAACCAATTTGTATTTTTGGAAACAAAGTATTTATTTTTTTAAAGAAGACAGACTTATGATACCAGACTTCAATTAAACTGCTAAAACATTCTATCAAATGGCAAACAAAAGACACTGACAAAGGACAGTGACTCAACATCTTTCGGAAGCCTAGCAGCAAAGAAATTAAACAATAAAAGCGCATACTACGCGACACAATGCAACGAGCATGACCGCAGTTTGGAATCAACTTGCACGCGTGCAAGTTTGCGTACGCAATGCGACTCCCGGGGCCGGGTTCACACTGTTTGTACAACCGTAAGCCACACACGAACCAACCATACTTCGTTTTGATCTCGTTACATGACGCGCACACGAATGAACAACACTTTTTCCTGCACGCAAGGAACGCGCGCTGCAACAACTACGCATCTTCTCCCCTAGCAAGATGGCGTCGCGGCTTCACTTTACGGGCGCCCCTTCCACTTCAGCAATTTTTTTTAACCTCCTTGGTTCCCGCACGGCTCACGGTCACGGTTGCCAGCATTTCTTTTGGCGGGCCACGTGTGGCTGGCAGATCTAACAGTTCCGCTCTCAAAAGTTCGAGGCCGCTATAGGCAAAACCATTTCGGGTTGAGATGATTGAAGTGATGCCCTTTCATTCGGGATAGAAAAAATATACTGGAAAAAAATGGGCGCGCGCCGTGACTACAAGTAACGGGCAACAGTGTCACTAGTGTCACTAGATAAGGTTACAGACTATCACCACTCTTGTCTCCTATTGTTCCGTCTCGCCGCCGTGATCATTGGTCAGTTCGCATCACGTGACATTTGTTTACACTGCGACGGCTCGTGGGTGTCACCATTTATTGTTTATGCGTTGTCTGTCGGGCAACTATGGTAGTAGTCTCAGCTTGTCCTCCCTGATCTGCGGCTGCGCGCGACTGGCGGGCGTCGTTCCGAGCTCGAATCAAGGATAACGCGCTCCGCAGCATTTCAACTGCTGAAATGTATGCGGAGATGCCGTGTTGCTGCGTCTCCGGCAGTGTAGTTTACAAATGACCACGTCAAAGTTAGCGGTGAAGCCGCAAAAGCCGTAATCTGGCAACTCTGATGAACACCAAATTTGCCCCCGTTCCCTACTGCGTGCTTCAGTGGCGGTAAACTGTATCTCACGCAGTGACACTAAGTGCCACCAGCAACCATGGTCTGAAGTGCCACCAAATGTACTTTTCGTGCCTCCCGCTAGGAGCACTCTTTTTGGTCTGGACGAGCTCCATTAAACGTGTTTGTGGTGTGACCGCTCGTAACGATTGTTTAAATGAGGCCGACGTTGTGGGCCATTCCAAGCCTGGCCTGTTTCACGCAACGTCATAATTCAACGGCGAGGCGACGTGCACTGCACACACGGCACGGCGCGAGCGGAGAAACGGGAACTCACCCACTCCCGGCAGGAGGACGTTGAGCAGGCACAGCACCACGGCCACCGGAAGCGGAAGCAGAGGCACGGCCTTCCGGAAGCGGCCGTGGCGCTCGCGGACGCTGATGATCTCGTAGCGGGCGGTCGGCTGGCCGTTCTGGTGGTCGCAGCATTCTCCCGGAACGCTGACCACCATCTGGCGCAGCTCGCCGCTCATCCTGTATACCTGCGAGATGGCAGATGGGGAGAGAGAACCACGAAACAATTACAGCCCTTGAGGACGTGTCTGATGGAATATAAACGTTTTCCTGCCTACCCCCCCCCCCCCCCCCCCCCCAAAGAAAAATGGCTGACGATTATTATACTCACTGCATAGTGCTAAATTTGAGCGCAGAGCGAACTGCAGTTTTCTGCTGCGTCTCAGGAAGTGATCGTGTGATCAGCGAAGGCACCGCGGCGCGCGCTACTCGGCTGTTATCTCGCAGAGTGTCGCAGCCGCCGAGCATGTTGCCGTAAATCGTGTTTGAACGTCCTGCGCGAACGTCACGTGTTTAGGATGAGCCACGCAACGGGGAGGAGCGAGAGAGTGGCTTTATTGGAAGAGAAAGGAGCGACGAGGAGAACGCCGAAAGATCTGGGTACGTGCGTCACGGAGCGCGTGCTGGGCGTCCGTCCCAGCACGCCCTCCCCCTCACCCCTTCGCCATTCTTTCCCCTCCTTTTTCCTTCTGCCTTAAATGTTTCCACCGTTCGCTCGGTTACGAAACCGACAAAGCCTCCAAACCACAGTAGTGGACGATGAAGTAATGCGCACTAAAATCAGCTAGACGAGATCGTCTTGTTCTCAGAAGCTGCAAGGCACTGCTTTGGTGTACCTTTCCTGTTGTACTTGTTGTAAACTTCAGGACATTTGCGCTGCCTTTTATACCGTAGGTTACACGTGAGGTTACGAAAAAGAAAGCGTCCGCTAAAAGTTATTGATGTAGTGCCTCCCGCACTTAGGTGTGGTTTCTCCTTGCAGCAAAAGGTCCAGATGCATGTCCGGCGGAGTGCTTGACGGGCGCTACAGCTCTGCTTATCTTTTAGGCATCCACCACGCCCGAACGACCAGGGGAAGCTTAGCGACAGTGTTGTACGGGACGGCGTTCCTACAACTAGTTCCTTCTGGGAGGAAGGGAGGAACACCACCGTTTTATCAGGGGGGGGGGGGGGGGTGGAACTGTAACGGTAACTCGTTAGGTTTAGGAAGGAACGGCAGGCGTTCCTTCTGCAAACGTTACATCGCAAGGATGTGGCTGTTTTTGATGCGAAGGCTCGAGTAGAAAAATCCACAAGTCACTACTGCGTTTCCCTTTCTAAAAGCTGGACAAATTGTCCGCCCTACAGCGGAACGTAGTTACTCGAAGGTCAAGGCCAGAAGAATAACCACGCAGCGGGCCGCAGCCTGTGCTTGCTTTCATGCCGATTTAGCTAACGCAGCGGCGTTCGACGGGTGAATAGCACAGCCGCGAAAATACTTTCCACCTTTCATCGGTTGTCGGGGGAGGCCAGGATGCACGTTTAGCCGATAGAATTGTTCCCTGCCGGGGCAAGGTTGTCTAAGTCCGAGCGACGCTGCAAGTCCCTCGCGAAACCACCGTATCTGTATATTTTCAGGGGTAATTACCGCATTACGCGCAAGGCACAGGTGCGTTGTTGTCGGGGGTGGGGGCTTGGAGGTCATTCGAAGGATCACCGATTATCAATAGAGCCATGGGCATGCCGCAGTATCTCGGGATGTTGTACTGCTCGAAGGTGTTGAGTAAGTACATGCGCAGTTCGTCACGGCGCGGTCTATGGCCGATCTGGCGGGAATGGGTCGACGGGAGTGCCAGGTCCGCACGCGTCGGGTTGACAAAGGACAGGAATTTGTCATTGTTGGATATAATTCCGTCGCGCGCCGTATGGCCAATACGGGAGAGAGGCCGCCCGAATTGTGGACGGCCTGCATTTAGAGTTGCTTTAGTCGGTCGGTTTCCACCTCTGTTATACGTGTGCTTTGATGAATACATCGGAGCGAGAGTGAGAGTGTGGATCGCGCGATTGTTTGTGTACAAATCTTTGGGTTTTGTTTGCCTTGCCAATCAGCGGCCCAGTGTGTGTCAGGTAGTAGTTTCTCGAGGCGTGGTTTTGTGCAATAAAACCGAAGTGTTTATTGTTCTTGGACAGTCAGAGCGAGAGCTAGAAAGTCGATTTAGGGAAGCTTGAGTCCAGTCAATTGACCGAACGACAGTGAACGAGGAGCCCCTCGTGAGTTAGATATGTTTAGCTGAAAACGTTTAAGCATTTCTCTGTTTCTTATGTACTTGGTATAACAGGGGCGCAGTTGGAGTATGTCCGGTATCTCCCAAAAAAATTCGTCTAGGAGCGTTTCTTTGGATTCTTTTTATCTCCAGATAATCTGCTGCCTGCGGTGTTCATATTCGGTATAATATACGTAGTTCGATGTGAGTATTAATTTTCTCACTTTATTGGGCCTCAGGATTATCTCACACCGTATTTTAAACTTGTAAAAATGAAATGTAAGGTTAATGTAACGACTCGTTCCAATGTTCGAAGTGGAACTAAGCGCGTTCCTCTCGCAGTAAAGGAACTTGTAACGGGAACTGGTTTCAAAATTGGGAATGAGCTTTAATTTCCTGTTTTAGAGGAATGTGTACAGCACTGCTTCGCAGCGGGAGCAGCTACGTTGCGGCAAGCAGCATGATGATGATGATGGTGGTGATGATGATTGCTATTGGTTTCCCCTTTGTAGCGGGGTGATTACATGTCATCTCACTAAAAGGAATAATATACAATTGGGACCCCCTACCCATCTTCCTTCGATGACGTCACCTCGCGCTGCAAATCACAGAACGCCAACAGGAGCATCGATGCCTTAAAAGACGTCGTGGCAGTCCGGCGGAGTGCTTGACGGGCGCTACAGCTCTGCTTCATATTCGAGGTAAGACACAGCGACCCTCTTTGTGAGCCTTTTCTTCTGACAAGCACTTCTCTGGACTGCACCTTGTGTTAAGATGTCCGACGCACACGCGCTATGTCATTCATGCTTGAAGCCTCTGCCTCTTTCCGAAGGCATTAAGCGTCTGGCTTGTAAAAATGATTTTTTTATTTGTTTCTGAAATGTCTCCAAAAAGGCGTAATGTCCTGCGGCCCCACCAAATATCTCTTTTTTGCCTCTTGCCCTTAGTCCCGCTTCTCCTGTGATAAATGTAACGGAGGTTTGTACACTTCAATTCAATTTGCCACGTTTCTGCAGTACGCACACGATCGGTTGGAGCAGTCGGCTTATATCTATGTTTCTAACACAACGTTTTAGAGCGTTGTTTTTCCATTTGCCGCCGTAAAAGCTCGAGGATTACTAAACAAAGAAAGGCCAGTTCTCTCGGGGCTCCCCTTCTATATTGACAAAATATCACGGTTTCTTTTTTACTGGTATGAATTATGTTCTTGGATAAAACCAGCGCGCACTCAGACGACGACAAAGGAAATGTACCACAAGGACAGCCGTGGTACATTTCCTTCGTCTTCGTCTGAGTTCGCGCTGGTTTTATCCAAGAATGTCTTTCCAACTTGCCCAGCTTGCAACCCTCCTGCTATGAATTATGGCAAACATTTTAGTAGTTTCATAAGTTATTGCGATATATTTATATACTTCGCGTGCAAAATTTCGCTCCCTTAATTGGAGGGCGGTGTAGGGGAGCGATGAACAGACAGCCAGACGAACCAAAATATCAGCGTGTACGTAGCCCAGAGAGGACGGCCATCGGTACATACCTCATAATAGTTACTTTGGCCGAAAAGTTCTATTGAGATTTGTACAGTAGCTGTGACATCGAGGATAATACCGAACGAGGAAATAGATTAGAGGAGATGGACCTCTCTCCAGTAAGGACAGAAGAAGTGGAGAAGGCCCTGAAAGAAATGAAAACGGGAAAAGCACCCGGTAAGGATCAGATAACAGCAGAGCTCTTGAAGGATGGCGGTCAAATTGTAGTAGACAAAATTAAAGCATTTCCACTCAATGTGAAAGCTGTCGGTAGTACAGAGCAGTGATTCGCCATAACGGGCTGCAGCGCCGTTTTCCGCTCACTGCTGCAGCCCAATGCATTTCATATTTCCCGAATTCGCAGTGCTCGCGCTCTCCCTGCCTGAAACTACACCAGCGGGAGTTCTGTTCTTTTTTAACTTGCTTTAATTTCGTATGCTGGAGCTGTTTTGCGTGACTTTGAACGCGTAATTTTTTTTTTGTTTTGCGGGGCTGGAGCATTTAATTTCGAACGCGCCATTTTTACAGCGAAGCTGTTATCCTCTGGTTGGTCGGAAAATTTCGTGTCGTAAACAAAAAAGTCAGGCAGGACCCAGCAGCTATAGCCCAAGACGCCGAGCGCATACGTGTCAGGCTAGCAAGCCTGCAGCATAAAATTCGGTATTCCTGTAAAAATAAAAAAAAAAAAAACAAGCATCGAAACCCCATAACAGCTGATAAGGCGCCGGTGAACCATCGGACCTCGTCATGTGTTTTGGTAAAGATTAGGTTTGCAGCTGCTCTCAAAAGGGTCGCGGTTTTGGCGCCATCCGAGGGCTAGCGCATGCGCCAGGCTAGGAAGGACCCAGCAATTCTTGCTCAGGACGCCGAACGCATGTTTCAGGCACGACCATAAAGTTGGTCGTGGTTTCAGGACCCAGCAATTGCCACCAGAGACGCCGAGTCCTATTACCCAGCGTTCCCCGTGCTCACCCCGGCGGGCGCGTCCGCGGGACCTTTCCGTTGGCTTTGTAGTCTGCTCAAGCGACGGTTTTGGGCTTGTTTTAGCGCAGCTTCGCATCCATTGCGTGCTTCCTTCACACGGCTTGATTAACTTGTTCAACAGCACCTCCTGCGTAACCCGGACCAGACGGAATTAAGTGGTCGTACAGCAAGGATACGTTAAGGATTGGTTTGCGGGGCGAGGAAACAAAATGTAGGGACCACTTACAGACATCTGGCCGCTAGAGAAATGCCCCCTTTTGCGCATTGCTTGCTACTAATGGGACTGCGCTTTCTAAATTGCTGAATACCAATTGGGTTGTGTTTTAAGAGGTATTACAAAATACCAATGGAGCAACTGGTTCTGATAAATAGTGATTACACGAGTCCCCTCAGCTTTCTCGCAATTCTTCAACTTACGAAACAAATCTGTATAAATGGTAATCCCTAGGCTCACATGCCGAATTGTTTCGGTGTCTGCGCTTGTGTCGCCCGGTGGTGTAGCCCCGAGCTTGCACATCAAAAAAGAAACCAGCGGCAAGCACACGCAGGACAAGAGAAGGAGGGACACAAACACAACGCTGGTGTGTCCCTCCTTCTCTTGTCCTGCGTGTGCTTGCCGCTGGTTTCTTTTTTGCAACAGTATGAACCAACAAGCCCAGCATTTCACTCTCTTGCACATCAGGACAGCCAGGTTCCGCTGCCTCACCCTTCGAATGACTCTCCTCGTCGTTTTCTTTCTACCGACGCACGGCCGGGCTACAGCGCCGGCATCCGCCGCTCGAGCACGGCCGTGGCCGATGCTGGTGCTTTAGGGACGGCGCCCCCACGAATCCCACGTAACGGCTGGCAGAATCTCTGTGGTTTCCCTCTTTCCAGAGCCGCGAGTGTGAATTCAAGTGACGTCGCATGTGGAATTGTTGTGGGGGTCGTTCACAGCTTTGCTTTCCAACCACCTTCACAGCGTGAATTGCAGCCAACTTTTTTTAGGGCAGCGCTGTTACCACTACTCGCTGCGCCTGATATGTGGGTTATAATAAATTCTGCATAGACCGTTAGCGAACTACGACGGCAAGGCTAGCCCATAAAGTGCTCTGCAGTTAACAGTGAAAAAAGGTCCCAACAGGTGGCGCTAGCATTCGGAACGCGGGAAATGCAAACTGAATTCAGCAAAGATCTATTGCCTATTGCGTATATCATGGGAGGATCGAGAGCATGAGAGGTGGGCGCTGGAGACAGGAGGGTCAATTAGGTGGCAGGGGCGGCAGCAGACTACCGACTTTCGAAATGTGAGCGAAAAGAGCAGACACGGGGGAAATTTTTTCCCTCCACTCCCAACAAGCGGGGTGTTTTGGCGACAGCCCCTTTGGCTGGCTTCTATGGACGCGGTTGCAAGGCGTACAATACCCTGTGTGCCTGTTTTCGTTTTTTTTTTCTCATCCCCATTATCCATCAGAATGTCTCCCACTGCGAGAGGAGGCTTCTTTTGTTATTCCAAGCCTATTTTTGACGGCCACATACCTCACCTCGTTTCTCCGCGCAAAGCGAAGGGCTAGCCTTGTAGCCTTCCCCACGACAGAGGTATCTTGCACTGGTGTTCTTGGTTTGATTCCGCCCTTACCTTGTGCCGCGCGGTTTTTCGGCTGCACGGCGTAAATTCCCGATTAAAATATACATGACGGCCGGAGCCGCCGAGAGTTGTGTCCATTTGAAAATGACTATTTCCGGTACATTTAAAACAACTCCTTCTGGAGTACACACACCGAATCTTATGGCCCACCTTGCTCGAGCGTCACATCCTGTCGTAAATATAGCAAATCAGGGCTCGCTCGAAATGACCTTTTGAAATGGGCCAAACTGCTAATTCCGCTTCTCGTCTGATTTCCAGCGTGACGGTGCGTTCGGCGCTTCTTGAAAACACGATGGTTGTAGCGTACAGGCGTACTGACACCCGCAAGCTTATTCATGGAAGAAGAACATGCCTAGTACCGCTAAAAAACGACACACTGGACAGAGGACGCGGACAGGGCTACGGGCCCTCGGTATCGTGTGTCGTTTTTTAGAGCGACTAATCTTGTTCTTCGACCGCAACCAACAAGCCCAGCAACAAGTTCTCCGGCTTCATGGAAGCCTCTAAGCGCCCTGATGATTGATTGTAGGGTTTAACGCGCCGACGCAACACAGGCGATGAGGCGCGCCGTAGTGGAGGGCTCCGGATTAATTTTGACCACTTGGGGATCTTTAACGTGCGCCGAAATCTCGAACACACGGGCGTTTTTGCTTTTCGCCTCCATCAGAAAAGCGCCGCCGCGGCCGGGAATCGAACCCGCGACCTCGTGCTCAGCAGCGCAACGCCTTAGCCACTGAGCCACCGCGGCGGGTCCTCTAAGCGCCCTTGTTTTACACGCTGCACTCGCAGTTCAGCACCGCAATTACAACTTATTATTCTCTCTCAAGCTGTACAGGGGACGTCCAGGGAACGTGAGCGAGATTCTACAGCGACGCAAAGAATTTCTGCTAACCTCTGGGGGCCTTCGTTGGGTTCATATCAACGAGGCTGTCGCGATGCGAAAGCTACCATTTTATAGCCTGGAACGTTGAGTTCGCAACCCGCTCAATAGACTCGTGGAGGTGGGAATAACCCACCTTCACGAGTCTATTACCACGGGTTATTGCCACCTCCACGGGTTATTGCCACCTCCACGGTGGCAATAACCCGTGAGGTGGGAAGACGCAACCCACGGCAGTATTTGAGCGGATGAACGCTTTCTGGGTCGGACGACCCCGAGCAGTTTCGAGATGCATATATGCTGAAGTCCAAATAACCCTCGAAAAAATAAAAGCCAGTTTCACGCGAGTGAAATCGGCTGAAACCGCGGAGCTGTCGGTCGGACTTGAACCGTGCGTGGGCGCCTTCCGTCTCGGTTATCTCGCGCTGTCATTTCCGTTCCGCTTCTCGCTCCTGAAGGTCACGGTTCTCTTGTCTCCATTAGCGCGTCATCTGCGCCTCTTTTAAAGCGGATATTTATATGCCCCAGTGATGGCGTCTGTATTCCACACCCAACTCCCCAGCAGGAAAGCCTACCTTCTCAGACTATGATGATGATAGTTGGTGAAGTGAAAGAAGACGAATCCCTGTGGTAGGAAACGAACCTGGGTGACCCTCTTTATGGAGCCGACGTTTACCCAATGCGCCATTCCGAGACAGTCGAAGCCTAAAATGAAGCTTTCCATGTGTCAACGTGAAAACCAAGTGCAGGAAAACCAACTTCCACCTGCAAAGCGTAGTCTGCCTCAAATACACTCTCTTATAGGTGAATCCGGCTTTAGGTTTTCGTTATTATTTTTTTTTAATGCGAGGCTGTCGACAGACGAATGCTTCGCGAGAAAGCTTCGCGCACAACCATCGGCGTCTCTAGACGGAGGGGTGCATCATTTTCTTTCGTACTTCAGGATTTGCTGCTCTGCGCTGGCGTATACAGCCGCCGCTTCTTCATTTTTTGTATTCACTGCACAGTCGTTGGCTTCGGACTTTGACTTTATTCAGTTTGCATGAGCGAAAGCTTCGCGGTTAACCATCTTTCTTGAAGAAATGAGCTGGGAATTGTTTCTTGGGGCCCCGAAGAAAAGCCGAGTGGACACGAAGGAAGTTCTCCAGACGTTCTAAATTTTCTCCAAAACCAACGAGTCGGCTTTCTAGCAGCGCATTTCCGGTGCAGCACTCGCCACTAGTGAGGCTAAAAAAGCTTTGCTTTGATTTGCCGAATGGCGCAATCGGACAGACGTCGGCACGATAACGCGAGGTTAGATTACAACCACTGCAAGCGTTTTGAACAGCACCGATGTTTAAGCTTTTTGTTCCGCCTTGGAGCTTTACCAGAAAACTCAGCCCAGCCGAGCGCACGTGAGTGTACTCTTCGTGAGGAGCATTCGGCGTCGTCCAGGCTTGCACGTGAGTTTGCACCACGCGTGAGGAGCTCGCAAAAAATACCAAGAAAAACTTTGCCTCCAATCTACGCTGTGAAGGAGTTTGGAAAGCAAACCCACAACAATTGCCCATGCGACGTTACTTGAATACACACACATGGCTCTACAAAGAGCGAAACCGCAGATTCTGCCAGCCGTTACCTTGAATTCGCGGGCGCGGCGTCCCGAACGCAGCAGCAGCGTCGGCCACGGCCGGGCTAGAGCGGCGGACGCCGCCTCTGTAGCCCGGCCATGATTCGGGAGAAACAAAACGGAGAGGAGCATCTTTCGAAGGGTGAGACAGCGGAACCTGGTCATCCTGATGTGCTAGCTCGGCGCTGGACCACCGCTCGACACGAGCGCATACACCAAAAAAATCCGGCATGTGCGCTTAGCTATCCATCTTTATACCAATTTAAACTAGCTAGTTTAGTAAGTTTGAGAATTTTGAGAAGGCTGAGGGAACTTTTATAATCGCTATTTATCCGGACCAGTAGCTACTTTCGCCTTTTGGAATACCTCTTATTGGCAATCGCCTATTTAGAAAACGGGGTCTCGTTCATGGCAAGCAGTGCGCAAAAGGTAGCGTTTCTCTAGCGGCCAGATGTCTGTGTCGGGTCTCTACATTTTGTTTTCCCGCCCTGCAATCCAATCCCAAACGTATGTTTGGCGTACCACCACATGATTCGGCCGGGTGGGAGTTACACTGGAGGTGATGTCGAACAAGTTATGCAAGCCGTGCCAAGGCACCGCGCAATGGATGCCGAGCTGCACCAAAACTGGCCCAAAACAACCGTCGCTAAAGCAGACGATAAAGCCGTACCGGCGACGCCGCCGCCGGCAAGCAGGTGCTTTCGTGCGGGGAACGCTGGGTAAATTCGTGAAGGAAAGCCACCGTGAGTGAAACACACCGCCCCCCTCCCTCCCCCTACGGCGCCTCCGACGCGTTGAGTTTGTTCTCCCGCACGCCACGAAAGAACCGTTGGCTGGTAGAACTATAAAGCTTTGCTTTAAAATAGGGAGCGCACGTGAGTGTACGCCTTCAACCTCCCTAAGCGCCATGTGTCTGCCAGCTCGACATTCGAGAACACACTGCGCTGCGTTCGTGGCGTGATCTCTCACATGTTGTTCTCCTCGCCAGTTCACGGGAGCACTCGCGCCTGAAGTGGGGAGCGCCGACGCCGAGTTCGCTAAGCCGGTTGCAGCACGTGCTAACGCGGCCCACTTTAGGAAAGGTGTGCAAGCATGCGGCCAACACGATCGGACGCTGCCAGCCATGGAGAACTTCCGGCGGCAAGTTCGAAAATTCATGCGACCTGCCTCCGACTAAGGGAGGAGTGGAGCGTTACCAGAAAAATCAGCTCAGACGAGGGCACGTCAGCGTGCGCCCCGTGAGGAGCTTGCAAAAGTTACCACGACATACTACCGAGCGCACGTGAGCGCTCGCCTCGTAACGAGCGCCCGGCGTCGGCCAGCTCGACCTTACCCTCGTACTTACCCTGTATCATCTAGAGAGCGCAGTGAATGGGGAGCAAATGAAAAACCTTGGGATTTTCCTTTTTTGCACCGCATATTTTAACCTTTATTTGATGCATTTTGTTTCTCTCAGTACCGGATCGTTATTTGTGGCAAGATGTAACCCGTGCCGGCAGCATGCGCTGTCATGCGTTGGTAAGAATGCTAAAGAATAAACACCATCTTTTTCGGCGTTCTCCTGCCCACCTCTTGTGCTGTGTTCTTTTTTTTTTATGTTCAGCTTGCGCGACACAAAAAAGGGACAATGAAAGCGTCCGTTCAACTTGCTGGCATCTCTGTGCCTGCTACATATATCTCCAATTTTGAAGTCTCCACCAACTTTCGCTGTTAAATGTTTAGCAAATCGTAATTTTTTGCGTCCGCAGCCAAAAATGCCGATAAATTGCCGAGTGCGCGCACGTGAGCGAGGGCCTCGGGGCGACCGCCCGGCAGTTAACGAACCAAGCAAATGCCTAGCGCTCGTGTGTGCGTGCCTCGCGTCACCGCGCGCCCCAGCGTCCCCGGCGCACGTTTGCCCAGACATACCCACTTAGGGAGGTTGGCCAAGATTGGCCAAAGAAACTCCGGCGTTCGCCGTAACCGTGGCAACACGCGCTCGGAACGAGAAACACGTCAGTAAATGATTATCACTTCCAAAAACTGAAAGAAGCTCACACTCATCGCAACAATGATGGAGTAAAGGTCATTGCGGCGGCGAGGAAGAAGCCAATCAGCTGCAGTCGTGGACTTAAACCGTCATGAAGGTTGCATACAGCTTCCTTACCTTCAAGCCTTACGCGTTAGTGTGGACTGCTTTTTTTTAACAGCGGAGCTGTTGTACCTGACCATAATGTGTAGCGTGTAACGCGTTAAAAACAGGGCAATTCCAAGCTCTCGTGAGCGTGTGCCTCGCGGTACCCGCCGAGCGAATCCGGCTCACGCCGTGGCTTGAGAAAAAAAAATCAGTGCTCACGTAGAAAATCTTGCAGCTTCGCTATGGCTCAAGCCTTGGGCGACTTAGTGCAAGCTTCACGGTTTTTTTTTTTTTTTGCAGCCCACTCAAATAACTTGAGTAAAGCACAAAAAGCGCTTGACTTAGTCGCGCACTATTCCTTGATGGAAGCACCCAAAATCCCAAGTTTGAAGTGGCACAACATTTATGGCAGGTTCCTTCGTTCCCATGAAAAATACATTAAGACATAAACCGCAGGAGAAAATACTGTTAAACTCTTTACGGCAGAGAGGAAATAAATGACAGCGGACCGAGAAAATACGGGTACTGTAATCAGGATGAACGTAAATGTATAGCAATGACATACTTCTTAATTTGAATCTACTAAAAGTGTCGGAGAGGTTTAAATCAGTATGCTTCTTCTGCTTACAGAAAATTTACTCTGCGCCTGTAGCAAAATGACGACGCTTTAGTAGATATAAAGACCCAACGGGAGAACTTTGTACAAGGAAGTTACACTTTCATAAATACCTAGCGAAAAAATACATTTTGATATATCATTCTTGCTTCCATAAAAAGGTAGTTCTGCAAGTTCGCATTGGTAAGTGAAGGAGGGCCAACAGCGATATTTGAAGGGACTAAGAAGAACCATCGAAGTTCGCTTCATTAAAAAAACTTTTTTGCCCCGGTAACAATGATACCAATTTTGTAGCCAACTTTAAACAAACAACGGATGTATCATCGAAAACGTATGACCCCTTGGCCACTCCCGGGCGACTTTCCGGCGATTTCTCAGTGCTGTCACAGAATCTTGATCGGGCGATTGCAGGTCGCCGATCTAAACCACCGTCAAGGAACGTTTGGGCTCAAATAAAGTTCCTTCCCTCCCTCTCTGTCTCTCTGTCTCTCTCTCTCTCTCTCTCTCTCTCTCTCTCTCTCTCTGTAAATATGTTATTTTAATGCCAATGAAACATATTATGGCAAACAAAAAACGAATCGGGGTGCGTCTCGTGCCGAAGAGGCCGAAGTTCGATGCGTACTCTTGTGTAAAATACGCTCAAAGTGTTGTAATTCTACTTGAAATTGAATCCTCCGCACTAGTTCGAACACCGGAAACGACACTTTTACGATACATTTAGAGTATTCAAAATAAATGTATATTATCAGCGCATTTTAAATACATTTAAGTTCAGCCTGCTTATCGTAGCATTTTTTTTTTTTTTCGTCCGCCGTCATTTACTTGCTCTTTTGTCGTAAAGAAATGAATAGTAAGGGGGGTACCCTTAGATTGTCCAGACAGCACGCCCAGGCCGCTTAAAAGGCAGAAGCCACGCATGCCCCCACCCGATGCACCAGCAAATCCGAGGAGCGCATTACGAGCACACTCGGCTCTTAGCCGGCAACTTCACCTGTGAGCGGGGTTTATTCTAGAGAGTTCATGAAGGTAGACGGCTGGAACAGTTCACGGCCGCCACGATTTCCCATCTACCTGTGCGCACGGGCAGAAGTTTCACGGTAAACCCGAAGCTCGGCCGCTTTGCCAGGCCACTGAGCACCGCGAATGTGCCGTGCAGCCGGTGAAAGCGACGGAACATGCTCGCGCGTGGAGCGCGCGGAATTTGTAGGGCCCTTGTCATAAACAGCTGTTCGAAGCAATGAGGCAGGCATGCGGCAAGTGCAGCCCAAAAGTGCACGCACCCGCGAATGGACGTGGCGCGGGATTATTTCACTCTGCCGGCAATTGAATCTATAACTAGAACATTGCCAACCTTATTAAAGACGACAGTCTTTCTTGGGCTAATTGGAAAAGCAAAACCGCCCGTGTGTGCAAGATTTCGGGGGACGTAAAAGATCCCCAGGGGGTCAAAATTAATCTTGAGCCCCCCACTACGGCGCGCCTCCTCGCCTGCGTTGCGTCGGCGAGTTAAGCCACGCAATCAATCAATCAATCAATCAATCAATCAATCAATCAACCAATCAATCAATCAATCAATCAGATGTTCTTGTGCTAATTCAACCGGAAAGCTTTAGTCTGTCTGTGTGTCTGTCTGTCTGTCTGTCTGTCTGTCTGTATGACAGTTCAGCCTTCAGTCAAAGGTTGAAACAATTCGTCAAGATAGCGCATGTGGACGCAAAACTTCTACACCCCTAAATCTATAATCACACTTTAGTCTTGTCAACATTGTTCAGCGGAAGAAAGACATTAGGCATATTGAGGTAAATTACAAAGTTCATTTAATTAAAAATACATGGCAGCTTGACTTTGGTGGTGACGAAAAAAATACGCCTTGAAAACATTGTTTTAACCCGAAATTACAAAAAGCACCTAATCCTAAACCTCGTGGTGGTATTCTAAAAGGCACAACAGTAACGAAAAATTTTGTTAGATGGCGTTCGAGCATTGGAACGCGGAAAAATTTAGTTCACTTGGGCAAACCTCCAGTGTGTTTATCGTGGCAGGACAAACACGAGAGAGAGAGAGAGTAAACATTCCTTTCGCAACCCATGTCCACGGGTACGCGCTCCATGAGGTACGCGCTCCATCAGACGATCTCCCCCCGGATGGAGAGCAGCTGTTCAAGGAGAGTCCACGACGAGGTCCTCTGGCCCCGGCGGGCACCCCAGGCCTCCCAGGTGGAGATGTGGGGACGCAGTCAGCGACGTTGCGGTGTGTGAACTGTGGGGCGGGTCCAGTAAATGGGGCGTGGAATCGTGCACTTGCGTATGCGCTCTGTTTCGAGTGTTCTGTATTCGATGGAGTACGTCGTCGTTTGGTAGGGAGTGCGTTTGTTCTCGTCGTAATAGTGTCGTGTATTTCCTCGGGAGAGCATCAGGCGGTCTGGGCAGTTCTCAGCGGCTGTCCGGAGCATTCTCATGTAGGCTCCTCGTTCCCGGCGATGATCTTTTCTGTCCTCTGCCGGAAAGTATGTCTCGGGCCAGGACCTGGAAGTGCTTGAACACCAGTCTGTTTAGGCTTTAGCCTGGACGCGAGCATTGTCTAATGGTGAAGAGTGTCCTGGAGACCATTCTAAGGTAAATGAGATAGCTGTTTGGCGTTCTCTTCAATCTTCCAGTACAGTTCGTATCTTTGGTGGGAGTTCGTTGCGGACGAAAGGCCGCAAGGCGACTTGTGAGTCAGTAAGAATGGCAATGCCGTCTGAGCAGTGCTCATGTTCAATGATGTCCCGCGTTATCGCCAGAATTTCTGCTGTGGCTACAGATGGGACATTGTGGTGACGGCTAACGACGTGTGTCGCCTCAAGAATCTATGCTTGCAGTGACTAATTTGCCAGTGTTAAGGCTGGAGTCGCCATGGTAACAAATCGGATAGCATCTGTATGCAGCTGCGTGCCTCTCGTCGTGCGGCGTTTTCTTCGGGATGCATATGCTTGGGTATGGGGTTTACATTGATGTTCGTAATGGCGTCCCACGGTGGTGCGGCGGGAAATATGTGGGGTAACATGTAAGTGTTGTGACTCAAAGTAGGGCACGATCTTCTTATTTGCTGTGAGACGATGAGACTGGGCTTCCTTGTCCAGAACGATTCGGTCGGTTAAGGTGTCAAATATGGCGGCGCCCTCCCTCAACAAAAGTTTTGGCGGCGTTGCTGGGGGCTCCGAATGTGATGCGGGTTATGCGCCTGAAGAGATTGTTCCCCTGGCGGAGTCGCTGCTCTGTGATGCGCATGTATGGAAGCCCGTACCTGATCCTCGTATAGACAAGGCTTCTGCAATGCGCCTGAGTTCTGCTTCCCTCACACCGTATATCTTGAGGGAAATTCTTTTTAGCATGTTGTAGCGAAGCTTTAGTATCCTTACTGATGCAGTTGTACGCCAATATGCCCTGCAGAAAAGCCAACTTTCTCTGACGATGAAGATGAATGATCATAGGGGAAGTGAAAAAGAAAAAAGTTAAAGCCGTTCCACTCAATGTGAAAGCTGTCGGAAGTGCAGAGCTGTGATTCGCCGTAATGGGTGGTGGCACCGTTATCCGCTCCTGCTACCACCCATCACGCTCTTCGCCGCCCTGTCTCACTCCTCTTTTGATGAATATGCAATTCAAATTTCCCGCCTTCGCAGTGCGCGCGGCCCCTGCCTGAAACTGCGCCAGCGGGACTCCTGTTCTTTTTTTTGCTTGGGTTTTAAATTTTGTATGCCGGAGCTGTTTTTGCGTCATTTTCTACGCGCAATTATTAAAAGCGAGCATTTTAGAAACTCGCGATGTCACCCGCGTGACGTCCCTATCCGCACCGTCGTTGTCCCCACTATATAAAAAAAAAACTATCCGGCGCCCTGTTTCGATCCCCGACCCGGGGGGCGGAACGCAAGTACATGGTGCTCTACCCACTGCGCCACAAAGCCGACACAGAATGGAACGCTACGAACGGCCCTTTTACCTTGAATTTATTCAAATTACTGCTGACGAGCGCTCTTTCGTCAGCAGTTGCCACAAGTGCAACAAACATTAACGTAACGCAAAATACTTAACGTCGTGCGCCCCAGGAAATGCTCGGGATTTGATCGTGCCCCTCGCGAGGGGGATGTTTTACAGGAACTCCTACTTCTAGCGGACTCCTGGCGCCCTCTTTCTGCCATTGTAGAGACTATGAGGCGGTCTTCCAAGGGCGCCAAATTTGAATTCCACAAAATCGGGTTTTTTTTAGCGTAAGCTACACTGCCCGAGGGTTTGGGGGGTTTCGCGTGGGGGGTTAAGGGCCGTTCTGCGCATGCGCGAGGAGCATGGTTTGGATCGGAAACGGATTGAAATTTGGTTTGGGTTCGATTTGGATTTGGGTTGGATTTGGGGTTTAAAATTTGGGTTTTGTTAGATTGAAACCAATCCAATTGGAGTACGGGTGTGTTTTGAATTGGGTCTGCAGATTCGCCCCGGTCTGCGCATTCAAGAGGACTGGCGTCATAGCCGCGGAGACGCACTGGCGCCGGCGGGGTGCCAAGCTTGCGCCTCCGTTGCCAGTAGCCCCAAATCGGGCGCTGCGCCGAAGCCGCTTGATAGCCGTTTTGCGTGGCTCCTGGATAGCCGTGCTGCGCATGCTCGAGGAGCAGTGACTAGACGGGCTGGCCGGACTGGACTGGGGCTTGGGGGTTTAATTTAATTAGATTGGATTGGAAATCGTTTTAGCATGATAATCAGCTAATCCTAGACAATCAGGAAACCCCAAAATAACCAGCTGAACCTTTCTCACGCTACGTATATCCTGGAAAGCCGAGCTAAGCCAAATGCTAATTTTTTTTTTCTTGCACGGCTGGAGGCCCTTTCCCCTTTAAATTTTGAGCGCGCCATTTTTTTTTTTTTTTTTCATAAAAGCCCGGGCCCTTTTTTTTTTTTTTTTTCGCTTACAATCGTAAAAAAAACCCAAACCCCCCCCCCCGTTCCTAACTAAAAGAAAGGGGGGGGGGCTGCCTGTTTTTACAAAATTTTTCCTGAAATGTACCTACAGCTTTCTTTGGGGCTCCGTGGAAAATGTATGACAAGCGCCAAGGGGGTTTCCCCAGGTTTGTGCGGGGGCCATGACTATTTAAACCCGTCGTTTTCGAACCCTCAGGGTGACTTCCTGGCGACGCTGCCTCGCCTGATTCCGGCAAATCGCATCCTGTTAGCAGCTAAGGCCCCAAGGCGAGCCATAAAAATGTTTTGCACTTTTAAAAGGTCGCCACCCCCCCCCCGCAGAAGTGGGGGCCATCAAAGCGGTTTTAAAACCCTGGTATAACCAACGTGATTTAGGAGGGTATAAGGGGTTTAAAGTCGTTGGTTTGGGTTGTCGCCTTGCGTCGGTGGTGCAACTAGAAAGGGTACAGAGTGTCGGCAATCTTTTCTCCTATTGTTTCCCTGGGCCCCCATATTTATTGGCAGTTCGCATACCGGGGCATTTGTTTAAAGTGCGACGGTTCATGGGCGCCGCCATTTTGTTGTTTATTCGTTTTTGTCGGTCAACTTGGTAGGCTTAGCTTGACCTCCGCTCTGCGGCTGCGCGCGACTACGTGGTTCCGAATGGAATCAAATATGGCATTTAACAGCATTTCAGCAGCAGAGGGGTCCAAGGAAACGGCAAATGATGATTCCTGCCTGGAATTAGGCTGCGCCCCGGCGGCTTGGGGCCCAAAAACTGCTCCTTCAGTGGCACTAGTCCCCGCCTCGCCTTCAAAGACGATCTGGGGAAAAAAATCTTTACCAGAAAATCGTGGTGGGTTGGGGAAAGGGGGGGGGGGGGGGGGGGGTACGGGTTTTTAAATACTATCGTCCTTAACACTGTTCACGTACTTTTTGGTGCGGAGTACCTCAGGACCTCAGAATGTCCGTCTGCGTCCGTGCGCATAGCATTTACCCTCGGAAAAATCACACAGGCACCGGCAGGATTCGAGCCCGTGTCTGGTAGACCAGGCGGGGTTAGTGTCAGTCGTCTTACCCATCAGGCTACGACAGGGAGTTAGCACCCGAGCGTCCTAAGTGGTCCGCCCCCTGTAAGCGGTGCGGAGCACATTAGGACCTTCCAATGTCCGTCCGCGTCCATCCGTGCGCACAACCCCCCGATTTGCGCCCCGACCGTCATTCGATTTGAGCCATGAGTTCCCGGTTCATTTAGAGAATAATCAAGGTGCCAAATCAAGCTCAAATCGAATGACGGTCGGAGCGAAAATCGGATGTCACTCGGGGCGCAACTTGGATGTTATTTCGAGTCCCCGTACTCCGCACCCTCGCCATCATCCACGGAGTGGAGATGCTGCCATGTTTTTCAATGCGCCCACTCTGTGGTAAAAGCTTATGCCGCCGAAATATTCCGATGACTCGTTGAAATTACGCTTACTTCAGAGGCTACGGCAGAATCACGGCGCCTAAAGTTTGAGAATGATCATGACGTAGTCAACCTTGTTATTTTGCATTATTACGTCAAATGAGTTTAGCTTTTAATATCCAGGTCTTGATTCTAGGCAACACACTTCGTGCTTTGCTACTTTTGTAAAATTACACCGGTAATTTAGAGCAAAATTTTACGTTGAAACCATTTAAACATAATCGATGAAGGAATCGATTTCTGTAATTGTGTCTCCTCAAGTCCATCATCTGGATTGTTCCTCCTTCACGAAGTTTTTACAGTAAATCTGTATATGCATCTCTTTCCACGCATAGCCTGCGCGGATAAATCCGCATACACCGGATATTCTTCACCCCCAAGCGCTGGTGTTTGGTGTTTCCTTCTCAAAGGCTCCCGGTGTGACGTTCAGGCCCTGGTGTTTTGTTCGGTTCAGCTGGAAAGGCTTCGGGAGCGACTTTTATGCCGGTGCCTTTCACTTCTTAACAAGCGCACATCACCGGTCCCCGGTTGAGGGTGCACAGCAGAACGGGGAGGGGTGGCAGGCCAGGCACGTGCCTCAAGACTTCGTGCGCTCAGCAACGACACGGCCGTTGCGTTAGTGGGAGGCTTCAACGCGGTCCTCTCACGGCCCAATGCGACCTGACTGCCTCCCTCCGTGGCTGATTGGTTTGTGTTGATGTGCAACAAAGACACGAAGATGTTACGACTCGCGGTAAAAACGCAGCAACCCCATGTTTGTCCGCTAGTGCCCTTCCAATTTACATTCAGCTAATTAGCTAGGAAGCACGTTCAGTGCACTACTTGGACTGCGCCCAGCTTCACTGGTTATCTTCTTCAAGAGTGCAAGGGCACTGATTTTTATCTATTTCTCAGCTCCGGATATGCGCCGCTTTCAACAACGTGGTTTGTTGCGCAATTAGCCCGCCCAAATTTCACGGCTCGTCAGTTACCCTGTAAATTACGTCACAGGACGTTTTTTAGTGTTGTTGGCGCCCACCCAACTAAGCCACCGCAAAGAAACATGACGTGCCGATTGTAGCGATATTTTTATAGCACCACTGTTAATGCTAACGCGCAATTAACAAGCCATGTTAACAAACTATGACCGGCATTAGAGGTAGAGCCAGTCGTGGTTTTTAGTACTGGCCTATATTGAGTCACACCTCCCCATATTAAGTCACTGTGGCGCGAAATTTGAAAATGTTTTAATATCACTTGTATCTTTCACTTAAAAAGCACCTCTCATGACTGGAATAGAGCCCAGTTAAGTTACCAAAGTTTAATTCTTTCAAACTAAACAGAGTTTTATATTGTCTGAATGGCCGATTTAATGATAAAGTGATTGTGGGTGACTGTCACCTGGACGAAGTAGTGATGTTTTACTAACGAACTTCACCGGTTAAGCACGTCGCCCACAAGACGTTGGCCTCCGTGCTTTTAGATGGCGGGTGCACACACTGGACGCTTAAAATTAGGGCCGGGCGCTGATGGGGCACGGAATGGCGAATAGAACGTAGGCTGAATTCGGGCAGTCCATCCAGATACAGCCTGCCGCAACGCCGAAGAAGGAATGCAAACAGCGGGAGGTCGCTAGACGCACTCCACCACCGATCCCCGTTGTCTACTTCCTCGCCCTGCATGACCCAAAGTAGCAACGTCGGAATGACTGCAGCTACAACGACGGAACTGTCAAGTGGCACAGCGACTTTCTTCACACGTATGTGTCTTTGTATCCCCCTTTATTCTCACAGAGAATTGTGAAGAATTTGTGCTACTAGCCAATGTGTTCAGTTGTAATGATACAAACCCATAATGCGCTTATTCATTACTCATTCAGCAGCGCATTGTAGAGCTGAATAAAATTACAGTATACAGGGAGATTACGTGCGGTGTGAAAGGGGAATGATAAGGGAAGTTTATACGAATCAAATTTGTAAGCAAGGGTCGCTCTAGTGGAAAAATTACTGAGGATTTTTTTTACGACAGGATAAAGAAAGAATGGCTACATTTACATACGCAAACACACATATACATCTACAGGAACGCACTTACTTAATCACTCCTCTCTCCTACTGACCCGCCATCATTAAGATGACACTGCATTGCGTGAGTTAATGAAGCAGTATGGCAATTTAGGTCCTAAATACGTCCCAGTTCCACTCCTTTGTGAGTTGGGGATGGGTCTCACGTTTCAAAAGTAGTCGATCATTCTACTGTGCTCACCGCCGTCTATTTCTCCTTCAGAGAGAAATCAGAGTCATTGATTAGCTCGTTAGGAATTCACGAATCGCCCCCGCCACCTTAGTGTTCAAGCATGACAAGGGCAAGGAAGCTTTCTACTAGTTACCAAAAAAAAAAACAAGAACAAAAAATCAAAGCCGTTCCATTCAATGTGAAAGCTGTCGGAAGTGCAAAGCAGTAATTCACAATAGAGGGCGGTAGCGCCGTTATCCGCTCACTGCTTCTACCCAATGCAATTCAAATTTCCCGCCTTCGCACTGCTCCCTGCCTGAAACAGCGCCAGCAAGAGTTTCGTTCTTTTTTGTGCTTGCTTCTCCTCCAGCACGTGCCGGCGTTGCACTGCTACTTTTTCTTGCTCACTATACAAAAAACCAACCCAACGGGCGTCCTAAAATAAAGGAACGCGGCCGCTGCCGGTTAATTACGTATATTTTGTCTCAAATGTACCCAGAGTTTTCTTTGCGCTAAACAACGGGGAGATGTGTGACAAGCGCCAGCGGTTCACGAGTTTCAAATGCTTATGACTGTATAAACCGCTTGGCTTTCGAAGCCTCTGGATTATGCCGCGACGACAGCCGCTACGACGGAACGCCGTGTGGCTTGCCTTGGGTTATGCGAGCGACCTACGACGACAAGGCGCGGCCCTACAGTTCCCTGCACTTAAAACAAGTTGTCCAGAGAAATAATGGAAGTCGTTCTGATAGACGGAAAAGGCAGCGCATGCATGAGCAGCCCGTGTGTACTGCTGTCCGAAAAAGAAAAGGAGTACATGAGACATACATGTGCGAAGACGTGGTTCAATGGGCAGGAGAAGGACCCGTTTCCGCGATAGCTTTTTCGGCCTTGAAAATAGGTTACTTGTGAAGCAAGTGGTTAATATTTTATCTTTTTTCATATATGATAAGCGTTCACTTTACCCGTATATATTTGACCTTTATAATAAAACAGACAGTGCCCCTGTCGCTTCCTTGTTAACATTTATTGCTTTGTTTCAATGTTCCTTCTGGGTTTCCTCTAAACTTAACATGCACCAATTAGCCCAGCAACAAACTCTCGTGTAGTTATCCCACCTCGGAAATTTTTTGACAGAGCCCCTATAAGGCTGGCAGGCCCGCACGCAGTGTTCTTCTTTCGGGCTGCACCCACCTTCGCAACTCAGGAGCGTGAGCAGTCGGTACTGTGCCCTCCGTGTCGACGTTGACCGCGAGCCCGATGTGGTGACGCGCGGCCGCTCCTCTCGCTGTGCACAGCAGCGCGCGTGCCGTGCATGACGAACGCTTCAGACCTGAAAAGAGCAAAAAGAGATGCCCGTCGTTCAGCTCCCCGAAAATTATCGAAGACGCTGCGCACCTTGTTGCGCCGTTGCGCTGTGCGACCCTTTTCAATGCTCTATGGCGACTGGTGCAAACCCAACCCTGCCTTGTCGCACCGCCTGCAACGTACATCTCCTTCGCTCTACCGCTCTCCTATCTCCCTGCATGTGGATCAGTCGAAGCGTTCGAAAACCTCCTTGGAACTGTCTCCACAACCCCTACCCCTCCTGAACTTAGAGTTTCATACTAATATATACTAGAGGGAAATCCGGCGCTGCAATCGGGGCCGCCGTGCAATCGGGGCCACTGGAGCTATAGCGACGTTCCTCGCCTACTTGGCTTGGTTAGCCACATGGTTTCTTTTGTGTCTCGAAGTCAAAGTTAACAAAAAAGGGTAACATGTCTTTAAGCTTTTAAATAATCACTGGCAAGTAAGTTTCTTTACCTTCATATTTATATAATAAAACAAGAATAATCGTTTACAGCAGTATTGTTGCTTTTTGCAGCCAGAGGTCACTTTTCAGCTTGTTCTTGAGCCATGTCAAGGACAAGTGGAACGTGCCTTCCCGGTACATGCCGGAACGCTCGCTGAAGCGCGGCTCCCCTAGACAATAACGCCAAATTTCCCTTTAGTATAACAGACCTTAACAGACGGTGGGCGCTGTGCTGAGGTGCTGGACAGCTCCGACCTGATTATCCAACGGGTCGAGAGCTGCTACGGTAACCGGTACGCCGCTAAGGACGTTCTCCTAAGGGGCCTTTAAACGCTCTCCATACTTCGCAGAATTAGCGGTATTGGCACGGACAGGCTGCGCAGTGCTTTCAAGCGGAGAAACAAAATTTGTCATGACAGGAGCTGAGCCATTTGGGGCAATGTCATGGTGGTAGGTCCTATAGATACCGTGACCAATTTAGGGGAAACAGTTGCGTCACTAGTCATTCGCTGGTCCATTCGTCTACTTGAGCTACGAAGCGTCGGAAGCCGATCACGGGCATCACTTCAGGTGGCGCAGTGTTTTGCCAAAGCAAGCATAAAAGCTTTGTTTACGAGTGGTGCACCAGCAATAACTCCCCTCCGGAACTGCTTGTTGTGCCGATCACTTGTCGCCGACGTCGGTCAACGCATATTCGATCGGTCTCGAGCAGTGCGGGATCCCGCCAAGCAGAAACGTGCGATGCATTGTGACAACAAGCAATCTCTGACGATGGCATCATGAATTCCGTTACAATGAAGTCACATTCTCGCCTTTCGTTGCTTTAGTTTGCAAGTCCTCGATGAAACTGGTGAACGCGTTGTTATTCGCTGATATTCCCAATTTCGGCCGGAGCGGGTTGGCTGAAAAATGGGGTGTTTTTTGCTAAGGTTTTATGGTTAAAAAACATCTGCCAGTAGTTGGTTCGCCCACAGAAGCCGCAATGCGGAACCCCTATAGGGTATGTGCTCTCCGCCGGTGCCTTGCGCCGGTTAAAAAAAAAGACGAAGAAATTCGGTTGATACCTTACATATGTGGGAATCGACGCACAGCGAATCTGTTAAAAAATGAAGGAAGCTCAGACAAACGCGTAAGACTTGAAGGTAGCGAAGCTGTACGAAACCTTCGCGACCATCCCGACGGTTTAAGTCCCGATTGCAGCCGATTTGCTTCCTCTTCGCTGCCGCAACGACCTTAATTCCATCATTGCTGCTACGAATGTTAGCTTCCTTCATTCTTTTGGAAGTCATAATCGTTGGACATCACCTTGAAGGGGCGTACGCTATGACGTCTCTTTCGCCTTCTGAGCAAGTGTTGCAACGATTACGGCGAACGCTGGAGTCTTTCTTGTTTCCAGCACGTCTCGTACCCAGCACGCTGGACGCTGGAGATTTTTTTTTGCCAATCTTGGCCAATCTTCCTAAGTGTAGGTATATTCTCGGCTTGACAAACATGCAGCAAGGACGCCGCGATGCACGCACCAACGAGCGCTCGACATTTTCTTGGTTTTCTGTAACTGCCGCGCGGTCGCCACGAGGAACGCGCTCACGTGCGCTCGGCATTTTTTTAATATTACTAACTGCGGACACGAAACTCTACCGATTTGCTCAACAGTTTCGCTGTCAATAATGTTTGCATCGTCATTGATGTCAGTGTTCGCAAGGGTGTCATGCCATAACTGGGTTGAGAAGAAAGCGTGCGCGCGGTGTTTTGTCTCTTGTCGCTTCTGAGCGTGGTTCTAACGACGCTCGTCTTCTTTCATTGCCTCCACGCGTTGTTACCTTGACGTACTGTCAAGAATTTCCCAGCGTACCCAGCGAATGTCTTACAAATATGACTCCAGAATGAAAATACGTCGCAGCACACCACTTTCTGCCACATTGCTAAGAATGAGAGAAAAAAGAACGCTACCTAAATTTCCTGTCAATACAACATGAGACACGCAAGAAAGCGCTTCACCGCGTCGCGCACATGTCAGTGAGACATAAAAATGCTGGCTGACTTCCTTGTTAATGAAAATAAACTGACATGAAGCAAAACTAGGATAATTATTGCACTTCGTCGCACAAAACTCGATGCTCTTCAGGAACGTTACTACACCTCGTAACATGGCAGCACTATTAAATTTCTCGAAAAAGAGCTCGCTTGGCTAAAACGTCTTGCAGCAGGCAAAATACTCTTCCAAATCACACCGAACGTACACAATCTTTTCCAGGTTTCGTGCATTCAATTTGTTTCTGTGGTCCGTCTTCCTTACAGTCACGAGACTGAACACCCTCTACACAGCGGCGTTCGACGCAGCGGCGTTCGACAATTCTGGAAAAAGAGCTTCATCCGCACTTGTCAGTAGCTTTCGCGACAGACCGCCAGATTTCAGTAACACTGTCGCTCAACTCAAGAGAACAGTGCATCGCCTGCAAAGCAGCACACTCACATTCGACGATTGATGTGCTGCAAGTTGCTGTGACAATAGGAATGACTTTGTGAAATGTGCTAAAGAGCGTGTCGCGAACATAGCCTGGCCATATGAACGCAAAGTACTTTAAAAACCCTAGGTTGTTTGGCAGACTTTTGAGCAGGAAATTCTCGCCAGCAACCACGCGGGGCCGCGAACCAACATCCGCTCCTTCTCTGCCTCTGAAAGCACGCTGTTGTGTAGCGCATCTAAACAGCAGTTCCAAAATTACAAGCCCGAACACGAAGCAAATGCTTCTGCCACTCCGTAGGAAAAGCGCGCTCTTTCAAAACGACTCGCAATAGCATTGACTTTACGAGCAGCTCCACGTCTTCAAAAAGCTTCACGTGGTAGGGATTTTCGGATTGAAATATTCTGTTCACTTTGTCACATTTCATTATGATGGCCCTCCGAAATGCAGGTACGAATGTTTTCTTTTTTTTTTCATCCTGAAAGATTTCATGAAGCAGTCGTGCAGTGTGGCACCGCTCAGTGCTTTGAATTAGACCGAAATGTCACCGCAGTTCGCTCCACCGGTCAATAACGCGATTTACCACTGCAGTGACACTGAGCCACCTACTGTCAGCTATTCTGAACAACAACGCGAAAAAAGACGTGGACGAATGGAACGGATAGGACGAACGATTACTCACAACTGGCTCATTCACGGGATGCGCGCGAAATATAAATGTTTGCAACAGAAAATAGAGAGAGAGAAAAAAGAAGGCATTCAAATCGAACACACTCCATTGTACCCCCTTCCCCTGAAAGTCAATACACAAAGCGTTAACGTGAAACTCATGAATAATAAACAAAGGGCCACTCCCGGGCTGATAACTGGGTTACAAAACGTAGGAACATCAAGTTTGGCGGCACGCGTTAGTTAATTACGCGTATTCTTTGTCACAAAGCGCTATCGACGTTTGGCTCACACAGTCGTCTCCCAGTTTCCTTATGCGAAACACTCCGATAATTTCCCGGCCTGTCGCCCTGGTGCGTCTCGAAGGAACGGTTTTTTTTAGCACAGGGTAACAGCCGCACGCGCGGCAGGGGTCTGTTAGAGGCGGTCGCTTTCAGAGTCCGTCTGTGCTCACCTGGGCGGGTATTGACGCATCGACCACTCTGACCCACGTAGCTATTGCCGATCAATTATTCCCGTCTTTCACGGGACAAACCTGGGTTTGTGTTGCACACCACAACTGCCCTCTGTGCGTTTGTCCTCTGCGCGGCTGCGCATTAGAGCACACATCTTGGCGGAACGGACAGGACGAGCGCTGTCCTGTTCATTCCCTTCGTCCACGTCTTTTTATGCAGAAATGCATTAGAGCCGGGGGTTGTCTTGCGTACGTTGGCCGGCGTCCGCAGCGCGTCTGATGATGATTGTGGCATGATGCTCCTAGGGATTGGCCAACCAAACAATCCATCACGAGATAGCTTCGCGTTCAACCACCGTCGTCATCTTCCCGTAGGGGAACCGCTGAAGACGTACAAAGGAGAAGGAGAAGAAGACAAAGCTGCGAAGAGGAGGGCTGCGTGAGTTTTGGCTACCGTTATCCTCCTCGGCCGGCGCATCTTCCCGATCTGAACCCGGTCGAAGAGCGGCTCATCGCGCCTCGACTCCCCTTCATGAGCATCAGGCGGCTGACTCGTGGCAACGGGCAGTTTGGAATCAAGGGACAGGCGGTGAACGTGCCCATCGACGTATCGAAGGTTGTGCGGTGCCTTCCTCGCATGGTACCCGAGGACGTTGCGTTCGACGCTCACATCAAGCGGAGGCTGATGAGTCCGGCAACGTACAAGCGCGGGTTGGTGAAGCGCGGCAACATCCTGGCTTGGCTCAAGCACCTGGAACACACCCCGCTGTATCGCGCCATCAACGTTCGGGTCGATTGGAGTCGGCTCGATCACTTCGATGACGGCGGCGAACGAGAGGAACCGCAGGAAGACGGCGTCGATGATGCTGACGGTGAGTTCGAAACGATTCCCGACGACTTTGACGTGAACGATCCTCTGCAGTTGGCGGTTGCGCTCAACGCGGTCTCGAAGACGCTTCTCTATAACGAAGCGGAAATGACGGGTGTGGGAAAAGAAAAAAATAAATGATTACGCTCACACTCTCGCCTCTCTCTTCGCCATTGATCGCATCACACTCATCGGTGCACCCAATGCATTTCTGCATCCTCACAATCCCCCTCGGGGAGGTGCGGGGGAATTTTTTTTCGCGCTGTTGTACAGAATGACGCCATACCAACTTGCCCAGCTCACCACTCTGTTACTGTTAGCTATGCTGATCAGCTTGAGTAGGCCACAATTACTGATCGCGAAATAAATGCGGCGACACTGCTCTCGCCGTTTTGGTGTACATAAAAACCAGTTATAGAACTCCCTCACAAGAAACTTAATGTTAGCTAAGAAAGTAGCAGTCGCTTCCCTACGGGTTAGATGAAGGGAATGGCACGTGCATATTTCAAGAATCAGTTTAGGGTTTTCGTCTTTCTGCAGAGAAAACAACGAGTGGTTTCATCCACAAATCACACACGATCCGTCCGTGCCGGTCCCATCACACCATCTAGGAGCGAAGCCTCTTAGGGGCTCGGGCTGTCGGCGTTTCATGTCGTCGTCTCATGTCATCATCAATGCCGTCACGGTACTGAAATACCGGGAAACTCATTTACGCCTCGCGCTAGAACGTCGTCGTCGTCTCATGTCATCGTCAATGTAGTTGCGGTACTAAAACACCAGGACAATAGCATACGGCTGGCACTAGAACGCAACGCGTACTAAAAGAACAGAACGGGACACTCGTTTTCCAACGCCTCGCACTAAAACGTTTCGTGCTTCAAGCAAAGCTGCATACTTTTTTTATTGCGTCATTTTCCACGGTGCATAAGTAACAAGAAAACAATGGACAAAATTGGACAGAGGTTTAATCTCCGTGGGCAAAAACGCCAAGGCGCCAAGAATACACTTATACGCTGCATCATTCGCCCCTCCCGAGGTTTCACGTAAGTGGAGAAGGCCCAGGATTTTTGTTCCGGGCTGTACATCAAGAAAACATGCAAATATGGCATAACCCGGCATACTTAAGTGCTACAAACTACAGTACTCTAGTAATAAACTGTCTCTGATTGGCACAGCTGCAGTATAGCTATGGTTGACACCGAGCATGATGTTCAAACTGAAACAGGGTTTCAGGCTACTAAACTAAGACATGCTAGATTGGCTAAAAATGGCAAAGTTGTCTGCGGTGATCATGACTCGGTCATTTTGGTTACTTAGGTAATGCTGCCGATTGTTTAAAGATTCGTCCATTTGACATAGAAAACATTACAGAGTATTTAAGTCCAAGTTGCACGACTCGAGAAGCGATTTCAGTTCGATGAACATGCCCGCACCAGAAGCATCTCTTATGGAAACGACCGCAAGAAACCGGGTTAAAATTTTTGGGACGCTTGGAAAATAACCGGACGACTCCTAATTCTTCTGTTCAGAATATGTCTGTGGTTTCGTGGATTATTAATAAGTAAGTACGGTTGTTCCCCGAGGTCTTCCAGTAGCATTTCACGAAAAGTAGGCGCTGTGACCTTTTAAACTGATGCATGCTCCCCAGCGTCACTCCGGTAGCAACATTTGATTCAGAGAACGTACAGCCGGCCAAATCTTTAACTAGCTTATAGGGGAGGCGACTTTTCATGCGTAAGCGGCGTGTGACTGAAGCCAAGTTTCAAACAGGTCGACTTCCAAACATACTACAGCTGAGTCAACCACAAGGCGCAGCTCCGCAACCTTCCACGCTGTTCGTGAGGGCTTGGAGTGTCGGGACTTGAATTTCGGGTCGATAGGCCCAGTGTAGTGAGACGCCAGGTACCGGTGAAGAGTAAAGAAGAGGAAGGAGAAGGAGGAGAAGACTAGAGAAAAACTGGGACAATCACCCGCACGCGGGTATGTGCCAGAAGAAAAGAGTGTGCCAGAAAGGGGTGCAAGAGGAGGAGGACGTCGGATGAAGGAACGCAAGAACGGCTGGAGTTCGGGTGCCCTAAAGAAAGGCGACATCCACCCGATGGCGACGACCGTGCAGCAGCGCTGGGACGTCGCCAGCTCTGCCGGCACAGCGGGGCCCGCGCCGTAGGGCCGGACGCCTGTGCATCTCCAGGCACTCGAGATTTGCGCCGGGTAGCCTGGGCATCGTTCCCTACTGCGGGGGCCGCCCCGTCTTCGGGCGGACCACCTGCTCTTCCCACAGATCGAGGCACCCGTGCCTTGCGCCGGGGAGCCTCGAGAGAGAGAGAGAGAGAGAGACAACTTTATTTTTGTCCAGTTGTTTGTAAGGAGGCCTCCTTCCTAAACGGCGGCCAGCAGCCCTTGGGCCCTGGCGGCGTTTTCAGCCAACTGGACGGCCCAGAGTTGGTCTTTTGGGTCAGAGCTGAGCAGCACGGTCTCCCACTGCTCGTCATTCGCGATTTTACGGCCTTCTTGGGTCGCCTGAGGACAAGCCCATAGTATATGTGACAGGTCCGCCCGGTCCTTACATAGTGCGCACATGCCTGAATATTGGCCAGGGTAGTAGTGACTGTATGCCACGGGGTTTGGGTAGGTATTCGTTTGGAGGAGACGCCAGACCACCGACTGCCTTTTGTTTAGGGATGGATGAGCGGGAGGATAACGGGCCCGTTCGAATCTGTAATGATTAGTAATTTCCCTGTATGAGACCATGCGGTCTCTTCCCGACCTCAGCGGAGGCTCCTCGGTGGCTCGGCATGCGAGTCCTCGAGCCGTGTTGTGAGCTGCCTCGTTGCCCGGGAGGGAAGAGTGTGCAGGTGCCCATAAAATTTGGACTTTCCTCTGGTCTCGGAAATTTAGCAAAATGCGTCGCGCCTCCGGCGATATGCGCCCTTTAATAAAATTTCGAACTGCCGTTTTCGAGTCACTGATTATGTATTTAGCTGTCGTGGAGGCTATCGCAAGTGCGATGGCGCACTCCTCGGCTGTCTCGGATTTTGCGGTTACGACCGTTCCGCAGCAGGTTAATTTACCTTCACAGTCTACTGCTGTCATTGACATGGCATCACACGTGGCATATTCTGCCGCATCGACGTAGATCACGTCCCTAGAATTTTGAAACCTTTTCTTAATGGCTTTGGCTCGCTCTTGCCGCCTTCCCTCGTTGTGTTCCGGGTGCATGTTCCTTGGCAACGGAAGTATTTTGGCACACTCGCGTATTTCCTGAGGAATGTCCACCTTGGTGCCTTGTTGTGCCGCGTAGTTAATTCCGAGGGAGTAGAGTATGTGTCTTCCCGTTGGGCTGTGTGTAAGTCTTTCGTATTGTGCCACTGTGTGGGCTTCTATAAGCTCTTCCAGCGTATTGTGAATGCCTAGAGCTAGTAATCGTTCGTTAGCCGTACAGGTAGGTAACCCGAGGGCTTGCTTGTATGCCCCTCTGATGATACGCTCGATTTTAGCCTTTTCGGCGACTTGCAAGTTGAGGTACGGAGTAACGTATATAATACGACTGACGACGAAAGCCTGCACTAATCTTATGAGGTTTGCTTCCTTTAATCCGTAATTCCTGTTGGCGATCCTCGAGATGAGTCTCATCGTTTGATGGGCTCTCTGCTCTAGCAACTTGATGGCTTCCCCATTGTGTCCGTTCGACTGCAGTCGGAGCCCGAGGATTCTGATGCTTTTAACGATGGGAATCGGATTCCCGTCCGCAACTAATTTAATGTTTGGTGTTTCAGTGGGGCTTTTCCGTCCTCTACGTGTTGGTTGATAGAGCAGCAGTTCCGATTTTTGTGGAGAACATTTGAGACCTCTGGCGGACACGTAGTGTACGACTGTATTAATGGCCGTCTGTAGCGTCTCTTCAATTAGGCCATCGCTGCCTCCCGTAACCCACAGAGTGACGTCGTCTGCGTATAAACTATGATACAGCCCATCTATTTTTGTTGAGTTCTGCGGGTAATCCTAACATTGCAACATTGAAAAGAAATGGAGAGAGGACTGAGCCTTGCGGCGTGCCTCTGCTCCCGAGGTTGATACTCTCTGATTTGACTCCGCCTATAGTTATTTGCGATGAACGTCCGGAGAGGAAGTCTTTGATGTATGCATACGTTCGTTTTCCGACTCCTACGTTTTGTAAATTGTCCAATATGGCTTTGTGCGTGATGCTATCAAAAGCTTTTGTGAGATCTAGGCCAAGTATGGCTTTTATATCTGTCGATTGGGATTCTTTGTCAATTATTTGATGCTTTAATTGTAACATTACGTCCTGGGTGGATAATTTAGGTCTAAACCCTATCATTGTGTGAGGGAATAACCCTTTATCGTCCATGAAGTTGCTTAGTCGGGTTAGGACTACATGCTCCATGAGCTTACCCACGCACGACGTTAGTGAGATTGGTCTTAGATTTTCCAATTGCAGCTTTTTACCTGGTTTCGGTATCATTACGACTTGTGCAGTCTTCCACTGTTGTGGGATGCTGCCCCTCTCCCAACATACGTTTAAGTATTTGGTGAGGGCCTCTATGGATTTGTCATCTAGATTTCTTAAGATTTTATTAGTGATGCCGTCTGGACCGGGTGCGGATTTAGTGCGGAGCTTGTCTAGCACCGCTCGTACTTCCGCTACGGTTATGGGCCTATCTAAGTATTGGTTATCCTCCCCAGTATATGGATGTAGTTGCTCGTTGGGTGTGGTGTCGCCTACATATATCGCTTGTATTTCTTGCAGAAGGTCTTTTTCGGTACCCGGATAGGTATGAATGATTTTGCTTAGGTTATGCCTTTGGATGGTTTTACTGCTTTCCGGATCGAGTAGGTATCTTAAGAGGTTCCATGTTTTAGCTGACCCTATCTGTAACTCCATGCAGTTGCACGTATTTTCCCAGTTTTGTCTGGTTAGCTTATTTGCGTAATCTTCTATTTCCCTATTGAGCAAGGCTAGTCTTCTCCGCAAATTTCGGTTGTGTTTTTGCCCACGAAGGCGTTTCTGTATACTGGATTTTGCTTCCCACATGTGTAGGAGCCTGCTGTCCGCTGTTTTGAGTTCCGCTTCCTCAGGGATGGTTTTTGTGGCCTTTTCTACGCTTTGGTGAAGTTTTGTGGTCCACGATTCTATGTCGTCTATCTCTTCGTGTGTGTCTTGCTCTCTGATTTTGCGAAAGGAGTCCCAGTCTACTATCTTGATTTCTCTGCCCTTCTTTTTGGAAGGACCCGCCCGGATAGTCGTAGCTACGATATAATGATCGCTGCCCAAATTTTCTAGAGTATTGGACCATGTATGATCGGGAATATTTTTAATTAAAGTGAGGTCGGGTGTGGTGTCGTTACACACACTGTTGCCCAATCTGGTGGGAAACGCGGGGTCCGTTACAAGGGTTAGCCCTTCCTGTTGGGCGTTTAACCATAGATTGCGTCCTTTGATGGTTTCCTTGTTGTAACCCCAAGCGGGATGCGGAGCATTAAAGTCCCCGACCACGATAAGCGCCTGTTTGTTGGCTATGCTTAAGGTTTTGCGGAAGAGCGGTCCGAAACCAGATTTTTGTTTGGGGCTACTGTATACGTTAAGAATATATATGCTGCCTTCGTTTTTCCTAGTTGGAACTATTTCGATTAGGACGTGATCGACGTTCTTTACGCCAGTGTTGTGCTCGATGACGGCTAGATTTCTTTTGACAAGCGTTACGACGGGCGTTTTATCGTCAGAGGCATTACAGCAAGTTTTGTACCCCGATAATTTAGCAGGTCCCCCCGTTTCTTGCAGGGCAATGACGTCTGGAGCCTCCTTTGTGTCTACGAATTGCTGTAGGTTTCCCCGTTTCCGGCGGTACCCTCGACAATTCCATTGCCAAATTTTGTACTCGTTACGCGGAGCCATGTTTGGTGATTTGGCTCTCCTGCACTTTGTTAATTTCCGTCATTACGGGTCTGTCGTACGGTTTGGATGTCGTTTTGATTGGACCGATTCCAGCACTTCTCGTTTCCCTTTGAGAATTCTCTAGTATTGTTACTCTAGTGTTCATATCCGCTAGCTGCGCCTGTATGCTAGCGAATTGTTGTTGCATTGTTTGAGTCAGTGCTGCGAACATTCCTTCGACTTTTTTTTCTATTTGCTCCGAGATTACGCTTGCTATGTCAGGTGTTTCTCCGGCTTTTCTTTTTTGAGGTGGCGCCGCGTTTTCCTGCGTACCTTTAGGAGGAATTGTAGAGAGACCTTGCTGAGGCAACTGCGACCCAGCCTGTTTAAGTTTTACGATTTCTTCTTTGAGTTTCTTATTTTCCTCTTTTTGCTTAGTACTTTCACGAATAGCTTGCTCTAAAAGTTGCTTAATCTTGGATAACTCCTGTTCTAGGGCGGACCCGTGTATGCTCGATGTAGCAGTGCTGGAGACCGCGTCTGCCCAGCTCACCTTTGATCTGTTGTCTTCGTCTCTAACGAGGCCCTTCTGCTGGCTGTGGGTGGTTATGTTCCTTCTCCTTGAGCCCGAACGAGATCTGGACTGGGATCGAGACTTTGATCTTGTCTGGGATCTTGACTTGGAGTCCAGTCGAGACTTGGATTTGGATCTCGATCTGTGTCCTGGTTCTTTTCCGCTTGAAGAGAGTCTTGGAAAGGAGTTGGAACGGCTCCGGATGTCTTCGTCATTGGGTTTTGATGGCCCTCGTCTTTCTTTTAGTCTTCCCTGCCGATTCTCTGAATTGAATCTGGTAGATTGCTGCCCATCTTCCTGTCGCTGGCTTCGTTCTTCCTGCTGTTGGCGTTCCCACTGACGTTGTTTTAGGATGTACGGGGTCTTGAAGCGTTCGCGACACTTTTTGTCCCCCGTGAGGTGCCCCTTGCCGCACAAGGAACACTTGGGTTCGCACGGATGATCTTCGGGTGGGTTTTGAATTCCGCACCCGCGGCACTTCCTGTCGTTCGGTGTCGGGCAGACGTCGCTGCGATGACCCAGGCGTCCGCAGGTGTTGCACGTCTCGTATTTCTTGCGATGAAGGAGGCAGCGATATTCGGCGCCCCGATAGTAGACGTAGTGGGGCACTTTCTTTCCCTCAAACACAATGACCACCGAGTCAGTCCGGCCCATACGTCTTGCGTGAAGGATCGTTGGGTTTTGCCTATTCACCAGGCTATTTTCGATGTCTTGGGGCGTGTCATAGTCCGGTATTCCGTGAATGACCCCTTTGGAGGTGTCTTCCGGCGCCGTTATGTAGGCGGCTGTGCTGTAGGTTTGGGATCCAAGCTGAATCGCCTGTATCTGACTGTAGCGCAAGGCATTCTCCTTCTTGGAGGTGCTCACGACCATGGTATTCTGTCTTTGGTTTAGTCGAAGGATATCTTCTTCTGCCTCTTCCTTTGCTACTGTTGCGGCTCGTAGAACGCCGTCCTTGATATACGCGACGGGCAACTGCGCCATGTCGAGCCCGCCTCGCGGGCGGAGAACGACCTTGTAGTCTTCCTCCGGCAGCCGCGGCTGCCGCGGTCTCGGTGTCCATCGCATACCCCGTATGCTTGCGTCTCTTTGCGTCTTCGGGTTCCGCCCGTCTCCTGAGTACTGGGCTCGTTCGCAGTGGCTAGGACACTGCATCGCCCTGCTTCGACGTTCGTGGGCTGCCATCCAGCCCGGCCCATGGTATTCTTCCGGGGAGATCGTCTCCCCCTCGACTTCCACGACGTCCATACTGCGGCTCATATTTCAAAGCGGGCTTTCAGCGGCCGAGCGGGGGCTCGCGCCGCACGTGACACCGCTCTCTGCCCGAGCGCAGCAGAGGATATGTCGTCGTAGGCAAAGTTAGGGTTAGCCGGTTCGCCGGCACGACGGGTAAGAAGCCGTCGTAAAAGTCCAAGTAATGGTCTACTTGCCGAAATTTTGGTCTCCACGGAGGGCGGTCACCTTCCGACACTGGTTGCAATAGTCGTTCAGGACGGGTCTGTGCTTTTTTCGCCACGATCATAGAAAATTCACAGAGCCCATGGGAGACACGTTCGAACGGCTCGGCCCCCTAGCGGCGCTCCGGGGAGCCTCGACTCGCACCGAGTCGTCGGGGCCACAACTTGTCACGATGGATCTACCATTCCTGCCAGTTAAGGCAGCGGCCCCAAAAGACCCGAACGCTACGCCACGGCCACTGGACACTCCAGAGCGTGAAGCCTTCGGGCAAGTTTACGTTCCTACAATGGATGTGCCTAACGACGCTTTGGAAGAAGTGTAAGCTAGTTCTTTTTGTTCCTAATAGTGACATTTAGCGGGTGCTAGAACTATTGCTCTTAGTACCAAGACCACTCCTTTAGCTTTCCTTCTTCAGAGTGTGTGTTTATTGTCGCTCCCTTTGCTGCGTTCTCTGCGTCTTGAGTTTTTGAGCCCGTTTATAAAAAATGTGTCTGGTTTCTGTCGAGACCCGTGTTGCCTCTCAGAAGGGAAAAGGTTTGGGCCTGTTGGTTCATAGTTCAAGCACAGAGACGCCTTTGTGAAATGCCGACGTTGCGTTGTGTACAAAATTCCTCTGTCGTGTGGCAGACACTATATCGGCCAGACCGGCAGATGCTTAAACGTTCGCCTCCTAGAGCACAAGAACAAGGTTACTTGCCACCGACGGCCAGCTGGCTGCCCACTGTAAAATATGTGTCTCGGGAAACCTGTGTCATCCTCTGTACGACCAAACAACCATCTTACATTTTCACCGCTCGGGCCTGACAAGAGAAATTGTGGAAGCGGCAGAGATAGCAAAGTCGGGGGATCAATGCGTCAGCAGGCCGTCTGTAGCTTTATCAAAACGTGAATTGGATTTCTTGTTTGTCATAGGCGGCACGTCACTGTTTTTCTTCTTTCGCCCACCATTTTCGATGTTTCCCTTTCCTTCCCCTCTCTTCATGCTGGTCAGACGTGTTTATAAGCGCTGGTTCTGCAATAAACGTTTTGTTGAAAGTTAGCGCTTGTCCCGTCCACTCCTCGTCGTGTGTTTTTATTTAGCGCTTGTTTTCCGTCTGACGTGTTGCCTCTCGTTCTTAGCTCGTCACGTGCGCAAGTCTCGTTGTTCATAACACCCGTACCCTGACATCATCACACGCAGTCACAGCAGACAGCTTCATTTTTGTCATATTTTCGGCGTGCTTCTTTCTTGTAGCGAGAAACCTGAGATCTGGCAAATGTGGTCGCAGCTTTCATTCGTTTCCCTTGAAGTAGGCGATGTCTGTGGCGCCTCCTTTGTCCTCGCGTGATGCCATGAGTTTATTTATTTTTTATTATTTATTTATTTGTTCGTCTGTTTGTTTGTTTGTTTGTTTGTTTGTTTGTTGTTTTTGTTTGTTTGTTTGTTTGTTTGTTTGTTTGTTTGTTTGTTCAAAGTGCCTTACAGGCGCAGCAGGGTATCGGGTAAGGGGGGCCTGTAGAGGAGACAGAGAGAGAGAGAGAGAGAGAGAGAGAGAGAGAGAGAGAGAGAGAGAGAAGAGAGAGAGAGAGAGAGAGAGAGAGAGAGAGAGAGCAAACTTTATTCAAAAGCCTGGCTAATTAGGTGCGTTGGGTGACCGGCGGCCGCAGCCTGCCGGCGACCATGACAGCTCGTTCCGCGACACTCCGCAGACCCGAGCTGCGCAGCACCCTCTCCCATAGCTCAACGGAGGGGATCAAGGAGGGGTTATTAGGGCATTCCCATATGAGATGGCCGACTGTGACCTGCGTACCACACGAAGGGCAATTAGATGATGGATGAATATGGGGTCGGGTGAATATGGTGCATGCAATATGGAGCGACATGGCAGTGTGTTCGCCTGCGGTAGGAGCCATAGACGTCCTTCAGCGTTATTGATATCTCAACGTGCGGCAGAGGCGGGGGTGTTTCTTGATAGCGTAATAAGCTGCCGCGGGCTGATCGGGCTCCACGTAAGGGGACGAGGCTCGGTACTGCTCGGGTCGTGAGCTCTGAAGCTGCTTTGTTGACCGCCTCGCCATCCCTAAACCGTGTACGGGCACGAGTCCAGATCAATTCCACGTCGCTGATTATAAAGGTAATTATAATAAAATAGCGAACAAAAGTATTACAATAAATAGTCATACGATATGCATACATAAACAAGTTAAGTAAGATGAGCTGTACAAAAAATAATATCGGCACAACCACCATGGCACGGAAATTTATGCAAGAAATAAGAACGTCGAGTGAAATACAATGCAAAAACTCGAAATAAAAGGGGGCGGAGCGTCATGCGAGTTATACTTGTAAGATAAACAGGTGCTCACGGAAGCGACCGTTGCCATTCCAGTGGAAATTTCAAAGTGCTTCGGCAAGTGATGACGGAATATTTCCGGCTTAGTCAGCGACGCGAGGGCATCAAGAAGGTCGCTCCACAAGCGGATAGCACGTGGAAGAGCGGGTGAATTAAATGCGCGCGTGGTGCTGTAGATGAGCGTGAAGTTGGTTGTATAATCTCGGTGATGTGAAGACGGCGCTTATAGTGCGTAATTGAGAATGCCTGGTGCTATGAAAGTATCTGTGAAGAATGCATACAAGAGCGATTTGCCAGCGCAGATGGAATGGTTCTAGTGAAAAATTGTGTTTTAATATAGTAATGCTTGAGCTGAAATCAAATGACCTGGATACAAACCGTGCGGTCCGATTATGTACTGCTTCTATTTTGTCAAGTAAATAATTTTTCTATGTGGACAAAACGGAAGGAGTGAGCTCTAGCTGTGGTGGTACAAAAGTTTTAGGTAGTGTCTATCATCCCGGCAACCGCGAAAATTACCGTCAGAAATTTCTCACGGCAGTCGCCTCTCATTGGCTAAGCACGCTACGCGTAGATTCTATAGGATAACTGTTCTCTACACCGCCGTGTTTGCAGCTGCCCCTGTACGGCTGTTGTATAGTACTTGGTTTTAAACGAATCCGACAATTTTTCGGTCGCCGTAATTTGGTTAATACTTTATTTAATGCGGTTTTTACTATATCAAGACATGGACGCACATGACCTTTAGAATGGGTTGAATTACACTTAATATAGGTTGTGTTTTGTGTCGTTGGGCTGGATTAGATTAGGTTTGTTGCAGTTGGGCTGTATTAGGGTAGGTTATGGCGCGTTCAGTTAGGTTACGCTAGGTACGGTGAGGTTATGTTATGTTGGGTTACGTTTGGACGTAATATTATTCAGCAAATTTTAAGCCAGCAGCTTTTATGGAAACTGCCGTGATAATTTGCCGGAGGCTCAGTGGCTAAGGCGTTGCGCTGCTGAGCACGAGGTCGCGGGTTCGATTCCCGGCCGCGGCGGCCGCTTTCTGATGGAGGCGAAAAGCAAAAAAGCCCGTGTTTACGAGATTTCGGCGCACGTTAAAGATCTCCAGGTAGTCAAAATTAATTCGGAGCCCTCCACTACGGCGCGCCTCATCGCCTGCGTTACGTCGGCGCATTAAACCCTACAATGAATCAATCGAGAATTTCCCGGCGGTAATTCTCACGGCTGCCGTGAGAATTAGACGGTGATAAAGTTTTACGGAGGAATGTTAGACGGAGACGCATGCAAATGTCGCCGTAGGTATTCCAAAATCGGGAAAATGTAGTAAAATAAATGTGTTTCATCCACAACTCAACATAGTTGGCTACGTACTGTGCCGGTCGCCGGCACTCACGTTTTAAATCTGCGTTGTTTTTCCATTGTTTTTAGTATTTTCTATAGAATTTAGCCTGTTTTCCCATGATTAACGCAGTCCCGCCAGCCCCATCAGCACACGGGCAACAACACGAAACTATAGCCAAACAACACCCTAGCCGGCCGAGTTGGAAGCGATCCATGGCAACAATTGCCGTATATATGCGAGGACAACTAAGAAGCGACAAGGACGAGTGCACTCTATCAACTGAAATTTTATTATTTCCCCGAAAGACCTTTATACATACAAAACTGCGCAACATCATCACAAAAAATTCGCTACAACGGACACAGCAAACACGTGTCGGCTCCGGACGTTACATACAACATGATAGCAGCGACATTTGTTTGTACAACAATAGAAAAGTACCACCTGTTTCTCTAAGCCTGCCTCGTTAGGCAATTTTCAACGATATCACGACCGTTGTGCCTCCCATCCTAGAATTGTTGCTCACAACCCAACCTAGAAGCCGGTTCTTAAAGTTCCAGCAAATCGGCGCTGTATCCCTCGACAACAAAAGTCAGCACATTCACCACCAAGTGCCACGCGTGCCAAACGTAGCACATCCCTAAAACACATTTTTTAAAAGCTGGTATCATGTGTACAAATGCGGCCTTACAACATCCAGATAGCGAAATCGACTAAAACAAGGCCAAAAAAATAATAATAAATTCCCCCAATCGGGGTATAAATAGCCCAATCTGGCAACACTGGGCTTGAGCAATTTTGCTGGCGCGAGTTTACTGCTCTTGGGATGCATTACCGGCATGATGATGATTGCTATTGGTTTCCCTTTGTAGCGGGGTGATGACGTGTCATCTTACCAAATAATGCCTGATATTCCTATGTTTTACACTTTTCATTTAATGCTAGCGCTGCTCCAAGGTTGACGCGAAAAAGTTATTAGGCACAAAATACTTATTTTTTCTGCTACACGTGGTAGCTGTGCTAGGCAATGTTCCCCTCTCTGCTTTTCCTCCACCAGCATGGTAACCTTCTTTTCGTAGAATCGACAGTATCAAAGTTAACTCCCTCTGTACTACCCTTAAATCCTAGGACTTCTGGAAGCCGAATATTTCCCTCTATATAAATATGGATACCCTAGCATTCTGTTCGGGCATTCGCAGAGACCACCACTCCATCTGGTGGTTTTGTGAGAAACCCAGGACGATCAGCCGAGGCGCAGTCGGCGTGCACCAGCGACGGATTTTGCCAGGGGCACAGCCGCCAGCAGCGTCCCGTGGAAAGGCCACAAGGCAGCATATAAAGCTGGGCTTTAAGATAGGGATGAGGGGAGGGGATAATTAATTGGGGCGCGCTTAGTAAAAGCGGATACAGGGCCCTCTAGTTCCACACGGGTGAAGACGGCACCCCTGCTTTGTGCTGCCCAGCCTCCAACGGAGAAGCCTTCGCCGATTCATCAATATTGCTGTTCTTTGCCTGGTTCCATACCCCACCAATGAAGAGTGGTTCGATCTCTTTTATCAGTACTGCCGAATACGTTTGGTGGCTTCGTTCACATAAAGCGCGTTTTAATATTAATAACGCATGTAGTCATATGAAGAGGTCACCTCGGCAGTGCTTCACTTCGGAACCTCTTTCTGTACTACTTTCTGTACCTCTTTCAGTGACGCTAGACAGGCGATCTCGAAATGCGCTACGAATAGTGTCTCCCTCCCGTGTTGTGAGGGTGTCGGGGCCCTACTCCCCAGACGATCACGGTGACTATTAAGTGGTTCCCGGCGAACGCGGCCCGTTGAGCACGGGCGAGAAACCGCAACGAGGAGGGGGACCGGGGGGCACGCGCCGTTCACCGCCGCGGCGCGAGCCCGAGCCCCCAACTTGCGGCGGAGGAAGACGACGAGGGGGGTGCCCCTTACCACCTACCAAGGGCACCCTGGAGTGGTACTGGCACGCGCGTTCACCAGCCCGGCGCGAGCCCGAGCCCCCAACTTGCGGCGGAGGAAGACGACGAGGTGGTGCCACTCACCACCTACAAGGACACCCTGGAGTGGTACCGGACTAACCGCCGGACGCACCCCCACCCCCCCTAAGCTGACGCGACGCGAAGCAGTGGTGTTAGGCAGCTGCAAACACGTGCGCTGATGACCCAGTAATAGCTAAACACATATGCCCGGAGGTGTCCCCCAGTGATGTGTGTGTGATGTGCAAGAAGGACAGGGCCCCGGCGGCCCACATCCTGGGGGACTGCAGAGGACACCCGAGCGAGGCCAGTGCAGCAAAGACTTTCCCCGCCGTACCTTTCAGTGCGGCGGCGTGCAAAACTACGTCATACAACACATGGCCGTCCAGCAAGTGTCGGACGCCCTCGAGCTTCAACGCCCGAAAGTGTCACCCCCACCCGGGGGTAGGCATGAGTAGGTGACGGAAGCCGAGTGGCCGGCTGACACGACGTGAGGCCGCGTCGCGTTTGCAGGACAATAAAGATGTTTTCTTCTTCTCTCTTTCTGTACTACTCAGGAGGTTCCCGTTTGAACCCATTCCCGTTTCATCCTTCCCGCTTGTTCCCTCCCGTTTCAACCCGGCGCAAAACGACCTATCCCTTTCGCCCTTTCTCATTTCGCCTGTTCCCATTTGAACCCTTTCCCATCTGAACCTTCTCATTTGTTCCGTGCCGCTTCAACCCGGCACAAAACGCCCTTCCCGTTTCGTATTTTCCCACTTAGTCCCTTCCCGGAATAACGAACCCAGTTTCGACTTAGCCGTGCGATTTTGGAAATTATGCTTACGTCCGACTGTATTTAACCTCATAAAAAAAACGTTACGGCTGGCGGAGCCAAAGTATGCAGAGCCCTATTCACCTGCAACCTTTTCGCAATGGTCCGTTTTACGATACGCGGCGCCAATTAAAAAACAACACGCAAGTTGCTGCGTTACGTCCGACCCGGTACAGCGTTGGTGAATTACGTACAGCTGAAACCACACCCTTCCGTCTTCTTCTGCGTTGGTCAAGCGGTCTGGAATATGTTGCTCGCATGCGTACTCCGCGGCAGCGGTGATAGTTCCAGCCCCTACGGTTGTATATAGGAAAGCACATGCACTTATATGTAACACATACAAAAAACGAAAAGACGAGAATAAACAAAATAGAACCTTTCCGCGGTCGCCGTGCCAGTTTGTAGCATCCTGACCTCTTGCCGAACATGAAGTTGGGTGTTTTAACAAATGTAACTATTCATTTATTAGGGGTAGTACAGGGCTACTGTTTTATTTCTACGCTGGAAAAAGATCTCGCGAAATATAATTACCAAATCTAGCAAACTACACAAAAAACGTATTTTATGAACGCGGTAACTACTATGGACCAAGCCAGTGGTACGCTCAATTTTAATGTGTGGCCAAGGGTCACTTTATATGCACATATCTGTAAAAGAATGGTCATTGAAGTCTAAAGCTGAAATTCTTGCTTGGAGGAAATGGTTCGCACAAATTTTTCATCCAAGCGTTAGGAACACCCCAACCTGTGTTCTCTTGCGTGTACCTTTTACTGGTAATACATAGGCGGGCACGCAGTACATGGAAAAGCAAAAGCAAACATTTAGGTAGTTACCCGTCCATTAGATAGCTTGCACTGACGTCACCGTAGCTGCCATCTTTGTGACCCACAAACACGGCGAAAGGCTGCACACTTATCCGGTGCTCTTATCTTTTGGAGCACTGAAAAATCTGTAATTGGGTCACAAGAAAGGGTTCTGATGATGTCATGCGCAAGCTATGTTTTAGCATATCGTTGCCGTGTTTGCGTCACCATTTACCGTGTTACCGATTCGCACACCGTTTGCGGTTTGCGTATTCCGGCCGTCGCGGTGCAAGTAGCGACATCTGATGAATTAGTTTCAAAGCAAATCACCCATAATTTTGTTGCTGTAGTTCACAATAACTGTAGTTGTTTTGAGAATACTGTAGCCATCGCCTGTAGAGCTGTAGAAAGAAACCGTGTAGGTGGCGCCATCTACCGAGTACAGTTAGAGTCAAGATGAAATATAATTTGGCCCCGCGCGAAATAATTAGGCAAGAAATTAGTAAAATAAGTTGTAGAACATACTCAATAACCTACACTACCTTGCCCAGCGCAATTTTGGAGGCTAAAAGCGCACTGCGAGCTCAGAACGTTATCTGAACTACTTGAGGCGGGCATTTTGGGAGCGGGTTGAAACGGGAAGGGAGTTTTGGGAACGGGTTGAAACAGGAAGCGATCCAACGGGAAGGGCGTTATTGGAACGGGCGCACACGGGACGGGCCAAACGGGAAGGGAGTTTCGGGAATGGGTTCAAGCGGGGCGAGTTCAAACGGGAATGGGTTGCTTCGGTCTACAGCCCTACTCTAATGTATTTGTGCACTGTCATGACATTAATAAACTTTGTCTTGATTTGAAGAGCGTTGCGCGTTAACTTCTGGCGATCTAGGAATATTTTTCTTCTCACACTGAAAAAATGTGTTTCTGTTCGTCCTGCCCTTTCTAGCGCAATTTTATTTCCCTGATAAAACGTCCCCTTACAAAAATCCCGCTACATCCCGCAATTTCTCGAAAAAAAAATGAAGGAAGCTCGCACTACCGCGTAAGACTTGAAGGTAACGAAGCTGGACGCCACAGTATCATGATTCCTCTTCGCCTCACGGCGCTGTTTAAGCGTCGCCGCTGTACCATCGACCACAGCTGGATGTTTTATGCAGAAATGCTTTAAGGGGCCCCAAAACGCCCGAAAGATTGGACACTCCAGAGCGTGAAGTCGGGCAAGTTTACGTTCCTACAATGGATGTGCCTAACGACGCTTTGGAAGAAGTGTAAGCTAGTTCTTTTTGTTCCTAATAGTGACATTTAGCGGGTGCTAGAACTATTGCTCTTAGTACCAAGACCACTCCTTTAGCTTTCCTTCTTCAGAGTGTGTGTTTATTGTGGCTCCCTTTGCTGCGTTCTCTGCGTCTTGAGTTTTTGAGCCCGTTTATAAAAAATGTGTCTGGTTTCTGTCGAGACCCGTGTTGCCTCTCAGAAGGGAAAAGGTTTGGGCCTGGTCGTTCATAGTTCAAGCACAGAGACGCCTTTGTGAAATGCCGACGTTGCGTTGTGTACAAAATTCCTCTGTCGTGTGGCAGACACTATATCGGCCAGACCGGCAGATGCTTAAACGTTCGCCTTCAAGAGCACAAGAACAAGGTTACTTGCCACCGACGGCCAGCTGGCTGCCCACTGTAAAAAATGTGTCTCGGGAAACCCGTGTCATCCTCTGTACGACCAAACAACCATCTTACATTTTCACCGCTCGGGCCTGACAAGAGAAATTGTGGAAGCGGCAGAGATAGCAAAGTCGGGGGATCAATGCGTCAGCAAGGCCGTCTGTAGCTTTATGAAACTGAATTGGATTTCTTGTCATAGGCGGCACGTCACTGTTTTTCTCTGTTTCGCCCACCATTTTTCGATGTTTCCCTTTCTTCCCCTCTCTTCATGCTGGTCAGACGTGTTTATAAGCGCTGGTTCTGCAATAAACGTTTGTTGAAAGTTAGCGCTTGTCCCGTCACTCCTCGTCCTGTGTTTTTATTTAGCGCTTGTTTTCCGTCTGACGTGTTGCCTCTCGTTCTTAGCTCGTCACGTGCGAAGTCTCGTTGTTCATAACACCCGTACCCTGACATCATCACACGCAGTCACAGCAGACAGCTTCATTTTTGTCATATTTTCGGCGTGCTTCTTTCTTGTAGCGAGAAACCTGAGATCTGGCAAATGTGGTCGCAGCTTTCATTCGTTTCCCTTGAAGTAGGCGATGTCTGTGGCGCCTCCTTTGTCCTCGCGTGATGCCATGAGTTTATTTATTTTTTTTATTTTTTATTTATTTGTTCGTCTGTTTGTTTGTTTGTTTTGTTTGTTTGTTTGTTTGTTTGTTTGTTTGTTTGTTTGTTTGTTTGTTTGTTTGTTTGTTTGTTTTTTTGTTCAAAGTGCCTCACAGGCGCAGCAGGGTATCGGGTAAGGGGGGCCTGTAGAGGAGACAGAGAGAGAGAGAGAGAGAGAGAGAGAGAGAGAGCAAACTTTATTCAAAAGCCTGGCTAATTAGGTGCGTTGGGTGACCGGCGGCCGCAGCCTGCCGGCGACCATGACAGCTCGTTCCGCGACACTCTGCAGACCCGAGCTGCGCAGCACCCTCTCCCACAGCTCAACGGAGGGGATCAAGGAGGGGTTATTAGGGCATTCCCATATGAGATGGCCGACTGTGACCTGCGTACCACACGCAGGGCAATTAGGTGATGGATGAATATGGAGTCGGGTGAATATGGTGCATGCAATATGGAGCGACATGGCAGTGTGTTCGCCTGCGGTAGGAGCCATAGACGTCCTTCGGCGTTATTGATATCTCGATGTGCGGTAGAGACGGGGGGTGTTTCTTGATAGCGTAATAAGCTGCCGCGGGCTGATCGGGCTCCACGTAAGGGGACGAGGCTCGGTCCTGCTCGGGTCGTGAGCTCTGAAGCTGCTTAGTTGACCGCCTCGCCATCCCTCAACCGTGTACGGGCACGAGTCCAGATCAATTCCACGTCGCTGATTATAAAGGTAATTATAATAAAATAGCGAACAAAATTATTACAATAAATAGTCATACGATATGCATACATAAACAAGTTAAGTAAGATGAGCTGTACAAAAAATAATATCGTCACAACCACCATGGCACGGAAATTTATGCAAGAAATAAGAACGTCGAGTAAAATACAATGCAAAAACTCGAAATAAAAGGGGGCGGAGCGTCATGCGAGTTTTACTTGTAAGATAAACAGGTGCTCACGGAAGCGACCGTTGCCATTCCAGTGTAAATTTCAAAGTGCTTCGGCAAGTGATGACGGAATATTTCCGGCTTAGTCAGCGACGCGAGGGCATCAAGAAGGTCGCTCCACAAGCGGATAGCACGTGGAAGAGCGGGTGAATTAAATGCGCGCGTGGTGCTGTAGATGAGCGTGAAGTTGGTTGTATAATCTCGGTGATGTGAAGACGGCGCTTATAGTGCGTAATTGAGAATGCCTGGTGCTATGAAAGTATCTGTGAAGAATGCATACAAGAGCGATTTGCCAGCGCAGATGGAATGGTTCTAGTGAAAAATTGTGTTTTAATATAGTTATGCTTGAGCTGAAATCAAATGATCTGGATACAAACCATGCGGTCCAATTATGTACTGCTTCTATTTTGTCAAGTAAATAATTTTGCTATGGGGACCAAACGGAAGGAGGGAGCTCTAGCTGTGGTTGTACAAAAGTTTTAGGTAGTGTCTATTATCCCGACCACCGCGAAAATTACCGTCAGAAATTTCTCACGGCAGTCGCCTCTCATTGGCTAAGCACGCTACGCGTAGATTCTATGGGATAACTGTTCTCTACAGAGCCGTGTTTGCAGCTACCCCTGTAGGGCTGTTGTATAGTACTTTGTTTTAAAGGAGAAGGCTGAGGTTCGAATCCGACAATTTTTCGGTCGTCGTAATTTCGTTAATACTGTCTTTAATGCGGTTTTTACTATATCAAGACATGGACGCACATGACCTCTAGAATTGGTTGAATTACATTTAATATAGGTTGTGTTTTGTGTCGTTGGACTGGATTAGATTAGGTTTGTTGCAGTTGGCTGTATTAGGGTAGGTTATGGCGCGTTCGTTTAGGTTACGCTAGGTTCGGTGAGGTTATGTTATGTTGGTTACGTTGGGACGTAATATTATTCAGCAAATTTTAGGCCAGCCAGCTTTTATGGAAACTGCCGTGATAATTTCCCGGAGGCTCAGTGGCTAAGCGTTGCGCTGCTGAGCACGAGGTCGCGGGTTGGATTCCCGCCGCGGCGGCCGCTTTTTCTGATGGAGGCGAAAAGCAAAAAAAACCCTTGTACGAGATTTCGGCGCACGTTAAAGATCTCCAGGTGGTCAAATTTATTCGGAGCCCTCCACTACGGGCGCGCCTCATCGCCTGCGTTACGTCGGCGCGTTAAACCATAAATCGGAATTTCCGGCGGTAATTCTCACGGTGCGGAGATTAATCGGAGCCGCAAAGTTTTACGGAGTACTATAGACGGAACGCCTCATGTTAAACACCCGAGCCGGCCGAGTTTAAATGCGTTCCTGGCAACAATTGCCGAGTATGCGAGGAAACGAAGAAGTGGCAAGACGAGGCACTCAACAACTGAAATTCTATTGCTTCCGAAAGACGATTAAGCAAGCAACCAGCCCACGTCATAACAAAACATTCGCAAGACCAGCGACACAGCAACACGGTAGCTCCGACATTACATTAACATGATACAGCGACATTTTTTGTACAACATTAGCAAAACGCCGCCTGTTTCTCTAAGCCTGCCTCGTTAGGCAATTTTCAACGATATCACGACCGTTGTGCCTCCCATCCTAGAATTGTTGCTCACAACCCAACCTAGAAGCCGGTTCTTAAAGTTCCAGCAAATCGGCGCTGTATCCCTCGACAACAAAAGTCAGCACATTCACCACCAAGTGCCACGCGTGCCAAACGTAGCACATCCCTAAAACACATTTTTTAAAAGCTGGTATCAGTGTACAAATGCGGCACTCACACCCATTACGAAATCGCTAAACAATGCCAAGTTAATAATACATTCCCCCATTGTGGGTATAAATGCCCAATCTGGGGGAACACTGTCTTGCCTGAACTTGTGAGCAATTTTGCTGGCTCGAGTTTACTGCTCTGTAGCGGCATTGCCGACAGTGATGATTTGCTATTGGTTTCCCTTTGTACGGGGTGAGGCTGTGTCATCTACCAAAAAATTCCGATCTTCCGCTGGCCGACAAACTTTTTTCGGGACCCCGCAACACTCTGGCGTGCAGTTACAACTGCGCGATTTTGAATACCGTAAAAACCCGCGTATAATACGAACCCGCTTTAATACGAGGGGTAATTCGGGGACGTCAAAATCAGAAACGGTTTTCCTCCGCATATAATGCGAGGTACAGAGAGCAACATAAAACCATTTATTTGCACTGCTCAGTTAACGTTCAGTCTTTGTCAGTTTTCGCTGGCACCGTCTCCCGACGTCCGTTTAGTCATCGTCAGGGTCCTTCCGCTGTCCTGCTGAAGTCGCCTGTCGGCAATGTCCTTCCACAGAAAGTGGTCCTCAGTGCCATCAAGGCGTTCGAGGTGCCGCATTTCTTTAAAAGGGCGACTGACGAGCTCCTCTGTGCTGCTGGCCCACGCATCCGCGATCCAGCCACACAGCAACGCTGGAGAAACCCGTGTCAGCCATTTCGAGCTGTCACTTACGGTAACTTCCTCATCCACTCTTGGTAGCAGGACCGGATGCAGTCTTTAAAGGCTGGTTGATGCAAATGTCTAGCGATTGCAGCTGCGGGATGTCATTCCTCCTGGCATGACAATGAGTTCGGTGAGGGGTTCGCGCAACAACTTCTTCACGGAATCGCAGGTGGCAGCGAAAGGCGCCAACACGAGCACTGACGGGATCCCCCAACAGTGCTCCAGGTACAAATAAACTTTATCAGTCCACAACAGTTGCTTTCTTGGCTACGTATGCTGCCGGTAACGCCGAACTGCCATCCTTGCAGCGCATTTCTGCGTGTCTCGGCCATAAATAACTTTTCTTTTAATTGCAAGCAGCCGAATACTGTTTTATTGCACCCGACATTTGATAGACGATGGCGGTGAACGTGCCGAGATCCATCGCGTGGTCAAAACAATCAAATGGCGCCGGCTGAGAAAGCATGCAGCCAGCTAACGCCACCCAAGATGGCGCTTCCTCCGCTGAAACCGAAAGTCAAATTTTCGGGGGACCGCTTGGGATCCACATATAATAAATACGAGGCAACAAATTTTAAACAAGTAAATTTAAAAAAACCTCGTATTATACGCGCGTTTTACGTCACACTGCCAAATACCTATCCAAATATTACACTGCAGCGGACTGCGCACACAAATCTACAGACGCGGAAAAACAAACCGTCTTTCTTCAGTTATCCTCATTATGCATGGCCTAGGGACGTCACATAGCCAGCGCCCATCGGCTGTCAACATTCAACATCGCGGCTGATTCTCCCATCTTCCGCCGTCGTCATCGCTGTGTCCGACCCTCTTAGAACCTGTAGGCACGTTTTGCCGTTTATTTTGGTTCTTAAGTGCCAGCAATTTTGAGTGATGTCATACTTCCCTTTCAACCAGAACACTCGACAACAAAAGTTTACTGCTTCAAAAACGCCATACCCGCCCGACCCTAGCGCGCACATCCCAGCACACCATGCTGCTTTTTTGTGGTACCATATGGAAATAGGCCCCTCCAACATCCGAGAAAACGAGAAACTACCCGGCATGTTATCATCGAAGGCCCGCCAATAGCCATCCAATAGCCGGCCCCCCCCCCCTCCCTGGGAGACGCGCAGCTTTCGTCGTTTGTCCGCGGTCGAGTTGTGGGCGAGATTATGCGCGATTTCTTTCTCATCGCGCGTAGTTTGATGATTGTGAACGGATTTCCTCCCCTTGCGGGAGCATGGTTCTGGGACATCATCTTCCAAAATAATTCCTAGTATTCCTATGTTTTACACTCCCTTTCAATAAAATGCTAGCGCTGCTCCAAGGTTGACGCAAAAAGTTATTAGGCACAAAATACTTATTTTTTCTGCTGCTGTGGTAGCTGTCGTAGACAATATTCCCTCCCTGCTTTTCGTCCACCAGCATTGTAACCTTCTTTTCGTCGACTCGACAGCATCAAAGTTAACTCCCTCTGTGCTACCCTTAAATCCCAGGACTTCTGGAATCCGAATATTTCCCTCTATAAATATGGATACCCTAGCATTCTATTCGAGCATTCGCAGAGACCAGCACGCCATCTGGTGGTTTTGCGAGAAACCCAGGACGATCAGCCGAGGCGCAGTCGGCGTGCACCAGCGACGGATTTTGCCAGGGGCACAGCCGCCAGCAGCGTCCCGTGGAAAGGCCACAAGGCAGCATATAAAGCTGGGCTTTAAGATAGGGATGAGGGGAGGGGATAATTAATTGGGGCGCGCTTAGTAAAAGCGGATACAGGGCCCTCTAGTTCCACACGGGTGAAGACGGCACCCCTGCTTTGTGCTGCCCAGCCTCCAACGGAGAAGCCTTCGCCGATTCATCAATATTGCTGTTCTTTGCCTGGTTCCATACCCCACCAATGAAGAGTGGTTCGATCTCTTTTATCAGTACTGCCGAATACGTTTGGTGGCTTCGTTCACATAAAGCGCGTTTTAATATTAATAACGCATGTAGTCATATGAAGAGGTCACCTCGGCAGTGCTTCACTTCGGAACCTCTTTCTGTACTACTCCAGGGAGGTTCCCGTTTGAACCCATTCCCATTTCTCATCCTTCCCGCTTGTTCCCTCCCGTTTCAACCCGGCGCAAACGACCTTTCCTTTCGCCCTTTCTCATTTCGCCTGTTCCCATTTGAACCCTTTCCCATTTGAACCTTCTCGTTTGTTCCGTGCCGCTTCAACCCGGTACAAAACGCCCTTCCCGTTTCGTATTTTCCCCTTAGTCCCTTCCCGGAATAACGAACCCAGTTTCGACTTAGCCGTGCGATTTTGGAAATTATGCTTACGTCCGACTGTGTTTTAACCTCATAAAAAAAACGTTACGGCTGGCGGAGCCAAAGTATGCAGACGCCCTATTAACCTGCAACCTTTTCGCAATGGTCCGTTTTACGATACGCGGCGCCAATTAAAAAACAACACGCAGGTTGCTGCGTTACGTGCCGACCCGGTACAGCGTTGGTGAATTACGTACAGCTGAAACCACACCCTTTCCGTCTTCTTCTGCGTTGGTCAAGCGGTCTGGAACATGTTGCTCGCATGCGTACTCCGCGGCAGCGGTGATAGTTCCAGCCCCTACGGTTGTATATAGGAAAGCACATGCACTTATATGTAACACATACAAAAAAAAAGACGAGAATTAACAAAATAGAACCTTTCCGCGGTCGCCGTGCCAGTTTGTAGCATCCTGACCTCTTGCCGAAATGAAGTTGGGTGTTTTAAACAAATGTAACTATTCATTTATTAGGGGTAGTACAGGGCTAACTGTTTTATTTTCTACGCTGGAAAAAGATCTCGCGAAATATAATTACCAAATCTAGCAAACTACACAAAAAACGTATTTTATAACGCGGTAACTACTATGGACCAAGCCAGTGGTACGCTCAATTTAATGTGTGGCCAAGGGTCACTTTATATGCACATATCTGTAAAAGAATGGTCATTGAAGTCTAAAGCTGAATTCTTGCTTGGGGGAAATGGTTCGCACAAATTTTTCATCCAGGCGTTAGAACACCCCAAGCTGTGTTCTCTTGCGTGTACCTTTTACTGATAATACATGGGCGGGCACGCAGTACAATGGAAAAGCAACAGCAAAACATTTAGGTAGTTACCCTTCCATAATACGAGAGTTTTAGCATATCGTTGCCGTGTTTGCGTCACCATTACCGTTGTTACCGATTCGCACAACCGTTTGCGGTTTGCGTTTTCCGGCCGCCGCGGTGCAAGTAGCGACATCTGATGAAATTAGTTTCAAAGCAAATCACGCATAATTTTGTTGCTGTAGTTCACAATAACTGTAGTTGTTTGAGAATACTGTAGCCATCGCCTGTAGAGCTATAAAAAGAAAACCGTGTAGGTAGCGCCATCTACCGAGTAGAGTTAGAGTCAAGGTGAAATAGAATTTGCCCCCGCGCGAATAATTAGGAAAGAAATTAGTAAAATATGTTGTAGAACATACTCAATAACCTACACTACCTTGCCCAGCGCAATTTTGGAGGCTAAAAGCGCACTGCGAGCTCAGAACGTTTATCTGAACTATTGAGGCGGGCATTTGGGAGCGGGTTGAAACGGGAAGGGTGTTTTGGGAAGCGGGTTGAAACAGAAGCGATCAAACGTGAAGGGCGTTCTGGGAACGGGGCGCACACGGGACGGGCCAAACGGGAAGGGAGTTTCGGGAATGGGTTCAAGCGGGACGAGTTTCAAACGGGAATGGGTTGCTTCGGTCTACACCCCTACTCCAGTGTATTTGTGCACTATCATGACATTAATAAACTTTATTTTGATTTGAGAGAGCGTTGCGCGTTACTTCGGGCGATCTAGGAATATTTTCTTCTCGCAGCTGAAAAAATGGTGTTCCTGTTCGTCCTGGCCATTCTAGCGCAATTTTATTTTCCTGATACAACGTCCCCCTTAAAACAATCTCGCTACATCGCGCAATTTGGTCGAAAAAAAAATGAGGAAACTCGCACTACGCGCAAGACTTGAAGGTAACGAAGCTGGACGCCACAGTATCATGATTCCTCTTCGCCTCACGGCGCTGTTTAAGCGTCGCCGCTGTACCATCGACCACAGCTGGATGTTTTTCCAACTCCCTCGCACACGGCTCTGCGCGAACGTCGCCTTCCTCGTTGCGCGCACTTATCGCTTAAGGCCCAACCACATGCACGCGTAAAATTGGTAAAATCGACGTACTCGCGCAACGACGTACGCAGGCGGCGACATACGCCGCTGCCTTTACGCCGACCGACGACGTCGGAGAGGGCGAGTAACCACATATCGCGCCGCAACGCGCGCGTAAACCAATGGCGTAAACCAATGTGCCGCGCAGTGTGGCTCGACTACTTCAGACTCAGCTTTTTGGCGATCAGTTCAACTACATTTTAACTCAAATAAGCAAATGATGCCTATTCTCACAAAAACGTATATTTAATACAGAAACAACTAAAACAGTTCTTGGGACATTAAAAAACGTTAAGAATTAGTATGCATACTTGGGCAGGCACAAAACCCTTCTGCTACATTTGTCGTAAAACTGCCTTGCTCCCATAGTTGCTCGTTGCTTCGCGTGTTTTGTCCGGTTGTTTGGTCACCGTATTTTACAAATTACTTCGTTTTATCGCATAATGAATAGTGAAGTAGCTTATTTATCAATTCACTGTCTTGTTATGCGACCTGACCGCCGATAGAGGTGTACGTCAACACCGTACGTCCCGAAAGTTGGGCGTAACAAGTTGATTTGGCGGGCGTTGACTTGGGCGTAACAAGCGCGTACCAATGCATTCCGCGTACGCCGGAGTACGCCGGTTCCTTACGCGCTTACGCCGGTTTACGTCGTTGCGCGAGTACGTCGGTTTTACGCGTGCGTGTGGTGGGCCTTTAGGCGGTGGCGTCCTCGCCTTCCTCTGCGAGGTGGCAGCACGGGTCACGCGACCTAATCTCCGCCATCGGGCGCTGCTTCTAATCCGGGGGGCGCTTTGCGGAAGGGGGTGTGTGTTTGACCTCTAGCTCTCAGGTCAAACGGTTACCCCGCGAATACTGCCCGAGGTAGCGCACTGGCAGCTTCGCTAGAAAAAGAAAGTCCCGTAGTCGACATGTGCAGCGACTGGTATCGTCTAACCCGCTACCATAGCATGTTGTTTCTAGCGACGAAGTACTCGATATCTTTTGAGGGAAATGTCAACTAGATTATTTACAGAAGAGTGCAGCTTTGGCGAGTTGGTAATCTATCTAATACTACAGCGCAACGAAAACAGGACTAAAACTGAGGCGCGTACGACGCGCGCAGGCTTACCACTGAACTACATTGCAGAAACATGTCATATTTATAAATGCAAATGCACTCACTTACGACGAAAACCGTCAACCCGGTAAGTATCTATAGGAATCGTACCAAAACCCGAGATACAATAAACAAGAAAGTAAGAGCAGTTGCACTCAACGTGAAAGCTGTCGAAAGCGCCGAGCAGTGATTGGCCAAATGGGCTGTGGCGCCGTTCTGCGATCACTGCTACCACCCATCGCGCTCTTCCCCTCTCTGCACACTCCTCTCTTGATTAAATGAACGGAGATTTCTTCATTCGCTGCAATTCAATTTTCCCTCCTTCGCACGGCTCACGCGCCTGTTCTTTATCTTTTGTTTCTTGTTCTGCCTGCAACAGCGCGAGCGGGAGTTCCGTTATTTTTGTGCTTGCTTTCACCTCGCACGCGCTGGAACCTTGCTGCGCCTTTTTGAACGCGTCGTTTCATCTTCGGCGGCCGCTACTCTTCACTTACTATTGTAAAAACTAACCTAATGAGCATTCCTAACCAAATCGACGAGAGGACTGCCTGTTAATTACATATATGTTGCCTCAATTGTACCTGCAGTTTTTCTTGCGCTAAATAATGGGGACATCATGACAGTGGCCAGGGAGAGAGTGAGAGAGAGAGAGAGAGGAGAGGAGAGATGAAACTTTATTCTGACAGCTCAAGTCCGAACCGCGGAGTTATGAGTCCTCGGAGGAAGGGGGTGTCCCACGGTCCTCCGACGGTAACGGTCTTAGCGGAGGTGCACAAAGAGTTTTAATGTGGGCAGCCAAGATGGACGCACAGGGGCTGCCCGCAGGTTTTCATGGGGAGCGGCCCAGATAGACCAAAGTGCCAGGGGTTCCAGGAGTTTCGAATGGTTCTGCAATATAAACTCTTGCTCAAGCATTCTATTACTTTCCCCTTAACCGAAGGCTGAATCGAGGTACAAGCGGGTATCTTTTTCGGAGCCTCTGTTTGGGTGCGCGAGCTGCGGTGGCTAGGTAGCGCGACCGCGTACGAGCTACGACGACAAGTCGAGCCCGTGGAGTGCTCTGCACGCCCCGCTCGCAATATGCACTGTTGTGTTCTTTCAGATGGCTAGCTATGTTCTGCTAACGCCGTACCTCCCGTGTAAACATTCGAGTTCCTTGGTGGACAGGGCTATAGATGGCACGCTGCCTCATTCTTCCCCTAATCCTTGCGATTTCTGCAGCCTTCACAATTGCCCTTCTCAACTACTCACAATGACGCTGAATCAGTTGGCATTCATCGAATTTTGGAGTGCACTTTCCGACAGTGCCCTTGCGCTCTCGGTAGTGTTTGCCCGAACGCTCACCTGCACGCACCCGTTCGGGTTCCTCAGCTCGCAGTCGCCGATTACATTCTGGTCTGGCAGCGCACTGCGCTTCTCGATAAGCCGCGTCTTCAATCGGGCGTCCGGATCTTCTTTGGTCGCCCCATCCCTGTGTGCCCTAAGTGTGCCCCGTGTGCCTTGAGCCTGAGTGCCCTACCAGGCTTTTGTGGACTGTGTTATTATGCCATCTGAGCCTTGTGTTTCGACACCTGCTCGTCTGGTCAACGTACTCTTTGCCGCATGACAAGCGATTCGCTTAGACTACTGACGGTGTGCATGCGAAAAACTTTATTTTGTGCTCGATGGAGCACTCGTGGGGTACTCTTTTTTAGGAGGTATACGTGTGTTTGCAAAGGGACGCAAGTTGGCGAGGGGCTGAAAAAAACCAATTGTGCGTCGGCGGCATTACCTCTTCCCTTCAAGTTCGACGGGCTGGTAAATTCAGTACGTACGTTGTTAATCAATGGAGACTGCAAACAG
>CM023448.1:22830550-23005550 GCA_013339765.2 Haemaphysalis longicornis | reverse complement strand
CCTGATTTAATAGGTTGGTTGTCGTGTGCACGTCAAAAAATACGTACTGATGCGGACAGCGCTTGTTGCGTAGATGGTGCTCCATCGCTTACTGCCGCGGTGCTACCGCCTCGACGCCTACTTTGGTCGTGGTTGTTTTGGCCCGCAGTGGCGTTCATACGTGCCGCTGTTTAGAGATTTAGCGTGATTGGGACATTAACGGAGCATGTCGTGCGCGTTGCTGTGCAGATATTCGCTTAGAAATTGGCCGAGGTAGCTGGCCCTGTTGTATTCACAAGCGGAAGCCATATTTAGACTCTCCCCATTGGACCACAGATATCCGTAGGACGTCCGTTTTACAGCCGAACGTCCAAGTCCCGCGCTCGACGTCTGGCGGACGTACTTCGGATGTATTTTTCTGGGAAACGTGAACGTCCGTTCAATTTGGTCCGACGGACGTCCAGCTACGTTTGTGCATGGACGTTTACTATGGTCCGCTGGGCGCCCATCGTACGTCTGCATGGTTGAAGCAATATTCCGCAAGCATGTTAATAGCTTATCGTAATTACCCCGAGTTAATTATGTTGTCTATATTCTTGCTTCCTGCAGCGGGAGGCAAACAATTTGTCAGCTCAGAAAGCAATTGTGATAGTTGTAGCGTAGCCCTCACCCACAAAACAGTCGATGCGGGCTGAACGAGTCAACTTGTTATAGTTATGTTCGAATTAAAAAAGGGCAGCAGATTTCGTAAAGTTTCATAAAAACAGTTGGGTTGATATACAATGTTGTATTGTTTGATTTGCTGCTAATTAGGCTAAAATGTATTCTTTTAGGGGCGAAGCTCCTTAAGTCATGGGTCTGTCCATCCCTTGTGTCTCGTGGTACGTGACCGCCGCATGCTTTCGGAGATGTCGCAAAGTGGGCCGCGTTGCACGCGCAAGAACCGGCTGCAACCGGCAGCGCAAACTCGGCACCGGGAGCGCGAGCTTGTCTGTGTTCGCCAACGGAGGCACGAGCGCACGTGCACTGCGAGGGGGAGATCACGCAAGCGATCACGCCACGAACGCAAGCAGTCGTTCTCGGAGATCGAACGAGACGCAAGGACCTTTGCTCGTTTCCTCTCGTCTTGTTCGGGCACAAGTTCGCCCTAAACAAAAAGTTATTTCTTTACCGTTGTGTCCCATCCTACGTGACAAATTGTGGTGGAGGTGCGGGGTAGTCCTCGATGGCGCGGGGTCTTTCACCAGGTCTGGGCCTGGGAGCATTGACTCCGAAAATAAAAGTTGATTTGTACAATGTACGCACACAGTCTTACGTCTTTCTTAATTATGTAATGGGCGAACTTTCACGGGAGAGTTACGGTTACCAATGATCTCCCCTCTCGAGCTTCGCCCCACTTATCATCATTCATTCCGTGGATATGGCGTGATTTTTTTGTAACTAAATTTTGTTTTTCTTTTGTGCGATGCAAAGCCAACACTGTGACAAGCCACGTCAAGCCGTATAGCCATAGCCATTCGCTTATGTGTGCGAGTTGCGAAGCGCCAACTAGCTTCCCTGCTGCTTTCTTCTAGGCATCTTTTTGCGTCCTCAACGAAAGGTAAGAGTTTTTATAAGTGCCAGTGAGTGGGGAGGGGTGGGAAATCGTCTTTAGCTTTCCGTGTACTGCAAACACCGTACGCTGTGCCGAAGTTAGGCATAACTGGCTTAGCGCGTTTTGAATGACAGTGCCAACGCACTCAGGGAATCATCTTTTCTTCGCAATCATAGGCGCGATAAATTAGTTATACCGTTTCCGCAAAGCTATCAGCGGTACGTGCACGTGCTCTCGTTGAAAGACGAAGTCGTTGAGTATGCCGGCGTTCGCATTCAGCCCGGCGCTACCTACGACGTGGTGTGCGCAGTGGCTAGTAGCTACTTTTACGTCCACTCAAGTTTACGAAAAGGGTTGTAACAATTTTTACTGTGTGAGCTCGTTGCGGAGATGCGTTATGCATTGGCCTTGAGGTGAAATGTAGGCACGGTGTTGCGAAACGTGTAAAAAGCCCTGTATGCGCTTGTATACGCACGTATCCGTCAATACCCGCCGTGGTGGTTCGGTGGCTAGGGCGTAGTTCTGCTGTCGCGGGGGCAGGCGCCTCGTAGGTGTTGTGAAATCCCCCCCCCCGCCGTACCCCCAGACGGCCGCCGCGAGAGCAGTCGGTCTTGATTTTGCCTACCCGGCCAAACCGCTTCCGCTATGACTATCCAGAGTCACTGTTAATTATTGATATTGACGCTGGCTAGTCAGTGAGCGGAAGCGGTTTGGCCGGTTAGGTAAAATCAAGACAGACTGATCACTTGCAGTTGCGAAACGACACCAGTTAGGATTGCTGTACTGGATGGGAGCAGTGTGTCTTAGGTAAAATCAAGACAGACTGCTCTCGCGGCGGCCATTATCAGGTAGGGGGGGAGATTTCACAACACCTACGAGGCGCCAGCCGGACGCGGGTTCGATTGTCGGCCGCGGCGGCCGCTTTTGTGATGGAGGCGAAAAGAGAAAGCGCCCGTGTGTACCACATTTAGGCGCACGTTACAGATACCCAGGTGGTCAAAATTAATACGGCGGCCTCCATACGTCGCACACACCTCATAATTGATAGATGCCGTCAAAGCGCGTTAGTGGAAAAGTATGTTTATATTGTAGAATATTCGTCGGGCATACAACAGCTTTGCAATCAATGCAACCGAGGTATGCACTTTTTCCTTTTTTTAAATTAGGCTAGGGATTTGTTCTGCAGTACCCTATCCGCAAACTGCTTATGCTAGTGCGCAAGACAGTGCAGCTTGTGAGTGAGATCGAGAGAATCTAGCGAAGCACTGCGAATCCTACCAGTTTCAGCTATCATTTGGCTTTGTACAGGTTTTCAATAGTCAAAACTTTAGTTCGCCATGAAGTGATGACAGAAGCATGTTCGGACATAAAACCACAACAGTAAAGAATCCCCAATGCCTCGTAAAATTTTTTTGAAGGGTGCAGTCAAAAGTACTTCAAACATCATTGGTATTTGTTGGCATGCCACTACATTAGCTTAGAGTCGAGCCAACCAAAATAGTTCAAAAGCAGGCTAAAATTCTTTTTGTGTGTCTAATAATGTAGCCGTATATAGGACAAAACCATGAAATTGTTGCTTTTGATTTTGCAGGTGCTGACCGAGGATTTGGGAAAATTTTGAGCCAAGATGTTCCTGGCATGAAGCACGATGGGCAGTGAAAGGTTGTACTTACATTGGAGGTTTTAAAGCGTTAAATAAATAATTTTCAAGCTTTGCGACTTCGTTTCATCTGTTTGCATGCCATACTTTGCAACATGTAATCTGCAGTGTGCTAGATCTATTTCATTCAGCATATTTGTTTTCAGCAGCCTGTTTAACTGTTCAATACTTCACTTTTTCAAGCTAACTATTTGTTCTTTAGCGTGAATTGCTGGGAGTTTTGTCTTAGAAATTTAATGGAAATATTCAAACTACTCGGTATAGATTCATAAAGCTTAGTAGTGTAGGTTTCAATTTTCTATAATAAACTTGAGAATGTGTGCTTGCTGTAAATTTCAGCGCTTTATTGATAACATGCCTTGAAGCACTACTCCAGCTTTAAGAATACTCGATACAAAAGCCCCTTCTGTAGCTTGTTTTGACAAAACCCTGATTATAAATGCTTGTACCATGCACTGTGTGGGCCGACAACTCCACACCCTATTCATATTTTTCTTGGCAAGAGTGGGAGCAGTGATGTTTGCGTAGCATAATACAGTGGAAAGTTGCGAGCTTATTATCGTAACCGCTTTTCAATACGGAACCATGTGTACACTGCGGGCTGTCATGTTGAAGCATCCTGTTCACCGAGTTGGTAACTGCCTACTACAACTTATTCATATTTATGCTGACACAAAGCCCGGAGTGTATGCATAGTCCTTATTGAAAAGTCGTGACGATAAGCTTGCAACGTTCCACTGTATTATACTTCTGTAACATCACTGTTTGCGCTCTTGGAAAGACATATGAATAGGGTGTGGAGTTGTCTGTCCACAGAGTGCATGGTGCAACACGTATAATTAGGGTTGTGCCAAAACAAGCTACAGAAGGGCTTTTGTATCAAGTATTCTTAAAGCTGGAGTAGTGCTTCAAGGCATGTTATCAATAAGGCACTGAGGCTTACAGCAAGTACAGGTTCTCCCTGATTCGAAAAATTTGGGACCAGAAACGGACGTCTGGCGGACATCCAATATCCGCATTTTGTTATCCCCTGGACGTCCCCTGTACATCTAGGTTGGAAATTGTCCGATTTTGAACATCCGCCGGATGTCGGAAAATCCGGCTGGGACGTCTGTCGGACGTTCGTAGGATGAGCAATTCCTTTGCATCGGACCATCCACGGACGTCTGTAAAACGTCCGCTGTCTTTCTGCGGATGTCTGATGGACGTCCAAATGTCCGACACCGGATGTCCAAGGATGTTCGATGGACGTCTGTGGTCCACTGGGTCAAAATAAGCTCCGAGCGCGACGAAAAGTTTCCTAGTTGTGAGGTATACTTAGTCGCCGCTCTATACCCTAATCACGCCCTCTGAATACGAGCAACGCTAGCAGGGGCCACTAAAGGTGGTCACGTGTCATACTTCGTGACGTAGGACAGTCGGCCTCTAGTCAGGCGTTAGTCAGGAGACGTGAATACGGGCCTATATGTCAAACACCATGCCAACAGGCAAACCGAAGAGGTAGAACTTCCCGTTATTGCGCGGCCACGCGGGGAGGGGGGGCGCTATTTGCAAAGCAATTCCCCGAGCGGTGAGAACTTGTATGCGTGTTTGGGCTTGAAGGGCGCGCCAGCCGTGCATTATGGGCAGGCAATGTAGCGCATGCGCAAGATGCTGAGCAGGAACGGCCCCGACAGCAAGAAAGGGTAAGTTCAGACGTGAGTGGGTGCCTACAACACCCTACGAGCTCTGTTCGGGATCGGATAGATGAGATGGACGCTCCGTTATCAGCCATCGAACGGGTCACTGTTTGAAACTGTGTTTATTCTGGTGAGGGACAAGTGGTCGTGGAGATAGGGGGCTGGGTCTACCTGCGCTGATGGCCCACAACCGAAAGCCGGAAAAGCGTGGTAGATCACTGGGACCTACATTTTGTGCACAGGGCCAGTCAAGGAGGGAGTTGCCGTGCACTACTCGCGTAATTTCACTCACCCGCAGAACGAGGGGCACCTGATGTAGCTGGTGCATAGATTTTCCTGTGTGAATGCACACTTCAAAACTATGATGTCCTCCGACCAGAGCTGACTGGCATTGAAACACCACTGAAGTAGCGTCGTGCACTGAAAGGCTCCCGTCGATGCGTTCGCAGACGGCTTGTCTAAAACCTTTCCATCCGTTTATTGCAATAACATCAGGAGATGGCCCGGGCTGCACTGCGCATGAGCAGATACATTTTTCCGTCGAGTGCGCCAATCATAGAGCCTCTAGCACAGCCCAGTGATAAAATGGCAGCACGCAGGAACTTCCCACTTCAATGTGCGACGTAAAATTGCCACAAGAGGGAGACGCACATATTGATAATGCGAACATCCAAAGGTCCCGCGAGCTGTGCTTTCTTGTACCTTTTAGAGGCTGCGGTCTTCAACAGCTGTCCAAACTTTTGATCTGTCTGTCGGTCTAACTGTTCTTCTGCCCGTGCTGGGAGCACCAACGAGTGAGGCACGTGGCGAAGTGACTGTGGCGCGTGTTATGACGGAGCGTGATCGTGCAGCAGGCGCTCCCGTCACCGAAGATTGCCCTCAATAAATGCGCGGCAGCAGTCGTGACCAAGCCAAGCAATAAAAATAAACGCTTGTACCCTCCAATATCCCTGCCTAGAAAATTTTGCGCGGCTCTTCGTGCCACCCGTCGAAGCGTTTGGTAAAGCAATCCCTCAGTGGAATGCCCTAGGGCAACGAGTTAAAACAAAATGGGAATTCTCAGATAGCCGGCAGAACGAGGAAGCACGAGATCAACAATACATGTTACAGGCATAGGGCGCTACACAGTCCCCCGGAAGTAACAGGAACATCGTCGTACTTGGTCATGATTTGCAGGGAATCAACCAAATGCAAGATAAAATTAATTGCGAAAGGCTCTCGCCGCTTCTATTTCCGGTTCAAGGCCTGCTCTACAGCGCGCACGCAATAAAGTCGCAACCGTTGCTTCCAGCGTCAGCAGCGATGCCCACACATGCAGCCATACACACTACACGCATTACAGCATGTTCCTGCAAAAACATTCAGTGGCCCATTGAGCGAAAACGTCGGCGTCGGCGTACGTCTATGAAACAGCGTGCAAACTCCCACACCACGGGTCTTCAAAAGCTTTAAAGTTGGAGGCTTTCCATAGCACAAAAATTGGCGGATCTTGGACTTGGTGCAAGGCTGCAGAAAGAGCAGAGCTGTCAGCCCTCTCAATTCGTCGGACAGCCGGCTCTCCCAACTAGGCGCTGAAAGGTCTCCATGACTGGCAGGCCCGAATCGTTTTGTCCGCAGCCTTCCACCTCTCCTAAAGTGAAGTGCGTGAGCACGCGCTAGAACCCGCGGCAACCGGCATCGCGAATGAATGAAAAACTTTATTTGGTATCAATCAATGGGTTTTTAATACCCTTGCTAGGAGTCGGCCAGTATCCCTTGGAACCTGGCGGCTGCCTGAGCTCGATTGATGATTGTCCGTTGGCCTTCTAGGTCTGAGCTGAGCATCAGAGCCTCCCATGTGTTTATGGTGTGTGTGCCATCGGGTATCTGTGGGCACGTCCATATCATGTGGACCATGCTTGCCAGGCTGTCGCAATGTTTGCATTTGGGTTCAAATTGACCTGGGTAGAGTTTACTAAGCAGTAGCGGATTTGGGTAGGTTCCAACCTGTAATTTTCGCCAGATTGCCTCTTCCTTCTTGCTGGTTTGCGGTCTGCGTCCGGGTATTCTTTTCTTGTTAACCTGTAGTATTCAGTTATTTCTCGGTAGGTGAACATCCTGTCTTTTTCAGACAGTATGTGTCCTGTGGAAGGATCCGCCTGAGCCTGCCTGGAAAGTGAGTCCTCGGGCGAGCTCGTTTGCTCCTTCATTGCCTCTGAGAGCCTGATAGGCCGGGGTCCAGATTAGTAAAACCTGATGGTCCATGGGGTTTTTTGGCAAGGATTCTGACAGCCTCAGCTGATATTCGTCCTCTGTTATAATTGTTTATGGCATTTTTGGAGTCGCAGATAATTACTTTGGTATTTTTGAACGTAGCTGCCAGCGCTATCGCCACTTCTTCCGCCGTTGTGACAGACCTATTTCTGATCGTGCAGCATGCGCGTATGACCATATTCTCATCGGACGCAACCGCCATCTTGTCTCTTCTGCGATGGTATTCCGCAGCATCAGTGTATAATACATCGCACCGTCCTCCGTACTTCCTCTGTAGCGCTTCAGCCCTGCTCTGTCTCCTATCCTCATGGAACGCTGGGTTCATGTTCTTCGGAAGGGGAGGAATTCGGATATTGTTTCTGATGTCCGGGGGAATATTCTCTTGCGGGTCGTCTGTGGCTTCATGGGGGATACCGATTTGCTCAAGATATGCCTGCCTGCCTTGGTTGACAACAGTCTTTGGTGCTGTGCAATTCTTGCCGCCTCGATCAGCTCGTCTATGGTGTTGGAGACGCCTAGCTTCATGAGCTTGTCCGTGGAGGTACATATGGGAAGTCCCAGGGCAGTTTTGGTGCTTTTTCTAATGAGCGCGTCTAGCTTGTCCTTCTCGTCCTTGGTTAGCTTTAGATATGGTACTGCGTACGTGATTCTGCTGATCACGAACGCTTGAACAAGTCGGAGGAGGTTGGCTTCTTTAATGCCTGAGTTGTTGTTTGCAATTCTGCGAATGAGCCTACTAGTTTGTTGTGCACTGCAGTCTAAGGAAAGAGTGCAAACCATCCGCATACTGGGACTACGGCTTCAAGCCAGCGGCAGAAATAATGAGACAATAACCGGCTTCGCGAACTCGGCGTCCTTAGTGCGAACTCGGCACCTGTACTCCACACTTCAGGCGGGAACGCACGTGTACTGGCAAAAATAACAGCATACGACAGATCCCGCCCACGAACGCTGGGAAGAGTGTTCTCGAAGGTCGAGCTGGCCGACGCCGGGTGCTCCTCGCGAGACGCACGCTCACGTGCGCTTGGTTGGGCTGACTTTTCTGGTAGCGCTCCACGGGGTAACTAAAAACTTGAACAGCTCTGCGGTTAAAATGTAACTCGGCAGTAGCGAAACAGGGCAGCCAAACAAGCGATTCGACAGGCACCAAAAATCACCCATCGCTGGCAACTCGATACTTGCGGGAGGAACGGGCCCCCGCGTCCTCATGCTGCTGAGCACGAGGAGGCGGGTTCACTTCCCGGTCACGGCGGCCACTTTTCTGATGGAGGCGAAAAGCGAAAACGCCCGTGTGTTCAAGATTTCGGCGCACGTTAAACACGCCCGGGTAATCAAAGTTAAATCGGAGCTCCCCACTCCGGCGCGCCTCATCGCCTGTGCAGCGTCGGCGCATTGAACCTCATAATCAATCAATCAGGAACGACCAAATAGCTCGACCCCATTAGAAGGGGTTGGGCGGAAGTGATTCGCGAACTAAACCATCTCGCTCCTGAGCACGAGGTCATGGGTTGGATTCCCGGCAGTGAACCGCTTTTCTGACACAAACGAAAAGCAAAAACGCCCGTGTGGGCTTTCGACGCACGTTACAGATCCCCAGGTGGCCAAACTTAATCTGGAGCCGTCCACAGCGGCACGCCTCATCGCATGCGTGGCGTCGGCGCGTTAAACCCTACAATCAATTAATGAACTAAACCGTCTGTTGCGGCAACAGGACGTGCGCTTCGAGAACGCGGGGCGGGAGCAAAGCGTCTCGGGCGATTAGTTGGACAATAATGGTTTCGCATTCAGAACGCTCAAAGCTACACTGAAGTCGATACCGACGTGGTCTAAATAGATAGATTGGCATCCACAGAAAACGAAATAACCACTCTCTGGGGCAGACCTTGAAAATAATCGCGTAAATAATCAATGAAGCTATCAGTCGCCCAGCAGAGATGACGTAAACGGCGACTGAGCGGATGTGCCAAGAGTCACGTAAAGAACAACAGAACAAGAATCGGGCACACAAGGTCTCAAATAAACACATAAAATCTTTCCGTGCACGTTACATTTCATACGTCATAGGCATTTTTAAATGCACAGGTATAATTTAAGCCTTGCCGACAGTCGCAAGCTTCCACGCAGCGGCGCCGGGGGCGGTTGCTATGGTTACTGGAGGTTCGGCGTCGTCACATCCCTGTTATCTCCTTGCTTACATCAGAGCGGCATGCAGTGCGTCGGCCTTCCACAGTTTTGCTCTCCTGTGGGCAGTAATCTGCGTCTGATAGACAAGTGTTTTGCTCCTTCGAACAAAATTTTGCACCCAGGGCGGCGCCGGAAGAGGTGTGTTTGTTGCGGTCGCGTTCATTTCGGGATAACATGCGACGGACTGCTCCTGAGGATAGACTGTGCTTACTACCGCATTTACTCTATTCTAAGCACACCATTTTTTCAATGATCGTGGTGCCAAAAAGAAGCAGGGTGCTAAATTCGAAAAACCAAAACTTCTCTCCCCCCCCCCCCTCGTTCTTTTCGCAGCATTGTCTAGACGAGACGGGCGGAAGGAATATTTTTTTTTATCTGGCAAACATTCAAAACAAAAATAGGTGCAGACCGGGAACCCACCGCTTACGTTGGATACTTAGCCACCCCTCCGTTGTGACGCTTGGGGCCCGCCGCTTCAGTATCCCACAGCAGGTCGTCTTCTGTTCAGTTGAAGTGGTTTCTAATTGAAAAATTCGTAAAGGACTTCACCACAGTGGCAACTGGGCCCGCTTCCACCCGACTAAAATGCACCTTGCTATGGTTGCTTAGATACGGAGGTGCTTAGATTCGCACGCATTTTTTTTTTTCGCATTTCTTTCCCGAAAGTAGGTGAGGGTGCTTAGAATCAGGGATGCTTAGAATCGCGGTGTGTTGGGTAATATCACTAGCAACGATTCAACCCGCAGTGGGTATGCAGAGTGTGCACGATATTTTTTATACCTCCTGGGCTTGCGCCGGAGTGAAGTGCCTTCGGCCTGAAAGCGCATGCCGCGACGATGTGCTTGTTCGAAACCATTTTTTCATTGTCTTGAAGTTGAATAAAATGTGTGCGTCACACCGGGTCTTTTGATTCACGGCATTGTGTGCTGCTATGCTTTCACTGCGGTGCGTACTTAACTAAGATGATATTTGCATCACGTTATGCACGTTTCAAAGACGATAGTCTTTCTTCGGATACTTAAAGCAGAAATATAACGTCTGTGTGTTTGTCTGTCTGTGACTCGATTCAGGCACCCGGCCGAAGTGAAACGTACACTTCGCAATAGTCTTATATAGCCACAGCCAAATCTAAACATCTAAGTCAGGTTTTAATGTTCATACTTGTCAACATGAGTGATACTTGCAGTGTTCTTTTATTTAAAAATTATATACGCTTGGTTTTTGCGATACCAAATAATACACTACATCAACTGCAGAAACCGTCGCCTGCTGTTGCCCGCTCTAGCTGGCGGCATTTAAAAAAATCAAACGTCAACAGTAACAAAAGTTCTACTAGATAGGTTTCTCGTTCCGCTTGGAACGCTCGTGGAGTAGGGCAACGTGATTCCATAAACGTTGTAGTAGGGTGCCTCGATTCAGGCCCTCTCCGCCGTACGGCAGCGCTGACATCGAGGCAGTTGACTTGGAGCATTAGAACTCGGTAAATTTAAATTGAGAGAGAGAGAGAGAGAGAAACAACTTTTATTGAATCGAGCTACTACGACGTCTTCTTAGACGCCGTCGATGGAAGTGGTTCCCTCTTCACGGGACCCATATGCTTCTCTAGCCGCCTGGCCCCTGGAGATCAGAACGAGCTGGTCTTCCAGGGCGGGGCTGTTAACAAGGTCTCCCATCGCTCGGTAAGGGTAGATGATGAATGGGTGGGGTAGTGGGAAAGGTAAGAGGTCTGGGGATTGGCTTGTAGAAATCGCATACTCCAATGACGTGTTGGAGCGTGCCTAACTGAATCTTGCAAAATTGCATTCCTTGTCGTACCTTTCCGGGTACATCTTGTTTTGAAGGTAAGGGTGCGGGAAGGATCCTGCTTGCATCTGCCTGTAAATCGCTTGCTGTTCTCTGCTAAGCGATTTGTGAGGATCGGGGTAACGTCGCCTCTCCGTCCTGTAGTGGTTCGTAATGTCCTTATAACTAATTATGGACTGTGGCTCACCTTCCTCTACCCGGTGTTCCATCTCTCGGGCGAACTGGTGGGCAAGTTCGTTGCCCTCCAGCCCAGAGTGAGCCGGCGTCCATATCAATTCAACTTTCCTTTCAGATATGTCGCATTTACTGTTTAGAATACCTAGTGCCGCAAGAGACACCCACCCTTTTCTGTAGCTGTTATACGCCTTTTGGGAGTCGGTGACAATTCTTCCTACGTTGGGCTGCGCGAGCGCCAGCGCTATTGCGGCCTCTTCTGCCACCTCCGGAAAAGACGTCTTGATGGAGGCGCAGGTTACGAGCACATCCCGCGTCGTAACTGTCAGCGTGGCTTTCGAGGAAAACTTGGGTAACGCAGCGTCTGTGAAGAGAGTGACCCCCTCTTGCTCTTCTTCTATTTGACCCAGAGTCTCCGTCAAGGCCGCTATCCGAGATATTCTGCGGCCGTCGTTACGAGCCGGCCTCATGTTTCGAGGCAGAGGCTTACTATTGATTTTATGCACCCACAACCTGGGTAACGGCCCATTTTTCTTCCGGTCTGCCTCTTGCCAGCCCAACTTGGCTAGAACACGACGTCCCGCCGACGTTTGAGAGAGCCTAACTCTTGATTAGACAAATGAGCTTCTATCAACTCTTCAACGACGTTGTGTTTCGCCATGCCGAGAAGCTTGTCGGTCGACGAATGCTTCGGCAGGCCCAGCGCCATCTTGGTTGCCTTGCGTATAATGACGTTCAACTGGTCCCTGTCTTTTTTGAGTAGATTGAGGTACGGCGCAGCGTAAACGATGCGCGACGTCACGAAGGCCTGGACAAGCGTCAATGCATCGTCCTCCTTCAATCCTCGTCTTCTGTTCGTGACTCTTTTGATCATATTCGAAATTTGTTCCGTAGAAACCTTGATTTTGGCGATCGACGCCCCCGCCTTGCCGTTGTTCTGGAAGATGACACCCAGGATACGTGCTTGCGTGGTTGGCGTTATGTTCGTCCCGTCGATGGTGATGCGGACGTTCTCTTGTTCCCCTTTCTTTCTTCTTGGCTTGATGACGAGCAACTCCGACTTCTGTGGCGAGCAACTGAGGCCGCACGATTTAGCGAACTCGTGCACGGTCTCTGCCGCTCTCTGTAGGGTCTCCTCCATCCAACTCTCCGACCCTGCCCTCGACGTCCACACAGTGATATCATCGGCGTATAGAGCGTGATCTATTCCCTCTATGCCTTGAAGCAGGGCCGGGAGCGGGAGGAGTGCCAGGTTGAAGAGAAGCGGCGAAAGAACCGACCCTTGGGGGGTGCCTCTGTCTCCCAGGGCTATCGGTTTGGACGTCTCTTCTCCGATTTTGATTGTTGCTGTTCTATCACTTAAGAAGTCCTGTACATACTTGAATGTTCGCTTACCGCATCCAGTTTGACGCAGGTTACGGAGAATGCTTTCGTGTGTGACGTTGTCGAAGGCACCCTTGAGATCGAGTGCCAGGATAGCTCTTGGCGTAGGGGTCTTCGCTTTCTTGATTACCAGCTCATGTAGTTGCACCAAGATGTCTTGCGTGCTTAGGTGCCCCCGGAACCCGTACATGGTCGGTGGCATCTGATCGGTGACGTCCAAATATCTCTGTAGTCTCTTGTAAACCATACGCTCGACCACCTTCCCCACACATGACGTGAGGGAGATGGGGCGCAGGTTGTCTACGTGGGGTGGTTTTCCTGGCTTGGGAATGAAACGCACCTCCGCTTCTTTCCATTCTTTGGGTAACGAACCCTTCTCCCAGGCCGCGTTGGCGAGGTTGAGTAGTTCCGCTCGGCTTTGGTCACTCATATTTTTAAGCATCTTGTATGTGACGGCGTCAATGCCCGGTGCGCTGCCTTGATTACTTTCGTCGATGGCCGCAACCAGCTCTAGTTCGGTGAAGACTTCGTCTAGCTCGACGTTGCTATCCCCTTCGTACTCGAGAGTCGGGTTACCGCTCTTCTCAGTCTTGAGGTGTTTACTCGGGAGTTCACGAATGAGCTTCTCCCCGTCCCCGTCGTAACTGTTGATCGTTCTTGTGAGGTCTCGAGCGCTTGCACTCTGCTTTTCAACAGATCTATGAGGTGGCGCAACAGCTTCCAGGCCTTCTTCGTAGACAGTGTGCCTTGTAGGTTGTCACACATCTTCATCCAATTTTCCCTGCATAGCTGCTCCGCATACTCGGCCGCCTGCTTGTTAAGCGCATGTATACGTCTGCGAAGCTTCTTGTTATGTCTTTGTCTCTTCCACCTTCGAGTAAGACCATGCCTGCCGCCCACATGTGGCTAAGTCTGCTGTCTACGAAGGGAACTTGCGTAGTCGTAGTAATCGTCTGCGTAAATTTTTGACAAACTCGCGTTGCTTCTTGGCCCACGCCCCATACGTCTTGCTGTCTTGGTCCTCGTCTTCGCCTTCACTGTCTGCGTGTCTACGTAACCGGTCCCAGTCTGTAATGTTGGATTGACTCAATTTCGCCTTGATGGTGGTCCCCCCGAGGGTGACACAAATGATATCGTGATCTGAGCCAAGATTCTCCCCGTGTTACGCCAAGTAACGTCGAGGTTTCCCCGAACTAACGTCAGATCAGGAGTGGTGTCTCTGACCGTGCTAGTGCCTGTCCTGGTCGGCACGCCCGGCTCATTAACCACCTCCATGCCGTGATTCTCTATGGCTTTTACCAATTGATTTCCTCTTTTGGACGAATATTTGTAACCCCACATCGTGTGGGCCGCGTTGAAATCTCCTAGCATTAAAATCGGTCTTGTTCTTGCTTCGTTGATGCAGTCCAATAGGGTGCCTTCAAAGTCAATGATCCTGCTGGACGGTCGACAATACGCATTCAGGACGAAAATGTTCTTGTCATCCCCCACTCTTCTGCTGTGAATTTCGACGAGGGTATGCTCGCAGCCTCGCTGAGCGGTCACGTGCTGTGTGGCCGCCACGTTGCTGCGGACCAAGATCGCAGTACCCTTTTCGGCAGGGTCCGTATACGTAATGTATCCCGCGAGCTTGGCGCGGCCGTTGGTCTCTTGTAACGCTATGATATCCGGTTTCTGGTCCAATTTAGCAACGTAAAGTTGTAACTCCCCTATCTTGTTTCTAATACTCCTACAGTTCCATTGAAGTACCGTCGCAGTCTCTTTCCGGTTCCCTTTATTCTTCATTTTCTACTTTTTTGGCGGTAGAACTGCGCGCGGAACCAACTTCTCGCGGCCTGACCTGTAGAGCAACTCGTGATGACTTCACCTTGGCAACCTTGTGATGCTTAATTTTTCGCATCCAACGTCATAACTCTAACGGAGAGTTGGCTATATTTGGCCTCCACATTATCCATTCTTGCTGTTAGACTGTTCACTTGCTCAGACAATTGAGAAACCTGGTTTGAGATTTGCATAAGCATGCTCATGACCGTCTCCATTGTCGGAGGAACGGCGGCCTCAGCCTTCTCTTCCTCCATGGCAACAACTGCCGTTTGTATATTTAGAGCTTGCGTCACTGGCTGTGTCAAAGCCGGTGCGGGATCAGCGCTGGTGGCATGATGGGGTTCGGTGCGACCGGAGTAGCACAGGTGGTGTCTCTCTTGGCTACTTTTCTTTAGCTTCACTGACGTCATTACCGTTGTTCTTAGTTTTACTGAGCGCCTCGATACGCTCCATCATTGCCGCTATCTGATTGTTTTGGGAGAGGAACAGCAATAAGTGGAGAGCGGGAAAGAGGAGGGAGACATTCACTCGCCAGGGGCGCCAGTCCACTATCGTCTTCAGTCGACATTTGCTCGAAAGGAGCAGACACGCGACCAATCATTTAATTCCATGGGCTCTCGTAGAAGCTCTAGGCACACTTCTGGCAGGTGGCCTAATAGGAAACTCCATATAGAGCATTCAAAGATGCCGCAATAAGCGTTACCATATCGCGACGGAAAACTGACGAAACGTTCTACTAAAATTCGCGTCGCGGTGCCGACTTAGGGGCCGCTATGGGGCCGCTCATATCTAGCGTTGCAAGCGGTTACAAGTTAAACTAACAGATGGCGCCGCACTGTTATGCCGAGTGCATCGAAGCGACTGAAACCCGACTATTCATAACGAGAAGGCATATCAAAAGAGCGCCCCTGCCCCCGTTCGCGCTGCGGTTGCTCTGGCCTCTACACGTATTGTAGGTAAACTAAAAAGCCGCGCGGAACTTGAACCACCAGCTGACGTACCGTGCGGCACCAGGATTGACGCACCGACAGTATAGCAGGTAACGGAAGTGTACGCGGGAATGTTGTTTTGTCTTATGCACCGAGTGCGCGACCAGTGGCTCCGGCGGCCGCGATAGTTGGCTTGGTAGGTTTTAGTTTTTCTGATAGACCCCACTTCTGCCTCACTCGATCCCGGAAACTGTTGACGTCACGCGAAACGTCATAAAATGGCGCGAGGAATGAAACGCGTTTCTCAATTGGTAATCTTTCCCTAATTAAAGCATCTTTCGCCGCCGAATTAACGCTGAGAGGGCTTAGGTGCATGCAGTTGAACTTTGTTCTCAGCACAACTTGCTATTTGCCTTTAGTGTCTCTTTAAGAAGTGGTGAGAGCGTTTGTACTTTTCATTAATGTAGAGAAGCGATAGAAGCGAATGATAATTTCAAACAAAGCAAAGATTGGAATTAAAGGCAGAGATGAACACAATGAATTAGTTTGTCCTCGTCGCGTTATTTTTTACAGTGGCGATGCTTAGATATAGAGGTGGCATGGATAACCCGTCTTCCACTCACGTAACTGTGGCTGCCATACTGGTGCACGCGTGCGCGACGGAAGCCTGTAGACTTATCTGCCGCTCGTATCTCTCGCGGCTCTGTAGAAGCTAAGAGCAGTTCTCCGGAAAGGGCGTTAGTGGTGGTGTTTTCATACCGGAAAGAAAAAAGCGGGCGCTAAGCGGAAGTAGACGAAGGAGACACGAAAGACATACAGAGGCGCCATATATGTCTTTCCTGCCTCCTTCGTCCGTTTAGCGCCCGTTTATTCTTTGCAGCGAAACGATGAACCAACTAACTGAACAAGTTTTTTAAGCGTTTTTATATGCGACCCCTCCAAACGGCCCCCCGGGCTTCACCGAAAATTCCGGCGTCCGCCATCGGCGTACATAACAGACAAAAACTTATCGCCGTATCTGCTATCTTCCCTGCAAGTGCCGTCAAAATAAGATACTCTTGGGCTGTTGCTGCCCAAAATGCCCCTTTTCTGCCGCCTGCTCACCTCCCACCCTCTTCGCCTCCTCTCTCGCTGCTCCCACGATAACCAGGGTGTAGGTCTGCTCAAATCAATTCAATTTTACTGCGCTCCACTGCCCGTGCCCAATCTACTAGAAACTTTAGACACTGCTGGACTTCTTTGAATGTCGAGGCGATGTCTATGCTCGGGCGCTAGGACTTTCTGTATTCCTTGGGTCAAAACGTTGTTTTCAACCCGTATTTTCTTCATTTGCTCTTGCAAAAATCACGCAGCCACGCATTCTTAAACAAAAGAAGGCTACATTGATGTTTTGCTTCAAATATGCGTACTGTTTCTTTTTTGCTTAACAATCTTGACAACTGTGAAGTGTGTTTCCGTATTTAGTTGTTTGAAAAATTTTGCCTATGCAAACTTCTCGTTCAAGAATTCACTTTAACTTATTTGGGGCCGGGCGACTCAATCGAGGGACAGTATGCCCCAGACCAAATATTTTGTAAGACGCGTGGTTTACACCATGGCCGCTTTTTAACACGAAAGTGTTTTATTCCTGGATGCACCAAGATTTGACTGATGTCATATCCGTGCCGGAAATCACGCCGGTGTAACCAAACAAGCGGCTTGTAAAAGCGGCGTTTAGGCTGCGGTTGTGTCGATTGCGGCGCCAGCGATTCAGGAGGCTTCGTCGTGCTTCTCAGATATGGTTGCGATGGTGGCCAGCTGTTGGGAGATCCTCTGTTAGGCAGACGGTTCTGGTGCGTCGAGCCTAGGTGCCGATTATGTTTTGTGCGGGTTCATGCGGAAGGCCTCCCAATCTGTTAGCTTGGCCACACCTATGCGGTGTTTGTGATGGGGAGAGGGGATGTAAATTTTTATGGTCACGTGGTCGCTACCCAGGGTGTCTAACTGCGTGGTCCAGGTTGGATTTGTGACGTTGCGAGTAAAAGTGAGGTAGGTAATCGTGTCTCGGGTGACGCTGGTGCCGATACGGGTGGGTTGAGTACGGTCATTCTGTAATGTGAAATGGTGGTGCTGAATGGCGTTGAGCAGTGCCGTGCCTTTCCGTGTGGCTTGCGGGTACCCCCATGTGATGTGAGAGGCGTTGAAGTCGCCTATTACGACGCAGGGTTCCGTTTTGGTATGGCTGCTTGTGACGTTCAGAAGGGCATCAATGTCGGTGAGGGGTGTTTCGGGGCGCTGTATACGTTTAGTTTATAGATGCTGGGGGTAGTGGGCTGCTGGGGAATGAGTTCAATGAGCACGTGGTCGATGGGCAGCGTGGAGGGTATCATTTGAGCGGTAAGCGTTTGGGATACCAATATGGCCATACGGGTGTTGGGGGGACTGGTATATGTATCGAATCCTCGAAGGGTAGGGTGAGGAGTGTCGGTTTCTTGCAGTGCAATCATGTCGGCTGGATGTGAGGCGAGATAAAGTTCGACGGGCGGCCTTTTTGTTTCTGCGATATTGCTGTGAGCGTTTCTGGATCCTTGTTGTCAATTTGGTTGATTGATTGTAGAGTGTAACGCGCCGATCTTTAGCGTGCGCCGAAATCTCGAACACACGGGCGTTTTTTTTGCTTTTCGCCTCCATCAGAAAAGCGGCCGCCGCGGCCGGGAAGCGAACCTCTCGGAATCTGACAACCGCGCACGTGCAACGGGCACAGCGGGGAAAAACGTTGCGGCCACGGCAAGAGTGGAGACGTAGATGTCGCGTGCTGCAGTTGCTCGTGAGGCGGAAAAACGCGTCCGTAGCCCGGTTCGTGGAGCCCCGGAAGTACGCCACGAGGGTATTTCTGCTGGGAATAGAGAAGCCTGGAAGGGAGCTAGGGCAGAGACGGGCTAGAAGTGAAACTCCGTGCGATGGAGAGGATATCACGGGAGGGGTATACGAGCATTCGTGCGTGCCAGGTTTCCATAAAGGGGACAGTATTGACCCACTCGAGCAGGTCGGGTGCCGCTCCGCGTGCGGTCGATCACAGGAGCTCGCCGTTTTCTGTGATTTTTTTTAACCTGTACAGAGTCATCAAGGCTTTTTTTCATCGTAACCCAGTGGAAGCTGCAAGTAGAGCGATCAAGCTTTTTTACCGCCATGTCGTCCTAAATCAACAACGGCTTGCCGTCCTTGTGGTTAGGAGCTTAGGAGAACATCACTATTACTCTGACTATCCGTTCCGTTTTGGGGATGGCACCGAAATGTTGGAAAGTATGTGGTGCAACATCGTATTTCATTAACATTTCGAAAAAATGTCTGTACAATTCCTCATTACTTCATTTAGGCTAAGAGATACCAAACTATAACAAACTTAACAGGTGCAAATTCTCAGCTGCCCAGCGCACGCTCAACGCTGCACAGTCCAAGGTATGGAAATCAACTTCAAATTAACAATTGCCAGAACCAAGTGGCCCATAGCCAATTCCATCCAGAAATATTATCGGATAAATGAAAAGCTGCGGCCGCCCAGCCAGCCTGACGAACATTTTGTGGAAATGCCAGAAGAAACCACAGAACAAGACCCACTTAAACGTTGCTTAGACATCAAACACACAGATCCCATGGAGACCCTGCTGCGCAGCTCTGATTCCATAATCCAGCTACGCCTTGTCCAGATGGTCGAAGAAGCCGCCAGGAACCAAAGTCCTAACGTGGACAGAAGTTGCCCCAAGAACACCAAGAAGGGTCTTTCGTGAAATGAGAGAGAATTGCTTTATTTAGGTAAGGAGCCCAGATGTCCTGGGGGGAGAGGGTAAAAGGTAGGAGAAAGAGCAGTTCAGTCCATTTTCACTGTTCACACAGTACATATTCATGCAAAGGCTCGCTGTTCATATGGGGTTTACAGTTCACTCGTTTTTCTTTTTTTGTCAGTTTTGACACAAAGTTAAACCTGGCAGATGGGGCGCATTCAGTGCACTCCAGGGGAGTCGAACAAGCTGCTACACTATTTGAAGGGACCATTCTTAAGAGCGCATTCGGTAATCATTTCAAGGGTTGGTGGATCTTCCTGTACACGGCGTATGTGTTTGGATAGCGATTTATGTACCGGGTCAAAGGCGCGCACGGCCTCTGTCGAAGGCGTGACAAAGCCAGATTAGATGAAAGTCTGGCAATTTTCGTTTGCTCCTGTTACAATGTCCTTTTTTTTTTCTCCGCGGCATTCTGAAAGGCCTGATGTACACCATCACTTTGTCTCAACATAGCAGTTTATTCAGTCCACACTAAGAAACGGTTCAGGGCTCTCTCTCTCGGTTGGCCAGCATTAAGCTGGTGGTGGTGTAAAGTTAAACGACAGATTCTTCGCATCCGGTACTTAAAAGGAAGAGGGAGCAATTTTAATGAACCAAATGGAAACACAGAAAGGTCGGTCTGTTCGTATAGTCTCTCACCTGCTACTCTGTATAAGGGAACGGGGGAAAGGGCATAGATGTGACGTGAATGATGATTGAGATAGAGGTTAGGGTATAACCAGAGTCCTTCAATACCATTCTGGTCACAAACCTTCTGCGTCACTCGATTGCAGAGCTTCATAAGCTTCCAATAACGGCCGCTACGCAACGCGGGCTGTTGTAAGGGGGGCGTCGTTTCCGGCGTGCCCGCCGTGGTCGCCATGGTATCGGCGGCAGCTCGCAGGCATTGTGTGGAGGCTGCGCGTTATGCCCCTTAGCAAGGTTTCTATCACGCGAACTTCATGAGCGAGTGCATCCTGTACAAGGTCGACGACACGGAACTTGGGTCAACAATGGCGAAGGCGTGCTGTATGATGGGCTGCCGCTCGGGCTAAAGAAGCACAGTGAAAAGGGGTCCCTCTTTTGTTTACCGACTAGCGTGGAGCTTCGAAAGAAGTGGAAAAGGGCTCTGCCACTGTTGGAAGCTGGCGCTTTTAGCTTTAACTCTAAGAAAGTTCATGTTTGAGAAAAGCATTTCGATGCTACCGCCATCATCAGAACTGATGAGCACGTCATGAGCGCGGACGTCTTGTCGCTACAGCGAAAAAGATAAATTCTTTCTGTCGCTATGAGGATCTTGGAAGGGGTCACAGCGTACCCGACAAAGCCAAAATTATTAAGTAATTAATAATACTCAAAGCGGTAAACATCGCCAAACGTATAGCGCGATGGGTGGGCCGCGTACATTGCGAGAGAAGAAGTGATCGATCAGATGTTAGGCGCGCGAAACTCGTGGTGACTTGAAAAGCCCCCTTAATATCGAAGCGTGGGGACGCAAAAGCGCTCGGCTGCATCAAAGGAGGTTAAAAAAACCTCATTGGCTGCATCACCTCACCAATTGCGCATCAGAACCCCCCACATCAAGGGCGCGCACTAACGCGCGTCCGCTACAGCTGCATATTAAAATGAGAATTCAATTCAAAGGTTTGGAATAAAACTGCTTGCTCGACCATTAAGTTCTCTTGAATTGTCTGGTTGTAGAGCGCAAGATACGAGACGAATAGAAACCAATGCGACTTCCCTTCTACTGTCTACTCGTTTTTTATCACGCTTACCCTCCTCTCCCCATTATTCCCTCGCCACGGATAGAAAGTTGACCTATTACCCGAGTCCTTTTGTGGTTCTATCACATAAACACAGTCGTTCTTTGGCCGGGCGCAAATATAAACACGTAGTCGAGCCGGTTTGGCAGAAACTGCTCGTATCGGGGAGCCAGGAAGCACGGAGCTTGATCAGCATCATATTCCAATACGTGCGAGCTACCACTTCGAGGGCTCGTAATAATGTGTGTGATAAGGTCCTGAGATACCTAATAACACAATGCGTTATCGCAATGTGTGAGAACATTTTAAACGCGCAGCGGTTTATCAGCTATGTCCGCATTCATAAGTAAGCAGTATGCTTGCGCTCCTAACGAAACAGCTCTCAGGCTCATTCGTCGTCGACGCACTGGATCCAACTCGGACCTATTTTAATTGGTGGCATCGATGCGTTCAATAACTATAAAGAAAAGATAAGAGGAAGAGCAGCGCGCACGCAGTTTCGTTGAAACTTCTGCAGAGGGGTGAGCATATAATTTAACCATTGGCGGTGGCTCGTGGTCCTGTTACGAATGGTGGCGCCTTTAACCTTCGGCCGGAGTTTCATCACCCGGAAAAGTGCCGAAGGACTCTGGTATAACTATACGCAAAAAATGCCTATACCGTGTACAGTACAAGTTCAGAAGTTCACCACCACGGGGCCTGGGTTACGATCTAGCTGCTAAACCATTGCTTCTCAAAAACGCTAGCACTGCCTTGAGCGCCCCATGAGAACGCAGCGGTCTGGTCAGGGTTTTTACGTTACATATTCTAGAGAAGCCCCTTCCTTGATAGGGCTAGCTTCGGCAAGCTGTATACAGGGACATTTGGTTGCTTGTGCTTGACGAAGGCTGTCGTCCACAGCAGTGCACGTAAAGGTGGCTTTTCAACCCAAAGGATACTGGAAAATTTTGGGTGCTTAGTGTTTTTGCGGCTATTCGTACGCTAATCGTCAACCAAACAATTGTAAAGCTGCATAATAGACAGACGATATAGCACCATAAATACTGCGCAGCGCCACTTTTAGCAGTTTCAGTATCGGTTTAAGTGAACAAGCCAAGACGAGGCAACCCAAGTGACAACACTGCTTTGGTCGTGGGTGCCTTGCCGCGTGACGTCGATCAAGCGCAGTTCACTGCGCTGACGCGGCAACATAGCTTTTCAGCAGCCGTAATGTAGTGCTCGAACCTACCAGCTGCAGTGCGTGCAAGAATAAATTTTTTTCGAAAACGTAGCTACACATCTTAGTGTCTTCATCAGAGCCGCTGGGGGAACCCTTCACGAAATCGCCGCCGTACAGCAACCTTAAACTTCCGCAGGTGAGGGGACACCTGGCTGCTGTGAATGTTTCAAATCAGCACTATGGCGTACGTTGTCTATATAGCTCGCCGGCGCTCCTTTGCGCAACACGTAATAAGTGTAGCCCGCCGTGACCGGCTGCCGAGCGCTCGACACGCCATGCGGCTGCATGTGTCTCAGCGGTCTTCGTTCTCGGCCACCTCATGCGTTGCAACAGATGGCCGAGTTAGAAACTTACCGGAGTGGTCAGAAGACAACCTGCTCGGAAGGTATTTGCACCTCAAATTCGAAATTTTGTGCCAGTACAGTTGATCATCGTTACAACGAACACTGTTATAGCGAATTATCGGCTGTAGCTAACTAAATACGAGCGTTAGTAGGGCACGCTTCATTTCCAATGACGTCATTCTTTTATAACGAAAGTGAAACTCGTGTGGGCCGCGCGCACTATCGGATATTACGAAGAAATATTTGACCAGTAGGCTGAGAAGACACTTGGAAAAACTCCTGTCGTCAGCAACTGCAGAAGTAGAAAAGGCCTATTTCTGCTCGTGGACAGTGCGAAAAACTTCATGATGCCCAGTGCTGTAAATAGGCACAAGGCAAAGGTAACATCCTTCCTAAAAAAAAATAGGAACGGGGGCCTGCGTTGCAACTAAAATGTGTTGTGTTGTAATTTCGCGTTTCATGTTCTGGTTCATTGAGCTTGAAATTACACAAGGAGGAAGATAAGGTTTACCTTGTTTATAGTAGGTTCGGCGATTAAAATAATGCATTGTTGTATCAATGATTTTTGCGGGCGCCAGATTACCGATTGGTTTGAACCGATTTTTAGCTCTACGGTTACAACGAATGTCGGATATAACGAACTAAATTACTGTCTCGATACCACTTCGTTGCAACGGGGCTCGACTGTTGTCTCAAACAAAACCTTCAACTCTTGTGGGAAGCGAGACACAAAAGCGCGGACTGTTCACGAAAACTTGTAAGGTTACTGTGGGGCTATTTCTTTGTGTAAGTCGCCAGCTTTTAGCTCTGTTTTAGGTCAAAAGTCTTAAATCCTTGTGTTTCGAGCAGGAGCGTCGTAAGGTGTGTGCGTGTGTTGCTTTGATGACAATAAAAGAAAGAAAAATGAAGCAGCCGATGACTGTCCCCCGGGTTGAGACCACCTGAATCAGTACTGATTCTAAGGGAAGAGAGATAGACAGAAAGAGAGGAGGAGCATAATGATGGAAAACACGCCGCACAACCCTCACATCACTGGAAGCATCACAGCCGGTCCGAAAGTCTGGTGTCGTTCAGAAAGTTCAACAGGGCACGCAACGAGCTTTCTCAAAGCGAAGCGGAGGACGACCGTCCGGGAACATCAGGTTGCAATGGGTGCATGGCGGCAGTCCCAGTTTTCCGTACGACGCTGTAAGCGTGGTTTCCAGGCAGGTTTCCTAGTGATGTGAATTTCCCGATGCTGCACACAATCTGCGACTTGAGAGGGAAACATTTGTGGGCCGCACCATTCGTTCGGTGGTGGGTAACTCAGCGTAGCTGTTTCGGCTTAATTAATTGGGTTGCGCGTATTCCGGAGACGAACAGTCCTGGAACATCTAAGCACTGCCAGTGGGTTACGAATGCGAAATCTCGGATGTCCAGCTAAAGGCTTCAGAGGCCTTGTATCTGACTCGCGTTGTCGAAGGGCTTTGCAATCTTTGCAGCATTGCACCACTTCGTCGTGACGCGGAGGGAAAGAGAATGACTTTGTGGTATAAAAGGCCGTTGTGGGATGTGGGAATAAGTGCAGAGAAAGATGGGTCAAACAACGGTTTTGACAGCGAAGCTGTTGTTGCTGGCCGTAATGCGAGCGGTGTGCGACGTCATCAAAAAATTGAGTCGCAGTTACTCTTACCGTTTATTGCGCACTTCTTTAGGCGTCTTACGAGGTGCGTTCGGCGCCGTCTAGGCTTGCGCGTGGCGCTCGCCAAAAATACCAAGAAAGCAGTTAATGTGCGCCCGCGCATCAAGACGGCTGGCGCTACAGACGCCCAGTTCGTGAATCCGGAAGCCGCCGGTTCTAGCGCGTGCTGACGCTTTCCACTTTGGGAGAAATGGGAAAGCCTGCGGACACAACGATCCGGGCCCGCCAATCATGCATGAGGAACACGACTATGTAGGTGGATATGACGATTACTACACTCTTAGGCAAAAAGGGCTAGGGGGACTAACGGCCTTTGCCACAATCATTAGTCCCTTTGGGGACTAAATGTGAGGGGACGAACGGTTAGACCGCCACTGGGTTGGTGCGTTCCGATACTCCCCAAGGACGAACTGCCGAGAGTCACAGAAAAAAAAATTTTTCGTCCACCAGCAGGAATCGAACCACCGACGCCCGCAATTGCACGCAAGGAACCCTGCGCGCTAACACCACACCACGCCGGCTTTTGTTTTTTTGTAACAATAACTTTATTTACAAATATATACAGAGCCGTATGCAGTGATTACAGTGGTTTCCGAGCACATCAGAACATTGCTTCACTTAAACATAAAAAGGAGGCGATCGGCTATCATGCGAGGAGAGGGTCAGAATGCTTTGCCAAGTAAGTGTAAGCCAATCGAGGAGTATTGCCCGCAACGCCGCAGCGCGTTTGTGAAACTTAATTAAGCAAGAGAGATTGCCTACAGAGCTACTTTGTCATTGCACAAAGTTTGAAGTGAATGGAATAGAGGGAAGGGAGAAAATAGAGCTCTTGGGTAACGCCATTTGTTGGTATAACTGGGCTCTAGCGTTACCCGGACCTAGCCCTCAAATTGAGTCCCATCACCTCTGCTGTTGTGACTTGAAATCCACGAGAGCTCGCGTTTCCCGATCCAGTGCGTCGCGTAACCACGCCGGCGGACGGATTGACGGGCAGATGCTTTTCAAGTGTAGAGCGTGTAGCGCTGTGCCAGGTGATGGTTTCATTGCAACTGGTCCCGGAATTCCTATCCGTGCAAGCGACCATGACCGCTGTTTGCGCTTTGGGCTTAGCGCTTTTCTAACTTGAGGGACCATTGGTCATTTCGATTCTAAGCACAGCCTCACAATCAGTTTTTTTTTCCCGTAAAGAGCAATCAACTCGTCGCCTGTTGCAATAGATGGCTGGGTGATCGGACGACTGATTTGTTTCGCACAAATTCGCAAACTAAGTGTATTCTTAGTGCTCTATACATGCGTTAAGTGCTCTAGGTATCGCGTGTGAAAGCTGTCGTCTGTGTGAGTGTCACAATAAGGAAATAGACCATAATTTCCTGCATCGACGAAATCAAATTTGGTGTTGCTTAGCCTGAATTCTTCAAGTTAGCGTCGCTAGACGATCGGCACTGGGAGATGCAACTGGGTTTTAAAGCCTTCAGCATTGTCATAGCTTTGGTGCACAAGGCAATTATGTACCGAGTGTAAAAGATAACTTCAAGACGCTTACCTGTAGCGAACAATTTTATTTTGCAGTTGTCATCATCAACTAATGCGTTTTTTCTCGTCTGTGAAACATACATATTCATTACTCTTGGGGATCAACGTTTGCTATTGTCACTAATATTTGTGTCATTGTTGACGGGCTAGAAATCTTTCATTAGCCGTTATTACCTCGCCTGAATCGGATAACCTCGCCGAGAAGCGTCTGTCGATAACGCATCGCCACTCCTTGCCATTACCCGCCGCTAGACGCTAGGCGCTTTTCTAATAATTAACATCGAGATTTTTTCTGTGGCACCATGTAAAGAACCCACTGACTGCAATGACTTGTGTTTTGGAAATCTGAAACCGTCCACAGACATATACGCGAAATTGCAACGACGACGCGATTAGGGGATTAACGACGCAGCAAAGAGACTAAGTGCATGCGTTTCATCTTCCCGTTACTCTATATAGATAGGTGGGAACGAACAGTTAGTCCGCGTTTGTGCACCCGGCACACACTCTGCTACAGATACTCCCATTGAAGATGAACTGTTGCCCGCGAAGACTAACAGCTGTATTTTAGTCCCTGTTTTAGTCATTTTTGCCGAAGATTTTACCATCACAGTGAAAAGTGACGACGGAACATGTAAATAAGCAACTTCAAACCTAATGCAATGCGTTATGGCGTGTCCTTCAGTGCTTACATAGAAAGAAATCCTCCAGCTTCGCTGTGTTTCAAGTCTTGTGCGACTTTGTGCGACCTTGGCCAATACTTTTCACGGCACTTCGGGCGTTCATTTGGGCACGTGGGAAAACAGCGCGAACTAACCGAACGCTGTCTCCTGCTTTGCGTCCCGTCAGATCCCGCTATTTCATTGCGCTTCAACATTCACCAACCAGCCAATATGATTCCTGCTCTGGTGAACTTTGCTTCACGATCCGCCTCAGCGCCTTAAATAGGCTTCGCTCCGTCTCCTAAGTGCTCCGGTGCAATTCACTTCTTCCGACGTGTACTGGGACAGTTGACGACAATGGTGAGTGTCTCTGAATTTTCTGTTGGCCCCTTTGAATGCTTCTTCAACGCTTTTTTCATCTGTGTTGTAGGGGGGTGCACGGCCACCTCGCAAAAGCCGAGTTTTCCCGCTGCGCTAAAAAACGCCTCGTGCGCTGACCCCCTACGGCGCATCCTCTCCCTACTCCAACTGCTGTTCTCGGACATTTTCCGGCTCAGGAGAGGTACCCTCAGGAGGGTTCCCCTACACAAGGGCTACAAGTAAAAAGAGTGACCGAAAAAAAAAAAAAAACTTCAGCCGCGTATCTGCTTCCTTCGCTGCAAGTGCGTCGAAAGACAATAGTTTTCTGCATCCCCCCCCCCCCCCCCCCGCAAGTACGTGTCTCTCCTCTATCCTCCGCCCACATTTCTTGCTATTACCCTTCCGTGTCGCTCCTCGCACGATAAGCACGGATGATGTTCCCGCGTTTCACTGCTCGCGCCATCAAATTTGGAACTTTTTGTCACTGTTGAACTTGGAGCACAGCCGCGAAGTCCAGGATCGCACGAGCTCTTTCCCGTATTTCGGGATGAAAATGTTGTTTTGGACGCGTCTTTCTTTCCTTTTTGCTATCTTAAATATAAAGCACACATTTAACTTCGATTGAAAAAGCACTACGAGCACTAGTTTTATTACCATTGATGTGATGCCCCAAATGCGCGTAAGGTTTTATTTTTTCCAGAACAATCCTTAGAATCCAGTGGTTCGGAGAGGGTTTGTCTATTTAAATATCTCGTTTAATAGTTTTTTTTTTAACTTTTGGCTGGCAGTGCTCTCTCCTGAGTCTCATGACTCCGTTTCCATTGCAACTAGACGAGCCATCGAGAACCTCGCTGCAATACACGACACTACATTTCTGGTGGTAGGAATCCCCGGCCACCAGTCCAACCCAAGGAACGAAACGGCCCATAGTATGAAACCTGTGTCACTCTGGGTCACTCCCAGATCTCTCATTGAACCTGCCCTCAACAACATGGTCGTTGAGCGCCGTATCCGAAAAAAGCGGCGACGTCGTCACCTCAATGAAACGGCCCCAAAGCCAGGCCCAGCTGTGCCCAAGGACATCCCTCCAGGGCTCCAGGCCCTTCTAGGCAAGACCCGCTCCAGCACAGCGGTCGCTCGTGACGCCTGCGACCGACAGACCTGGTACACTGCCTACCGACCCACCCATGCACCACCTTCTCTGTGACTGTGCCGGACTCTCCTAGAAACGACGTAGGTGTCTTCTTCCTCATCTCACGTACCTTCAAGAGTGAACAACGCCTTCTATTAATGGGAAACAACCTCTGTGACCCTGTGGAAATTTGCAGGGCGAACCGATCTAGTGAAAACCGTAGAAACGACCTAAATCGAGCGGTCATTGTGACGAGCGGCCACGCGTAGGAATTAAACCCCATCCGCCCAATGGTTCATTCCCCTCCTCCTCCCCCGCACGAGGCGTTCGACCTTTCCCGTCTAAATAAACAAATAAATTCATTCATTCATTCATTCATTCATTCATTCATTCATTCATTCATTCAATGGCCGTATGGCTGAATCGAGGCACACATGTACATACAGGCATACCATGATGCTAAGTAGCCCGTGAAAGCTATTGTCTGTTAAGTTTTTTATCTACTTTCACGCTTTCGTGACGACGCGCCCTCCGTTAAGGCGGCTACCCCCGTCTTTGTGTACGGGCGTGGGAAAAGTCGGGGAAGCTTTCGCTCACGCGCAAGACTTAATTGGCCAAGCGGTTGTAGGTGAGCATTGCCGGACACGCAGTTAATGTTCAGCATCATTGTTTATTTGCATAGTTGCGGGGCTAGTAATCGTCGTCATATGCATTCAAGAGGCCGCCGTCTCCTTCGCGGCGAGTGGTGGATGCGAAGTCAACGTCAGCATTAAACGTAGCTTAATCTACGTTAAGCTGAGGAAACATTCTCCGCCTGGTCCAACTCGTGATTCTCCCAACTAAACCACCCTAAACCCACTTTACAATATGTGAAAATAATTTCTAATTTATCGCAGTTGCTCAAATTATGACCACATCATGTGCAGCTTTCCCGCTCATGGCAGTCCTTTTAACAGTGATTACTCTGCAATGTTTCAGCAAAATGAAAAGTTCTTTTGCACAGCTAATATTTGGGGTGAATATTTGCTTTGTGCAGAGTTTCAAGTCGCGCACGTTGCGCGGCTGGGTTCTTGAGCCATGGGAACTATCCCATTGAAATGCATGGGGAGTTAGATTTGACAGCGAATTACACAAACAAATAGTCACAAACCTGAAATGTTCTTTTAGCCTTTTAATCTTCACGTTGGCTTCTAGCTTTATGCCAAATATCATTTTCCTACAGTGGTTTTGCTAGGTTCCCGAGAGGTTGTAATTTTGAGCGAGAAAGCTGGGTATGTACTAAAGCTTCGCTTTTCCGCTGTGAAAGGTTCCCTAATATACATCATATTTTTCTCGCTCTCTTCATTTATTCTCCGCTCAAATGTAATACGTTGGGCCGAGGTGCGTCATTGTGTGATTTCGCGTGCCCGTGTTGCGATAACGTTTTTAACGGAGACGCTGTTTAGCAAATTCTGGTTTTTTGTGTCCGCAGTTGAATCCAAGAAATTGCCGAGCATACGCACGTGAGCGCGGGCCTCGCGGCGACCGCCCGGCAGTTAACAAACCAAGAAAATGCCGAGCACTCGTTTGCGCATGCGTCGCGGCGACCGCCCAGCGCCCCCGAAACACGTTTGTGAAGCCAAGCATACCCAGCAAGGAAGATTAGCCACGATTGGCCAGGTTTGATCAGAGAGAGAGAGTAAACTTTATTCAATTTGCCAGCTGTGTAGCTTAGTCGTCGGCCGTGAGCCCTTGGGCTCTGGAAGCGTCCTCAGCCAGCTGGACGGCCCAGAGTTGATCTTCCGGGCTGGAGCTGAGCAGCACGGTCTCCCACTGCTCACTGTTAGTGATTGTGCGGCCATTTGTGATCGCCTGCGGACACTGCCATAGCATGTGCGCCAGGTCCGCTCGTTCCTGACATCTATGACACTGGGGGGAGTAGCGCCCTGGGTAGCAATAGCTATACACTAGGGGATTTGGGTACGAGTGGGTCTGTAGCAGTCGCCAGACCACCGAATGCCGTTTACTGAGGGATGGGTGCGCGGGTGGGAAGCGGGCCCGGCCTAAACGGTAATGACCGATGATATCACTGTACCATAACAGCCTGTCCCTGCCTGACATTGGGACGAGTTCCGCATCGGAAGGGCCGTCCGCTCGGTCGGTAAAGCCTCGAGCGGCTTCGTGCGCAGACTCGTTCCCTGCAAGGCCGGAGTGGGCGGGGGTCCAAATTAAGTTGATCTTGCCTGTCCGGTTTTCGAGGTGGAGACCAGAAATGAGGATTGCGGACGCCTCCCTTGATATGTGTCCTCGTGAGAAATTTAGAATTGCTGATTTGGGAGTCGCTGATGATTGTCTTGATTTTTGTGGAGGCAACCATGGCTAAAGCAATGGCTACCTCTTCTCCAACCACCGAGTCTCTCGCTCGGATAGAGCAGGAGGCGATGGTGTTGCCCTGATTGTTGACCACCGCTATGGCCATTGCCTCGCGACCAGCGTAATCAGCCGCGTCCGCATAGGCAACGTTCTCCACTTTCGCAAAGCGTCTTTGCAGGGCACGGGCTCTGGCCTCTCGCCGCCCCCTGTTATGTGTAGGATGCATATTACGCGGGAGCGGAGAGACCTGAATATTTTCCTGTATTGTTGACGGGATCGCGACACTAGTAGGCGCACTGTGGGGGTGAGCTATACCCAGCGAGTCGAGTATGTGGCGCCCCGTTGTGCTGTAGGTCAGCCGTACGAGTTGCCCTAGCCGTTGAGCCTCGATCAGTTCGTCCAGACTATTTGTCAGGCCCAGGGCCTCAAATCGCTCGGTGGACGTGTTTAGTGGGAGACCGATGGCCCGCTTGTAGGCTCTGCGGAGGAGAGCGTCTATTTTAATTGCCTCTACCCGCTGTAGCCGGAGGTACGGAGTGGCGTACGTCACCCGACTTATTACAAAGGCCTGCACGAGGCGTAGGAGGTTGGCTTCTTTCATTCCGTGGTTGCGACCAGCTATCCTGGATATTAGCCTGGTTGTTTGGTGCACAACTTTTTCGAGCGCTGGCAACGATTCGGAATTGCGTCCATTCGCTTGTATTCGAAGCCCAAGAACGCGAATACTCGAGACGATGGGAATGCGGTGCGAACTGGCGGCAAAAAGTTGGATTGAAGGGGGAGTGGAAGTAGATTTCCTCCCTCTACTGGTGGGACGGTAGATAAGAAGCTCTGATTTTTCGGGTGAGCAGCTGAGGCCCCGGGGTGTAACGTATTTTTCGACTGTGTTTATGGCTTGCTGGAGAGTGTCCTCAATGTGACCGTCACTACCGCCGCACACCCACAGTGTTACATCGTCGGCGTAAAGACTATGCTGGAGCTCTTCTATGCTATTGAGGAGATTGGGCAGACCGATCATTGCAACGTTGAAAAGGAAGGGGGAAAGAACCGAACCCTGAGGGGTTCCCCTACTGCCTAGGTGAATTTTGTCTGATTTAAGTCCGCCAATAGTGATAGTTGCTGTTCGATCGGTGAGGAAGTTGCGAATGTAGTTGTACACCCTTCTTCCGATCCCCCGGCTGTTGAGATTCTCTAGGATGGCCGAATGTTTGACGTTATCGAAGGCTTTAACGAGGTCGAGCCCGAGGACGGCACGAGTATCTGTTGACGAGGAGCGCGCTCCGTCAATAACGTCGTGTTTCAGTCGAAGCATCACATCCTGTGTCGAGAGTTTGGGGCGGAAGCCAATCATGGTGTGTGGGTATAAAGAATTTTTTTCCATGTAGGCGTTGATCCTGTTTAGGATTACATGCTCCAGAAGTTTTCCTACACAAGAGGTGAGGGAAATTGGACGAAGGTTTTCAATTTGGAGCTTTTTTCCGGGTTTAGGGATGGTGGTTACGTTGGCCGTTTTCCATTGAGCGGGAATGTGGCCCGCGTCCCAACACACGTTAAAGTAGCGCGTGAGAGTCTCGATGGAGTCGTCATCTAGGTTGCGGAGTATCTTATTTGTTAAGCCGTCCGGCCGGGCGCTGAGCCGATCCGGAGGGCCGCAACGGCATCCCGTACCTCGCTTAAGGTGATGGGACTGTCGAGGGAAGGCGTTATCACTGCCCGAGTAAGGGGGGAGCGTTTCGGTAGCCGAAGGGGAATGTAAAGATCCTGAAGGGCCTGGAGAAGCTGTTTGTTGGTTCCGTTAAATTTGTGGAGGACAACATTTAGATTGTGTCGTTGCGTGGTCTTACTTTTGTCAGGGTCTATTAGACAACGCATGATCCGCCATGTCTTAGCCATCCCGATCTCTTTCTCCATGCGATCACAAGCCGCGTGCCAATTTTGTCGCAAGAGTTGCTGAGTATAGTCTTCGATTTCCCTGTCAAGTCGGGCAAGCCGACGACGCAGGTTGCGATTTAGTTTATATTTGCTGAGTCGATTTTCGTAGACTGTTCTTGGCTTTCCCCCATGTGAAGAAGCCGTGCGTCTGCTTGAAACAGGCCTGCCTCTGCGGGTATACTTTTTGGGAGCTGTGTCAGCATCTCGACGTAGTTGCTCAGCCCATGCCTCAATATCGACTATCTCTGCCGCTCCCGAGTCGAAATTTTTAGTCAGAGTGGGAAGCTCGTTCTGCTGCACGAATTTTTCGAAACGCGTCCCAGTCGACCAGTCGAAGCGTTTTTCCAGATTTATGCGTAACGCCACCGAAGACGCTTGTGATGGCTACGATGTAATGGTCGCTACCAAGATTTTCTTGCGTGTTAAACCACGTGGCCTCTCTCCGCATGTTTTTAGTGAAGCATAGGTCAGGCGTCGTGTCTCCACTCACACTATTGCCGATTCGGGTTTTGGTACAATGGGTCTGTAACAAGGCTGAGACCTTCTTGTTGGGCGTCTAGCCAAAGGCTACGACCCTTAACGGTATCCCGTTTGTATCCCCACTCGGTATGGTGGGCATTGAAGTAGCCTACAATAAGTAAAGCGTGGCCACGGGAGATTTCGAGAGTTTTCCTTAGGAGGTTGGTGAATTTGGACTTGTTCTTGGGCGGGCTATATACGTTTAGGACAAACATGCTACCGCAGTTCTTTTTTCGGGTTGGAATTAACTCTACGAGAACGTGCGCCGCCGACGCTGTGTCCGCGCCGGTCTCGTGGCGAATGGCCGTGAGGTTGCGCCTAACGAGGGTGGTGACAGCCGGTTTTTATTTGGATGATGCCACGGCTGTGTCTTCCTCCTTGTTGGAGAAGGATTTGTAATTCTGGAGCCTGGCAGAAGCGCCAGTTTAAAAAAAAAAAAAGAACTCCAGCGTTCGCCGTAATCGGGGCAACACTTGCTCGGAACGAGAAAGACGCCCCTCCAAGGCGATGCCGAATGATTAGCACTTCCAAAAAATGAAAGAAGCTCACACTTATATAAACAATGATAGAGTAAAAGGTCGTTGCGGCACCGAAGAGGGAGGAAATCGGCTGAAATCATGGACTTAAAGCTTCGTGATGGTCGTGAAGGTTGCGTAAAGCTTCGCTACCTTACTCCCTTCATTTTTTAAAGGCAGTGGCTATTTTGCCGGCAGCCGGCAGATTAGCCTGGGAGAAAAGTTGCCGGCAGTTCCTTCCCATTGGCTGGCCCAGACCACGTGATTATTCTGCCGGCATATTTCCGCGGGGGCTATTTTGCCGGCTGCCGGCGCATTTTCACAGTTGCTATTTTGCCGGCAGCCGGCACATTAGCCCGGGAGAAAAGTTGCCAACAATTCCCCGGCAATGCTGCCCCTGGGCGCCAATGCTGCGGCAGCTTGAGATGTCAACTTCAACTGCGGTGGAAGGCGCTTGAGCTCGACCAACGCCGGGCCATCCGGCTCTGCCTGGGCCTCCCCACACCGATCTCCTGTGGCGGCCACGTACACCGAGGCAGCCACTTGGCCAATCGAGCTACGGGCCTTCCAGGCAGGCCTGCGTCACATTGACCGCCTGCAAAAAAGCCCGGACGGGGTCGCCCTGCTGCATTGGTTCCGTGCCCGTCCAAACTCACAGATGGGCATGCTGCTGCTCATCTATGAGGAGGACATCCTGGTGCCGCAGCGACCCCCTCTGGAGCCTCCACCGCCCGGCACAGGAGAGGCCCTAGACATCAACACCAAGCTGCCTGGGGTGCGCAGCAAGAGGGCCACTCCGCACCGGGCCATCTATCAGGAGGTGGCTGCCCTGCTGGAGAACAACGCCAGCCTCCACGTCTTCACGGATGGGTCGGTGCTCCCCCGCACGGGCAATGCGGCAGCCGCCTGCACTGCCCGGCACTTGGCGCCAGCCGGGTGTGCCGCCTGCCCTTCCCGCTCGTCCACCACCGCGGAGCTGGCCGGCCTGCACCTGGCTGCGGACCTGCTGCTCGAGCGGGCAGGCCCAGACGGACTCCCGGCAAGCCCTCCTGCGGCTGCAGTCAGATGACCAACCGGGCAGCTCCAGTGGACACGTGGAGCGGTCTCTGGTGGCCAAGCTGCACGCGGTGGCCTCTCGCGGCTGCACTGTGCAGCTACACTGGCTGCCGGCCCACATGGGCATCCCGGGCAATGAGGCGGCCGACGCTCTGGCCAAGGGTGCCCATCAGCCAGGTACCCCCGCCTCCCAGGACGTGACGGCGTTTGACGCCCCACGCCAAATCCTGGCCCGAATGGCCCTGACCAGACACCCGGACTCCCGAGTAGTTTCTGGCCAGGCCCCGCCTGTTCTGCCAGGGCGCCTCACCAGGGACGTCCGGAGCCTGCTGCTCCGGGTGCGCCTCAACTGTTGCGAGGTGGCGGCCCTGCTGCACCACCAAGGACGACGCGCCTCCCCCGCCTGTGCCGACTGCCCCGAACCCGAGACGCTGGAGCACCTGCTCCTGTCCTGCCCCGAGCACGCAGCACACAGAGCAGTGCTGCAGGCTGCACTCCAGCGTCTCGGACGGCCCAGACACAACCTGCAGGACCTGCTGTTCCCGACGGGTCCTGCCAGCTCCCGTCGTGAAGTGTTCCGACACCTCCTGGCATTCCTCGAGGCCACTGGACTAACCCAGCGCCTGTAGCTGAGGCTACTCAACGAACACTTGTGCCGCTGTCGCTTATGTAAAGCCCCCCCCCTCTTCTCTCTTTCTCTCTCTCTCTCTCCTTTCTTCCTGTCTTTCTCTTTCACACCTTTTCCATTCCACCCCTAGCCTCCTCCCAAGTCTTTTATCCCCTCTTCCCCTCCCCACCGCACTGGGTTGTATGCAGGTGAGCTCCCTACTGAGCTCAATAATATCCCCAGTGCACTTTCCTTTCCTTTCTTCCATCCAATCACTTCTCTCTCTCTCTGCCGAGCTTGAGGAGAAGAGTGGTTGGTACTGTTCAATGAATTACGTCAAGTTATAGACACGAGTCGGCAAGATTGCGGCGGGCATGTCGAACTTTGACTCAGCCCGACGCGAACTTTGACGTGCTTGTTGCCACTTGCGATGTGTGCGTAGCAGCAAGCAGGCGAGAGCTAAAGTTTGGCAGTGTGGTGATTGTGTATAAGTCGCTGCTTTTAATCTGTCTGATTGTGTTTGGTATATGAACGCAAAATTAGATGTTTTTTGGACGTCTGCCTGCTTTGCATAATTCCATGCAGAAATATATATGTCTTTACTGAAGTTAGTGTTTAAAATTTCATAGCACTGAAATAAACCGTGGTGAATTCTAGCCATGCAATCTTGATTTTTCGGCTGATCATTTCTTTATTGTGCGACTTTGCTTGAAATTCTACAAAGGAAACACCAGGAACATTCACTTGTCCGTAATCAAAGTGTCAAAGTTCGCGTCGGGCTGAGTCAAAGTCAACATGCCCGCCGCAATCTTGACGACTCGTTTCTATAACTGACAGTAATCCACTGAACAGTACCGAATCAACCTTTTCCCCTCAAGCTCGGCAAAGCTCGAAAACTTGTCCCCAACGTTAAAGCAAGTTAAAGTTGACATCTCCGGCTGCCGCAGCATTGGTGCCCAGGGGCAGCATTGCCGGGCAATTGCCGGCAACTTTTCTCCCGGGCTAATGTGCCGGCTGCCGGCAAAATAGCAACTGTGAAAATGTGCCGGCAGCCGGCAAAATAGCCCCCGTGGAAATGTGCCGGCAGAACAATCACGTGGCCTGGGCCAGCCAATGGGAAGGAACTGCCGGCAACTTTTCTCCCAGGCTAATCTGCCGGCTGCCGGCAAAATAGCCACTGCCTTTTTTAAACATAATCTATATCGAACCGATCGCGACCGTATCGCACCTGTCGCCACCGCATGTCCAGAAAGAAACGCTGTTCTTTTTTCAGAGCGAGCTAACATCCGTTCCGCCGCCTACAGATTTCGGGTCACGTGCCATTCGTTCTGCTCGCGCAGGCATGTGGTGTTCACTGGGGTTCTTAGATTCACAGTCTCGGAATCACCGTGTATAGTCAAAGCGTGCGCCTAGGAAATTCAGCGCCATGGGAAAAAGTGTGAAACGAATGTCCGATTGCTTTTATTGGAGTCCGTGGTGAGTTTGCAACTGATAAGAGAACAGCAACCGCGCGGTGGGTTTAATTTGACACACGGGTCATATCGGTCTAAGTTGCGGCAGCCTCAGCAGAGCGTAGTTAACCTCATGGCGGGATGCGTCGCAGCGAGTCAACAACTAGCAATCACGAGTGCCGGTCACAATAGGCAGAGACACGTGGCCAGTGTTCAACAATAACACATCTGGGCGCCCTTTACGGACAGCTGTCACGCTCTACACCGACCTTGCGGGTCGCAACGTTGGACGCCAGGTCGGCGGAGCAGCGTTGTTGCAACGTAGTCACACTACTGCGAAACTAGGTTACTTGTTGGGCCATTCAACGAAGCGAAGCGTTCCATCGAAAATGAGAAATTAATAAACTAGTTGGAGCGTCAGGTGATTTATTATTTATGTAGGGAAGGTACAGAAGTCATTGAAGAAGACGAAGTGAGACGCCGCAGTACGTACACACTCTTACCAAAAAGGAGTAAAATGGGGACTAAAATACAGCCGTTAGTCTTCGCGGGCAACCGTTCATCTTCAAGGGGAGTATCTGTGGCAGTGTGTGTGCCGTGTGCACAAATGCGGACTAACTGTTCGTCCCCGCCGATCTATAAGGAGTAACGGGAAGACGAAACGCATGCATTTAGTCTCTTTGCTGCGTCGTTAATCCCCTGTAATGGCTTCGTCGCAGCCATTTCACGCGTGTGTCTGCGGGCAGCTTTGGATTTCCAAAACTCACTTCACTAAAGTCAGTGGGTCTTTCACATGCTGCCACAGGGGAAAATATAGATGTGAATATAAGATATGAGACTACGGTTAATCAAGCGGCGCGTAATGGCAAGGAGCGGCGAAGCGCCATCGACAGACGCCTCTCGGTGAGGTTATGTTGATACGCGGTGTTGCGTACGATTCGAGCGAGGTAATAACAGCCAATGAAAGATTTCAAGCCCGTCAACAATAACACGAATATTAGTGACAATAGCAAACGTTGATCCCCAAGCGTAATGAATATGTATATGTTTAACAGAGGAGAAAAACGCATTAGTTGCTGATGACAACAACTACAAATTAAAAATGCTCGCTACAGCTAAGCGTGACGAAGTTATATTTCACACTCGGTACATAATTTCTATGTGCACCAAAGCTATGACAACGCTGCAACTGCTGTAAAACCCAGTTGCATTCTCCAGTCCCGATCGTCTAGCAACGCTAACTTGAAGTATTCAGGCTAAGCAACGTCGAATTCGGTTTTGCCGATCCAGGAAAATATGGTTTGTTTCCCTATTCTGACACTCATACAGACAACTGCTTTCACATACGATACCTAGAGCACTTAACATATTGTTACGTGGCGCAGAACATGAACCATGAGATGCGGACGATGTATTTTACAATATTTACATGGCGGCTATCACTGAGCTCGCACAGGCTGCACGCCGACCACTCCTTCGTCGTCGTCGAAGGTGGTACACCGGGCATTGTCCACCTGTTCCGTAACAATATGTATCGAACACTAAGAATACACTTAGTTTGCGCTAATCTGTGCGGAAACAAATGAGTCGTCCGATCGCCCAGCCATCTATATCGACTACGTAGGCGCTCCTCTGCGAGAAAAAAAAAAAACTATGTTGTGAGGCTGTACTTAGAATCGAACTGAGCAATAGTCCCTACAGTTAGCAACGCGCGGTCGCGTTCGCTTGCACGGATAGAAATTCTGACACCAGCTGCAATGAATTCGTCGCGGTGTGCACAGCACTACACGCTGTACACCTCAGTATTATCTCCCGCAGCGTCCGTCCGGTGGGAATTCTTTGTGCCGCGCGGTGCGGGCTGCCTCTTGTGCATGCGGGAGGCTGGAGACGGCGGAGCACGTGTTCCTAGAATGCAACACCGCGCGTTATTTCTGGGATGAGGTACAGTGTTTTCTAGGCGTCCACTGGGATAGGCGGGTCACCGCTACCTGGACGTTCCGACCGAGCATTCGCAGCTGTGCGAATGCGTCATTACACTGGGCCTACACTCGCTATGGCGAGCGCAAGTGGATGCGGTGGAGTATGCTCCCACCCCGAAGCCAGCATGGAGGCGTTTCGTCCACAAGGTGGAGTGTATACGGTCAATGCGCTCAGGGCACCCGACTCGGACATGGAACTGGGCCAGGCCCTTGCGCGCTGCTTCGGCGCGACGGTATAGCTTTTAAAACAAAGGAGATGGAACGCTTTCACTGGATAAAACCAGCGCGAACTCATACGAATACGAAGGAAGTGTACCACAAGGACAACCGCTGGCCTAATGCTGTCCTTGTGGTACACTTCCTTCGTCTTCGTCCGAGTTCGCGCTGGTTTTATCCAGGAATGTCTTTCCAACTAACCCAGCTTGCAACCCCCCTGCTTGCACTGGCTATGAAGCCAGCAACCGGCCAGGTTGCAACGGAACACAACCCCTTTTTTTTCCGTAAATGTGCGCTGCATATAGTATGAGTGTGATTTCCCTTAAGCAGGGTAACACGCCGGTCTGGAATGCGTCGGCAACAATGTAACAAAATGTAGCAGCATGTATAGTAATGTGTCCTTCCCTATACACTGCATATTTATTATGTAAATAAACCTGTTTTAGTTGGGAAAAATGTCTGGTGGTGTGGTCTAGTGGTAGCGCGTTGGATTCCTTGTGTAGAATTGCGGGCGTTAGTGGTTCGATCCATGCTGGTGGCGGCTGTTCTTTTTTTTTTTCTTCAACTGCGTTTCAGTAGTTTGTGCATGGGAGTATCGGAATGGACCACCCGGGTGGCGTACTAACCGTTCGTCCCCTCACATTTAGTCCCCAAAGGTAGTAATGGTTGTGGCAAAGGCCGTTGTGCCACCGAGGACGACCTTTCAGTCCTTTTTGCCTAAGAGTGCATAGTCTTTGTCGGCTAACCTGAACTGTTCTTTAGAGCATACACAAAACAGGCATTATTTTCCTGTTAAAATTTCCACTTGCTCGATAATTCTAGTGAAGAATTATTCCTTCCCGCCCCATGGTTTTATCATGCTGCCACAACTTCTTTCATCATAGTCAGCATGGGTTTCGCTCAGGATTATCCTGCGACACGCAACTTGCTTCATTCTACAATGACATCAGTTCCAGCGTTGACCTAAATATACCCACCGATGCCCTCTTTTTAGACTTCGAAAAGCATTTGACAAAGTTCCGCATCAACGACTACTGCTCAAACTTCCTTGCTTAAACATTAATACATCAACGTTCAGTTGGATTCGTAGTTGTCTAACCAATCGGCAACAAGTTGTGTACGGTAACAACCATTCATCTAACCCCCTTCCCGTAATCTCTGGCATCCCACAGGGCACAGTACTCGGACCCCTACTTTTCATAATTTATATAAATGACGTTCCAGCTAACATTACATCAAATATTCGCCTGTTTGCAGATGACTGCGTCGTGTACCGTCTAATAAAAAGCCCTACTGATATCGCTATACTTCAAAACGACCTTAACCTCATTGAATCCTGGTGTAACGACTGGCTAATGTCTTTAAACGTAAATAAGACATCGCTAATATCATTCCACCGTAGGCAACATTATCAGCAAGCGACGTACACCATTTCCGGCTCCATAATCTTAACAGAAGAATCCTATAAATACGTCGGCGTAACATTCTCAAGCAACCTCACCTGGTCCACTCACGTTAACAACGTAGCATCCTCCGCTAATCGTGCGCTGGGTTTACTTCGTAGGAATTTAAAACTTGCTCCCTCATCAGTGAAGTTTTTAGCTTATACCACATTTGTTCGCCCTAAATTAGAGTACGCATGCTCGGTTTGCGACCCTCATCAATTTAATCTATCTAACTTACTCGAATCTGTACAAAATCGCGCAGCCCGGTTAATCTACTCTGTGTACTCTTATCATTCCAGCGTTTCCGAACTTAATGCTTATGGCCACCTCAACAACCTAGAATTGCGTCGTCATATATCTCGACTCTGTCTTTTTCCCAAATTTTATCACGCTCCTTTTAACGTTCCCGCCATCTTGCCTGCTCATCTATTATCCAGCCGTACAAACCCTCACCGAGCCGTTTATCCACCGCCAGCACAAACTACTGCTCATCTTCGCTCCTTTTTTGTTGCAACCGCCCGGGACTGGAACAACTTGCCTGCCTTCGCCATGCACCTCTCCGACCTACATCTATTCAAGACCGTTTTCAATCGCTAATTTGTTGCTGATCAGCAGCAAATTAGCATAATCGATTATGCCCATCCCTCACGTAATACCCCGACTGGGGCCTTTAAGGTACTAAATAAATTAAATAATTAATTATTTAATTACCTTCGGTAATAATTTGGCCCCTTTAAAGTCAAAGTTTCGAACAACCGCTGACGTCACTTGAAGATGTCATTTCGCGCTCTTATGAAACAAATGAATTTTTGAGTTCGCATTTCCCGCGCCTGCATCACATGAAAATTCAAACAGAAAATTTGTCTTGCAGACTACCCCACCCCCCTTTTTAAAACTTCAATCGACAATCTTAATTGTATTAGGCCTCGACACATTAATCGTTACTGTTTAACTATAGCGTATGTATACCATAACGTAAGTATTCCGAGTTCCCAGTACAAACTTCCACAACCGCCCAATACAATCAAACGGTGTGATGGAGATGTTCACGCCTCTTTTTCATTATATTCACTGCTTATATTTCGCGCTCATACTCTGTAATACCAATCTCCTCTCAAGAGTCCATAAACTCAACGTACAACTTTGCTTCAACCGAAACAAGGCAGCTACAACTACTCGAATCCAGTGATTGCGAATAAAAGTGGCTGTATTGTCTTACCATTTCACGGCAATATTGGAGCACTACCGACTTGATATCCCACACCACACATCGATGTCACCAAGGAAGAAAGCGTAATATTTCGTCGCCTCCAAACAAACACATACGCACACGAAATAATCATGCACCGCATTTACCCCACGCAATTTCCGTATCTCTGCCCATATTGCGACATACCCGACACCATCCTGTGGAGTGCCCTTGCGAAGACCGCCGCCCAGACCCACCTGTGGATAGCCAAGCATCATCAGCAACCCTGACTGCCGCACCACAAGATATTGCAAGCACGCATACAACCAGTCAACCCGACATTGCTGAAAAGTGGGAGGGTACTGCTTGTTTATGAGGATCCGGATAATCTGGTGAACCGGGCGAAGACAGCAGCCACCACCAGAGGTTTCCTGGGCTGAGGAGACCTACCACCTCGGACCGGCAAGGACCAAGTCCTAGTTAGTCTTTTCAGACAATAAACGTTTAATTTTCTCTCTCTCTCTCTCTCTCTCTCTCTCTCTCTCTGCATCTGTCGAGCACATGTTCTGCATTCCCAGTTTGTTTCCCCCTTGCGCTCTAAGCACCTGAATCCTTTGAACACCGCGCTGTCATCCGCCGTGCGTGGCTTCATTTTTTCCGAGCACAAGAGGAGTCTTCGCTTCCCTCCATTGAATCATATATTTGCTGTAGCTCCAGGCACGGCGTACGTCGGCCACATAAGCTCTACGTGCATGTCAGAAGCCTCTGCAGCATCCTGAGGCCTATTCGCATGCTCTGAATCAAGAGAGAAGGCAAACTTCATCGTCCGAAGAGCCTAGGCCTCGGTCCTATGTTGAAGTCTTGGGTCTACCGGGTCCACATAGTCTTGAAGTATGTTTGCGGGAAGCCGGTGCACGTGTTTCCGCAGCGCTTCCTGGGCAGCCTGGGTGTTCGCGGTATGCATCCAGAGCTCCCAGAAAGTGATGGAGGCCCGGTATTTGGCAAGGGACGGCCGGGTGTACTCTTATTACGAATATGGGGTGTATGGGTAGCCAGAGCTAACCAACTTCGGTATGAAGGAACGATAGTCCCGCGCGAGAGCCGGGAGGAGACATAGAGAAGCGTTTCGACAGCAGAGCTCTTAAGGCACAAGTCCTCCTAGCGTGGAAAAAACAGACCCCGAAAACACGTGAGCCCGCGCCTCGCGGCGACCGCCATGGTGCAGTTCAGACTCGATCGTGCGCTTACGGCACATTCTCAGCTCCCACTTTCGTCGTCGTCGTGTAGCGACAGGTGCGCCACGGTTCCGTTGCGCCGTAGCCGACGACGACGAACCTGTCAAGCCATACCTTCACAGTCCACTTGAGGTGACGGCCACCAGATCAGCTGACGAAGAAGTGTAAGACTACCAAGGCGAGGACGCGCTACGGGGGATCTGACCTACGCGGCTGTGCCGTCGGAAGATGATGACGAAAGAGATCACGACGACTGCTACCGAATAAACCATTTTATGATTTTAATGATCTTTGCTTTAAAGTGCCGTCCAAAACGTCTTTGCACCGCTGGGGTCGGGCTGCTCCCCTTCTCCTGGGATCCGCTGTGAGTTTGGGAAGCTAGTTCGGCCCCAGCCCTGGTGTTTCTCCCGCCTTGCACCGCAAATGCAAGCTGCGCCACTTTTTATTGCTCACTTGGCCTATAGGCATGGTTGAGCCGGGGAAGGGCAGCTCTGCGGGCCCGAGCCCTGTCGACCAGGGCGCACTGGGAGTGGGCGTCCGACGCTGACAGCAAAGAACCGACAATATTACAGCGGGGAAGAAAGTAGAAGACAGGTGTTATCGGTGCGTTCAGGACTGGCTCAGAGGCGGACTTGTGTTTCATGGTCTCTTGGTGCATGTGTGCGCCCATCTTCCCCGATCAGTTACGGCGCCAGAGATGCCCGCGCTGACGCAGAGAAAGAGCGATAGCAGGCACGCTGGGGAGGAAGGGGCAGGGGCGATCCGAAATGCCCGAGCAGAGCCATGAAGTTCACCGGGAGCATTCGCACTCTGGCAGGGCGCAACATCCCACTCGAAAAAACTTTAAAAGGTGGAATTTATGGAGCACCCGTCGAGGGCAAATGTTCAAGTCGGGGCGAGTTTCTGCCGAGAAAAATATTCTCACGTGCTTCAAATCCAGCTCTAGGGCTCAAAAGGAAATCCATTCAGCTTCTGCAGGAAGTTACAGCAAATTTTGTGAGGGCTAACGTAGCCAGAAAAATAAGATCGTCATAAAATGGTGCTAGCCCGGCATAGAACAGGATGTGGGCGAAGCACTGCTTTAGGCACGGAAAGCGACGACTTGCCTCCGCTGTAATTCCGATGTAAAAAGCAACCTGTCAACGGTACAGGTGTTGTTTCTTGTTCGAATATGCTTTTCTCCCTGCGCAACATTACCTTCATGATGAAAACAAATATTTCCTTCTTCTTTTTGAGCTGATGGAAAACTTTTGGCTTGTTTTCTGTCGGAAACCGACGCGAAACGAGACCGCAAGTTCATACTGAGACACCTCACATGACATCTTCCTAGCCTAAGTGCAAGTTCAGAAGTGTGCGTTCTGAACTCGCAAGCAAGTTTTATGCATACTTATAAATAACAGCGGCCGAACGCGGGTGCATGGCGACGTTAAACAGAGCGGAAGCTTATTTTCTTTGCGGAAGGGAAATGAAGTATGCTTCGCTTGCTTTTACTTTCCTGTGTAGCAGTTCCCTGATGCAGCGTCTTGGGGCGAAATCTGTGCTGCCATTCATCATCATCATCATAAACCTGTCTACGCCCGCTGCACGGAAAATACCTCTACCGTATATCTCCAATTAAACCGGTCCTGTGCTAACTGCGACCAATTTATCCCCGCAAACTTTTTGGTCTTATCTTCCCATCTAACTTTCTGCCGCCCCCTGCCCCGCTTGCCGTCTCTAGGGATCCACTCTGTTACCCTCAGTGACCAAGGGTTATCTTGCCTTTGAATTACATGCCCTGCCCACGTCCATTTCTTCTTCTTAATTTCTACTAATAGGTCCTCAACACGTGTTTGTTCTCTGACGCTATCCGCTCTCTCCTTGTCCCTTAATGTTGCACCTATCATCTTCCGTTCCATTGCTCGCTGTGTCGTCCTCAATTTAAGTTGAACCCCTTGGTGAGCCTCCAAGTTTCTGCACCGCAGGTGAGTGCCGGTAAGATGCAGCTGTCATACACGTCTTCAGGGACAATGGTAGGCTGCCATTCATTACCTGGAGACGCCTGCTGAATGCATTCCACCCCATTCTTATCCTTCTGTTGCCATAGTGAAGCGAAAATAGGCGTGGAGTGCACATGGCGTCAAACTGGTGGGCGCTCTTACGCACGACTGCGTAGCAGCGGTTGCGGCAGGGAGACCGTGACACTCGGGCTCGACTACTGCGGTGCTAAAAGCGGCTCCTCAAGTTGCGGAGCTAGGGTTGCCGTTGAGAAAACAATAGGGGAAACGAAGTCTCGTGCTTGGGCGGAAACTCGCGGCCCCGACGTGAGATCGGAAATCAAACTGCCGACCTGGCACTCCGTAGTGCAACGAAGGACCTAAATACACTGTTTTTTTTGTTGTTGTTGTTGTCCGGGCTACGCGTGTTTGAGTGTTGGAGTGTTCATTGTTTTCGTCGCAGCCATTGTAGGGACTATCTCCATATCGCGAGTTTCACGCATTGACGTGGATACCCCCAATTCAGCAGTGGCCCCTTCCGTAATGTACGCGTATGTTACCTGTTTCGCGAGTAAATCACCTGCTTGGTGGCCTCGCCGGGTATACAACAATGTAATCCGGGGTTGACGTACGAAGGCGACTTAGTGGCGTAAGAAACGACGTTCAAGCGCGGGGAAATGAGCCAGTCAAGCAGGAAAGCTACTCAAATGGTGGCGAAACTTGCGCGTGTTGGTACTGAATCGAAGCAGCGATATACTTAAACAGATCATCATACAGGTATTCACATTCTGGTGATCCGTCGCGAAGGCTGAATTTACGCTTTTTCTATGATACCACGTAGTAACACAGGCTAGTAAAAGTGGGATTAAAATGAACAGTGACATATGTTGTTTCCTGAACAAAAGGTGTCACGAGAAAAGTGTAGCAAGAGACAGCTAATCGACAGCCTCGTGATAGTACGGAAGCTGTCTGCGGCGCTACGCTGAGGAGTTCGTGGAAGTCGCCCGGTTGCCCAACGCCTCACCTGAGCTTTTGCGGCGGCGCAGCACGTGGTTTGCAGAGTCGCGAAGACGGCTTTTCCCGGAACACACAAACACGCGCGCGCGCACACACACCCGCCCACGCGCAAGCACTCACACACAACGGGCCGCGACCGAGAGCTCAGGCCGCGCTGGGCTCCTTCTAGCGCGTGCGGCGCACGCGGGGTCCGGGCCCGCCCAGCGGCTTCCGCGCTCTGACCACGTGACCCGCGCACAACAAGGGCGCAGCGGCAGCTGGCGGCAGAGGTGCGCCGGCCGACTCCAGCCACCGAGAACTCCGCTGCCTGCCCTCAGCTGTGCCAGTCTCTCGCTCTAGGGCGCGTAAAAAATTCGCCGCGTCTTTGATCGCTCCCCTGCAAATGTCGTCTAATGATTAGAGACCGGATGTCAATAAACTTCTTTCCTTAAACAGCTGGCAAATTGAAAAGCAAATGGTACTGTGAACAACACGCGACACAGAACACTGGAGCGTTTTGACATGCAGGGCACCTTACCGACAACAAATGCTCGAAAGCCGACTTGAATACTGTACCAATCTGTTAACGCTGTTGTGCGTGAACTTCGTATTTTCGCATTTTTTGTATCAAGTGTCTGTTTACTCTTGCCTGCTTTTTATCTTGAGTGTGTCGTATGTTATCTTTGTTAGAGCAAGATATATAGCCCATGTTACCTGTTTATTTTGCATTTATCTAGATATGTATTTACGGCCAAAATGTTCTTTCTAGTGCCTTTTTGAGAATCTTGTTAGTTTCGAACTTTTCTTATGTACCCCGCTTACTCAGTGCCCTGTCAGGGCCTGTAAGCCTGTAAGGCCTGAAAGAAATCGTAATTAAATAAATAAATAAATAAATAAATAAATAAATAAATAAAATAAATACACAAATAAATAAAAAAAAATAAATACACAAATAAATAAATAAATAAAATGTTACCGCATCAGTGAAACCTCCAGGCGTGTTTGCATTGAAATGAATAAAGACTAATGAAAAAGACTAATGAATAAATGAATAAAGTAAATTGGGTAAACAAAGCAGTTAAGCAGCAAAACGTAGATTTTCTTTCGTTTTGTGACTCACAATTTTTCTTCCTACATTATCTTGAATAGTCGGTTAATGCTTCTCGGAGCGCGTGGAATTACTTGGCTGCGTTTTCTCGACGCCGAACTGAAACTACAAACTATTGGAGACGTTACGCGTGCTTCCGATTGGTTTTCGATGAACTTCACAGAAAGTTCATGTCTAGAGGGTGCTCTCGCTGCTGCTTCCCTACCAAAGTGACCTCTTTCTCAGGATTGTCGTAAATTAAGAATAAGGTGGTCGCAGGAAGGCGGAGATAGCGGGTTTTGAAGCGAAAGACGAAGCGTGCCGACTGCCAGATTCGTATTAAAATTGGGATTGATTACTCTCGGCTTTAAATTTCAGTTTTCTTTTTCTTTCCTCTGGCATTTATGGTTCCACAACGCGTTCCAGCCTTTTATCTTTTTTCACTTCCGTTTAATTAAATAAGCAACTTTTTTTCCTTTTCACTATCCTCCGTGTATTGGCCGATCCCCTGATTGGCTATGTGCCTTATTTAAAAGGGGGTTTCTGAAATACCTTCTGCCGACTCATGAATGTAGATGTAACCAATAAAGCAATGTATAGTAATCTTCTCCCGCAAGAATTTTGTTAAAGCGATGAGTATTAGCTGAGAAATCGAAAATTCAAAAACCGCGCATTATCGTCGCGCCGCATTTCCTCCTTTTCAACTTCGCTGTTGACGGCACGCGAGCCTTCCCTCCCATGATGCTGCGCTCCGCAGCGGTGACGTACTTCCGCTATTGCGCTCCTCAGACTGCCGCCTGCTACGTGCAAGCTGTTTTCGCTTTTTCATCTTTGTTGACACCATGGTTCCCGCACTCCGCTCAAGGCTGGAAAAGCGAGCGAAAGACGTGACCGCATGTGCGCGGCCTGGCCTTTCCCTTTGGCGGTGTACGTTGCTGCAGTTGCTATCGGCGGCACGTGAGTTTGGATCATGCGCTCGTTCCCTTTGATGCACCGCGCACTGTTTATCCCAAAAAGCGCCGTCTCAGATGTGGCCCCGCTGGTGCCAGGTCTTATTTTGCGGCGGGGATAATTCCTACCGGCGGCATGTGAAAAAGACATTTTACCGATACAGAACCCGTGCACAAAACACGGCGGTTCGGATCGCTTAATCAGTGGCGATGAATGGGAAGGCGCACAGCAAACCAGCGCCGCACTCGAGCAGCGTGCACCCGTATTCTGACAAGCTGCACTCATATCTTGGAAACGGCATAGTCACCAAAATAGCGTGCGTACGTGAGGCCGCTTGCGTTTTCCCAAAATGGCGGCAAGTAGCGCGACAACCATCCACGGTTGCGCTCTTCTGTGGACAGTAATTTGCTTCCAATGAATCAAGTTCTGTGCCCCTGTGTTTTTAAATACGTCGAGTGGTTAGCACGTCGCCCTCACGCAGATCTGTATCGTCGTAAGATCGCTGACTGTCCGAACGAAGTTTGCAGCTAAGACAAGTCAGCGACCGAAGCTGTGTGTGTCTGTGTACATTGCGATAAAATGCGACGTTGTGCTTCTGCGGGTGGATATTGCTTCCCATGGTCTGGATTATCTTTCTCGAGTGGCGTACACTCAACCTCGCATGGGGTATGTGCAGTGTGCCTGGCTAAAAGCCTTCTCGGCTTGCGCGCCAGAGTTAAGTGACTTGCTGTTCGTCCCGCCAAAACCCCGCGCGAGGTGAGTGCCGAATTTACGACGGGCAGGAGGAAGCAACCGATCGTCTGTCAATCGCGGTTCGGACTTGCAACGCATGTTGTGACGTTGTGTTCGTTCGAAACGCATCTCTGGGATTGTTTTGAAGTTGAATAAAATGTAGGATGTTTTGAAGTAAATAAAATGTATGCGTCAACCCGGGTATTCGGCTCACAGCGTTTCTTGGATTGCACGAAAGAAGTGCCACGGGGCTCCAACGCTTTCTTTATGAAACGTACTCGGGTAAGAGCATATTCATGTTCATGTCGTATTATGACCGTGTTGCATCCAATACAAACGGTCAAGCGTTTGTTTACATTTTTATGGATAGTCGTAAAGTGTCCAAGCACTCCGGCACTCCGCTGGCAGATCAGTCGGCGAGCCGCGGTTGAGCAGACGACACTTCTTTTTTCCGGAAGTGCGTGAAAAATCCGCCCAATAGCAGGATGTCTATCTCATGAAGTACACCTGGGAATCGATGGCGTAGACATGTGAAGATGGCGGCGTCAAAAAACACGCAGAGAAGGGTGAGAAAAGGGCGACAAACTTTGCAAGAAAAGTGTGAGGTTTCCGCTACGCGTAAAAGAATAATACTTGGCACAGATGACATTGACGACCCAATCTAACGATTGCGCTAGTTCATTTAGTGTGTTCAAAACGCCTTTCAGGGCCCCTTTAACGGATAAAAAACAACAACAAACGCAACACTGCTTCGCACAGATATGCGTTCCATCGCTTCGCGAAAACGGTGATTCTGGATTGTTCTTTTCCTTTTAGATCCGCCCCAAGGATGCGTTCAGTATTAAACACTTCAATTTGTCATGTTCTTGCTCTGCGTTGCGGACATCCGGGTAGCGTCGCTGGAAGGCTGCATTAAAACGCCGTCGTTCGTCGTTCCGCCATCGTTGGTAGAATCGACGACACTTCGCGGCTCCTTTCGTTTGATTGTATCCCTTGAACCGTAACGGGAACTCAGCACACCGATAACTACGTCTTCACTGCTGGCCCACATTACGTCACTCCTGCTCATCATAGATTACTGAAGCGCGGAATTCCAAAGCTGCTTTTTTTTTGCATTCCTTCCGTTATTTTTTTTTGTCGGAAAATTCGTGGAGCTGGCACTAATTCACACAAGGCTTGAACCGTAGCGTAATTGGAGGATTTCTTTGTATGTAAACACTGAAGGACACACCACCGCGCATTGCATTAGGTTTTAAATTGCGTATTTACATGTTCCCTAGTCACTTTTCACCGTGGTAGTAGTAGCCATCGTCATATCCACCTACATAGTCGTCTTCGCATTCACGGCCGGCGGGCCCGGATCTTTTGTCCGCAGGCATTTCTGCCGGAGCAGAACGCAACTGCATGTTTTAGAACCGGCGGCAACCGGCTTGGTGAACTGGGCGCCTGTAGCGCGAGCAGTCTTGTGCTCCCCCCTTGAGGCGCGGACGCACGTGCACTGTTTGTATGGCTTGTGTTTTGCTAGCGCCACGCGTAAGCCTGGACGCCGCCGGGAGCTCCTCGTGAGGGCAGTGCTCACGGTCGCAATAAACGGCGGGAGTCACTATAACCGAACAACAGCTCCACCGTTAAAAAGCGTCTTTCGCGGCTGCAATGGGGCTGACTTTGTTACCACATACCAAGGCGTTGGACTGGCCTGGTTGGTACATGTTTGAATGGAATAAAAACCAGCGGTAAACACAGGACAGCGAAGAAAACACGGGACAAGCTGGCACTAACGACTGAATGAACAAGGCACTTGAACACCAGAGTCTGGACTCAATTGGGTGCTTCAAAAGCAGCTTTCCAGCTACCGAGAAGCGGCGACAGGCGAGAAAAAAAAGTTCAATTGTTTCCGGGACCTGCCACCTCACACATAGTTCCGTACGTGAAAGCCCTGGTCTGAACAGATAGAAATGAGCCTTGGAGTTGTGCAGCGCAGCTCAGGGAAGGTCACTTCGCACTGCTGAGAACCACGACAATGAACATGCCACCGAACTTTAAATGTTGATACTCTTGAAAGGATAGGAGTGGGTCTAACAGAGTAGCGTCTAAATGCCAATACGTCGTAATCTCGAAGGTGCCAAAAAAGCCTGATTAGGTATGCCGAATTGAATGGGAGCTGTAACAGCGAGATTAGCTAAATGATCCGCTAGCTCGTTGCCCCCTGATGTCCGTATGGTCAGGGACCCAAGCCAAACGTACTTCCTTCACGTGCCATGGAACAAAATAACTCCCACATCCCCTCGCGGGAACCCCTGGGTAGATGCGACGCATTGGCGGAGCGGTGAAGGGACCGCGTTTTATAGCGCGCATAACGTTGAGGGGATGCGTAAGCCGGTCCCAGTCGATGACGACGTTGGCGTACTTGTAAAGCGGGGTGGACTCTAGGTGTTTGAGCCAAGCGTGGATGTTGCTTCGCCGGAGAACGGCACACCGGTTATATGCGCAGCGCGCCCCAAGGAGAGGAAACCGCGGAAGAGAGAGTACTGCACATGCGCCGGCTCCAGCGCGTCTGCCGCGGCTATGACGCAACGTGCCGCGGCTATGACGCAACACAATCCAACACAATCCACTTTAATCCAAGCCAAGTCAATCCAAGCCAAGCCAAGCCAAGCCAATCCAATCGAATCCAATCCAATGCCACTTGCGAGAGAGTGTTCGTTATCGGAGAGGAGAGGGGGTGAGCGGCGGAGAGCGCAGCTGGCGCGGCGAGGAGAATGGGGGAGGGGCGGACAACGCCGACGACGACGACGACGACGACGACGCCGGAGGGACAAGGCGAGTGAATGAGATGCTCTGCATCTAAAATCTGCAACGAGCCAGTCCAGAGTCCAGTTCTTTCATACTGAGCGAAGATGTATTTGCTCTTCGTGGCCTCCTTCGCTTCATTTCATTCCTTCGCAGACGATACTCTCGGCGTCGATCAGAGTGTGCGCGTCTTCGTAGTTCATTAGTGAGAGCGGTGAGCGGAAGCGGTACGCCCAACTATGGCTTCCGCCTTTCGCTCGCGCCGCTTTGCCGGAGCTTATTATCGGTGCCGCCCCTTATGTACGGGCCCCTAAGGGATGCCTTCACAATCTTCGCCGCTGCTCGCTCGGGCTTGTTCGGGCTGGGGGATGTCACGTTTTAAAGAAGGTTTCTGTGGCTGCATTCCAATTCGTAGACAGCTTACGAAGCAGTCTAATATACCTCTAAAGGAAGAAGTATTGGAACGGTGCAGCGGTCACCAACGCAAACAGATTCATCTTCGCAACTTGTAAATTATACCAAATATTTCAATAAAAGAATAAGTGTTTTGTTACCAAATTTATACGCAAAAAGGGGGCGCTGTCGTGGTTTTTCAGTATAGACAGGAAGGTAGCCTGCATCGTTGCTCACTTCGATGCTGTCTCCTTCGTTGACTGCTTCGTTCGAATTGGAAGGAGGGTTAACATTGCGGACTGTTCGCGAAGACGGCAACGAAGCCGTCTAATGTTACCCGTTGGAACCTACCCTATGCCTCACTAATGGCGCCGTTCCTCAGTGCAGAACGCACTGCAGGAAAGTCAACATTGCCCCGTGGGTTTTCCAAAACGACGGCCATGATGATACGCGCCTCAACAAAGAAACGCCTCCCGTGGCCGGATTCGATCCTGCGTCCCCCGCGTTATGAAGCCGACGTCCCATTCCGCAATGGTAGAAGCACTTTTTGATTCTGCACTTTTACTTTGACTGACGTTGCATTGGAGAAAGAGTCGCGTTTGAACAATCGCTCTCATAAGAATGAGGATCGCACGTTTTCCCCCGCTACGATGGCCTATTCTTTGGCCCACTTCGCCGCGTTGGTTCTTTTGCGCACTGAGTAACTTTGGGCAGCCGCGTTTTACGCCTACTGTTGAGGTTGACACTTCATACTCCGGTGCATAAGACAGCCCCGGTGAAATGTGAAGAACAAATGACGCGCGAAATGCGCCGCGCTCATTTCGTGTGTAGTCATGACGTAAGGCCTGCTGCGGCGTCATTTAATTTTTATGCTAAAACTGCGCATGTCAGCCCGGAACATGCCGGCTTTGGAATCAGCAAGCAAGCAATCAATTGAAAAATCAACTGAAATCATAATCAAGAATTGAAGTAGTAACTGTTGAGGATGATAATTATTAAAAGAACCAGGACGTGCTTATACATATTTCCTTGCTGCCTAATAAATTTGAGCTGTATGACTACCGGCTCACCATGTGTTTTTCTCTTCCGCGTGTCCGTTTCTTCTCGCGCGCTTTATTCAACAAGGAGAAAGTAGTAGCACGCCCTAGCTAGCCGCGTAACTATGACTAGCCTACACTGAAACCGAGGCTCTGACAAAAGCATCATATTTTTTGCAAGGCTGGATATTTTTTGCAAGACTGGTCTCCATATGAGATATGCTAGCTTTTCAAAACAAATTGAAGAGAATAATCTTTCGTCAAAATTTGCAACGAAAGTAGCAGAGACGCTGCCAGTTCTTTTGGTATCATACACTTCAATTTGTTTTTAGAAGCTAGCATCTTTCGTCGACATTTCCAAAGTAAATGCTTCCCTTCGCTTTCTGGCTCACCCATCATGCTGTTTCTCTCCCGTCACTCTCTTTCCAAGGTGAACACACTAGAGGTTTACCCAAGTCAATTTAAATTTACCGCGTTCCACTGACCAAGGCCGGGTTCCTTGATGCCAGCGCTGCCGTACGGCGGAGACACGCGTGAATTGGGGCGCCCTGTTGACCTTCTCCACATGCGTTCCAAGCGGAGCGTGAAACCTATCTAGTGGAACGTTTCGCAGCTGTCGCCGTCTGAGATCTCAAAATGCCGCCAGAAGCTTATAGTGGCGCAGGCGAAAGCAGGCGACGGATTAAATTTTTTTCTGAAGTTTATGCAAGATTTTATTTGGTATTATAAAAATTAATTTTTTATAAAGGAACACTGGAAGTATCCCTTATGTATCTATTTTCGGCATCATTTTTCTGAAATGTTTTGTTCAACAATGTTGACAAGTATGAACAAGGTTTGGCTGTGGGTAAATAAAACTATTGTGCAGCTTCTGTTTCACTTTGGCCGGCCGGCTGAATCGAGTCACAGACAGACAGACAGACAGACAGACAGACAGACAGACAGACAGACCGACAGAATTTCTGCAGTTAGCAATTCAACTATAGCACTATTCAAGAATAGGTTTAGGCCGTGCAATAATTCACACGGCCGGCGAGTGACAAAAAACAGAACAGACAAAATTCGATTTGTTGCTGTTCAGAAATCTCCAGAATATAAATAATTGGCCCTAGCCTAAATCATCTCCTGTATTGCCAGATATCAACAAGATATTCATGCACCGGCTTAATTTTGTTTTTCTCTTGAGCCAGCACAGTAACCTGTAAACGGGTCGCTAAACTGCCATACAAATGGCTTTACATATTCACATGAATAATATCTACGGCAACTCAAGGGTTTTCGCTTTTTATTCTCCAACTATAAAGGTCAAAACAAACACAACAGTGGGAAAATATGGGCCATAAAAACATTTACATATTCACTAACAAGCAAGTTTTTAAAATCACATTCAAGATGCATCATCTACTCGGGGTACGTTTTTTCAAACAATTGCGATGGTTCTTTGGTCTCGCTATTGTCTTCACTTCGTTTCAAGAATTGGTCTCTTCGGAAGGCTGCAGTCGCAAGGCAAGGTAAGACAAGGTAAGATAAGATAAGAGAAGACAAGGGAACATAAGGTTAGGAAAGACAAGGTAAGGTAATGTAAGGTAAGACGAGGAAAATAAGCTAAGGTAAGACGAGGTAAGATAAGGTAAGGTAAGACAAGGTAAGATAAGGTAAGGCAAAACAAGGTAAGATAAGGTAAGGTAAGACACGGCAATATAAGGCAAGGCCAGGTAAGAAAAAAACTTACACCATCTTCCCTTGGGGAACCCTGATGAGGATGCGAAGCATCATGGGGGTCCCCTGTGGTTCCATTGTGTTGCCGTTATGTTGAGTGGTCTGGTGTTTAAAAGCGCCAGAGGGAATTCCTCGTCCGGAGCCACACCGGTGGCAAAGGCACCAAGTACTGTTGTGTGACGCTGAGTAGGGGGTGGTTCTCGAGGCGCCGAAACTCGTTCATCATGTTCTTGTCGATGTTGTCTCTGTGGTAGAATCGGCAGTCTCCCCATACAAAAATGCCTTATGGGCGTCTATTGAAAAATGTATGGTGAGCTATGGCCGCCTATGGGTCTCTATGGTCACCCATAAAAAAGGGATAAATTAGGCTATAGCCAGCTATTGAAGTTTTTATAGATCCTGCACTAAAGACTGTAAACCATACAATTCTCTTTAGACGATTATAGAACATCCTAATGTGTTTAGTCTATAGAGTCACAGCTATTCAGGTTACTGTAGCCAGCTAAAGAAATATGTATGGCTTTAGTTCTATAGACCAGCCGCGGCAAAGCTCTTTTGGCTGGCTATAGACCATTTTTTAGCTTGAAGTCTACAGACTCAAAACCATTCAGCTGTCTTTTGCCAGCTATTGAAAAGAGTTCGTCCTAAAGCTATAGAGAGAAAGCCATAAAAGCTCATTCGGCTGGCTATAGGCCGTTGTTTCGCTCTAAGTCTACAGACTTCAAACCATTCAGCTGTCTTTTGCCAGCTATTGAAAAGAGTTCGTCCTAAAGCTATAGAGAGAAAGCCATAAAAGCTCATTTGGCTGGCTGTGTAAATTAAGAATAAGGTGGTCGCAGGAAGGCGGAGATAGCGGGTTTTGAAGCGAAAGACGAAGCGGGCCGACAGCCAGATTCGCATTAAAATTGGGATTGATTACTCTCGGCTTTAAATTTCAGTTTTCTTTTTCTTTCCTCTGGCATTTATGGTTCCAAAACACTTTCCAACCATTATAAATTATCTTTTTTCACTTCCGCTTAATTAAATAAGCAACTTTTTTTTCTTTTCACTATCCTCCGTGTATTGGCCGATCCCCTGATTGGCTATGTGCCTTACTTAAAGGGGTTCTGAAATACCTTCTGCCGACGCATGGATGTACATGTAACCAAATAAAGCAATGTATAGCAATCTTCTCCCGCAACAATTTTGTTAAAGCGATGAGTATTAGCTGAGAAATCGTAAATCAAAAACCGCGAATTATCGTCGCGCCGCATTTCCTCCTCCTTTCAACTTCGCTGTTGACGGCACGCGAGCCTTCCCTCCCATGATGCTGCGCTCCTTAGCAGTGACGTACTTCCGCTATGGCGCTCCTCAGACTGCCGTCTGCTACGGGCAAGCTGTTTTCGCTTTTTCATCTTTGTTGACACCATGGTTCCCGCCCTCCGCTCAAGGCTGGAAAAGCGAGCGAAAGACGTGACCGCATGTGTGCGGCCTGGCCTTGCCCTTTGGCGGTGTACTTTGCTGCAGTTGCTATCGGCGGCACGTGAGTTTGGATCATGCGCTCGTTCCCTTTGATGCACCGCGCACTGTTTATACAAAAAGCGCCGTCTCAGATGTGGCCCCGCTGGTGCCAGGTCTTATTTTGCGGCGGGGATAATTCCTACCGGCGGCATGTGAAAAAGACATTTTACCGATACAGATCACATGCACAAAACGCGCCGGTTCGGATCGCTTAATCAGTGGCGATGAATGGGAAGGCGCACAGCAAACCAGCGCCGCACTCGAGCAGCGTGCACCCGTATTCTGACAAGCTGCACTCATATCTTGGAAACGGCATAGTCAGCAAAACAGCGTGCGTACGTGAGGCCGCTCGCACTTCCAACATGGCGGCAAGTAGCGCGACAACCATCCACGGTTGCTCTCTTCTGTGGACAGTAATTTGCTTCCAATGAATCAAGTTCTGTGCCCCTGTGTTTTTAAATACGTCGAGTGGTTAGCACGTCGCCCTCACGCAGATCTGTATCGTCGTAAGATCGCTGACTGTCCGAACGAAGTTTGCAGCTAAGACAAGTCAGCGACCGAAGCTGTGTGTGTCTGTGTACATTGCGATAAAATGCGACGTTGTGCTTCTGCGGGTGGATATTGCTTCCCATGGTCTGGATTATCTTTCTCGAGTGACGTACAACTCAACCTCGCATGGGGTATGTGCACTGTGCCTGGCTAAAAGCCTTCTCGGCTTGCGCGCCAGAGTTAAGTGACTTGCTGTTCGTCCCCGCAAACCACGCGCGAGGTGAGTGCCGAAGTTACGACGGGCAGGAGGAAGCAACCGATCGTCTGTCAAGCGCGGTTCGGACTTGCAACGCATGTTGTGACGTTGTGTTCGTTCGAAACGCATCTCTGGATTGTTTTGAAGTTGAATAAAATGTAGGATTGTTTTGAAGTAGAATAAAATGTATGCGTCAAACCCGGGTATTCGGCTCACAGCGTTCTCTGGATTGCACGAAAGAAGTGCCACGGGGCTCCAACGCTTTCTTTATGAAACGGTAAGAGCATATTCATGTTCATGTCGTGTTATGACCGTGTTTCATCCAATACAAACGGTCAAGCGTTTGTTTACATTTGTATGGATAGTCGTAAAGTGTCCAAGCACTCCGGCACTCCGCTGGCAGATCAGTCGGCGAGCCGCGGTTGAGCAGACGACACTTCTTTTGCCGGAAGTGCGTGAAAAATCCGCCCAATAGCAGGATGTCTATCTCATGACGCACACCTGGGAATCGATGGCGTAGACATGTGAAGATGGCGGCGTCAAAAAACACGCAGAGAAGGGTGAGAAAAGGGCGACAAACTTTGCAACAGAAGTGTGAGCTTACCGCTGCGCGTAAAAGAGTAATACTTGGCACAGATGACATTGACGACCCAATCTAACGATTGTCCTAGTTCATTTAGTGTGCTCAAAAAGCCTTTCAGGGCCCCTTTAAAGGTTCAAAAACAACAACAAAAACAACACTGCTTCGCACAGATATGCGTTCCATCGCTTCGCGAAAACGGTGATTCTGGATTGTTCTTTTCCTTTTAGATCCGGCCCAAGGATGCGTTCAGTATTAAGCCCTTCAATTTGCCATGTGCTTGCTCTGCGTTGCGGATATCCGGGTAGCGTCGCTGGAAGGCTGCATTAAAACGCCGTCGTTCGTCGTTCCGCCATCGTTGGTAGAATCGACGACACTTCGGTAACGGGAACTCAGCACACCGATAACTACGTCTTCACTGCTGGCCCACATTACGCCACTCCTGCCCATAATAAATCACTGAAGCGCGAAATTCGAAAGCTGCTTTTTCGCATTTCTTCCGTTATTTGTTTTTTTGTTAGAAAATTCGTGGAGGTGGCACTAATTCACACAAGGCTTGAACCGTAGCGTAATTGGAGGATTTCTTTGTATGTAAACACTGAAGGACACACCACCGCGCATTGCATTAGGTTTTAAATTGCGTATTTACATGTTCCCTAGTCACTTTTCACCGTGGTAGTAGTAGCCATCGTCATATCCACCTACATAGTCGTCTTCGCATTCACGGCCGGCGGGCCCGGATCATTTTGTCCGCAGGCATTTCTGCCGGAGCAGAACGCAACTGCATGTTTTAGAACCGGCGGCAACCGGCTTGGTGAACTGGGCGCCTGTAGCGCGAGCAGTCTTGTGCTCCCCCCTTGAGGCGCGGACGCACGTGCACTGTTTGTATGGCTTGTGTTTTGCTAGCGCCACGCGTAAGCCTGGACGCCGCCGGGAGCTCCTCGTGAGGGCAGTGCTCACGGTCGCAATAAACGGCGGGAGTCACTATAACCGAACAACAGCTCCACCGTTAAAAAGCGTCTTTCGCGGCTGCAATGGGGCTGACTTTGTTACCACATACCAAGGCGTTGGACTGGCCTGGTTGGTACATGTTTGAATGGAATAAAAACCAGCGGTAAACACAGGACAGCGAAGAAAACGACGGGACAAGCTGGCACTAACGACTGAATGAACAAGGCACTTGAACACCAGAGTCTGGACTCAATTGGGTGCTTCAAAAGCAGCTTTCCAGCTACCGAGAAGCGGCGACAGGCGAGAAAAAAATGTTCAATTGTTTCCGGGACCTGCCACCTCACACATAGTTCCGTACGTGAAAGCCCTGGTCTGAACAGATAGAAATCGAGCCTTGGAGTTGTGCAGCGCAGCTCAGGGAAGGTCACTTCGCACTGCTGAGAACCACGACAATGAACATGCCAACCGAACTTTAAATGTTGATACTCTTGAAAGGATAGGAGTGGGTCTAACAGAGTAGCGTCTAAATGCCAATACGTCGTAATCTCGAAGGTGCCAAAAAAGCCTGATTAGGTATGCCGAATTGAATGGGAGCTGTAACAGCGAGATTAGCTGAATGATCCGCTAGCTCGTTCCCCCTGATGTCCGTATGGTCAGGGACCCAAGCCAAACGTACTTCCTTCACGTGCCATGGAACAAAATAACTCCCACATCCCCTCGCGGGAACCCCTGGGTAGATGCGACGCATTGGCGGAGCGGTGAAGGGACCGCGTTTTATAGCGCGCATAACGTTGAGGGGACTGCGTAAGCCGGTCCCAGTCGATGACGACGTTGGCGTACTTGTAAAGCGGCGTGGACTCTAGGTGTTTGAGCCAAGCGTGGATGTTGCTTCGCCGGAGAACGGCACACCGGTTATATGCGCAGCGCGCCCGAAGGAGAGGAAACCGCGGAAGAGAGAGTACTGCACATGCGCCGGCTCCAGCGCGTCTGCCGCGGCTATGACGCAACGTGCCGCGGCTATGACGCAACACAATCCAACACAATCCACTTTAATCCAAGCCAAGTCAATCCAAGCCAAGCCAAGCCAAGCCAATCCAATCGAATCCAATCCAATGCCACTTGCGAGAGAGTGTTCGTTATCGGAGAGGAGAGGGGGTGAGCGGCGGAGAGCGCAGCTGGCGCGGCGAGGAGAATGGGGGAGGGGCGGACAACGCCGACGACGACGACGACGACGACGACGCCGGAGGGACAAGGCGAGTGAATGAGATGCTCTGCATCTAAAATCTGCAACGAGCCAGTCCAGAGTCCAGTTCTTTCATACTGAGCGAAGATGTATTTGCTCTTCGTGGCCTCCTTCGCTTCATTTCATTCCTTCGCAGACGATACTCTCGGCGTCGATCAGAGTGTGCGCGTCTTCGTAGTTCATTAGTGAGAGCGGTGAGCGGAAGCGGTACGCCCAACTATGGCTTCCGCCTTTTGCTCGCGCCGCTTTGCCGGAGCTTATTATCGGTGCCGCCCCTTATGTACGGGCCCCTAAGGGATGCCTTCACAATCTTCGCCGCTGCTCGCTCGGGCTTGTTCGGGCTGGGGGATGTCACGTTTTAAAGAAGGTTTCTGTGGCTGCATTCCAATTCGTAGACAGCTTACGAAGCAGTCTAATTATACTTCTAAAGGAAGAAGTATTGGAACGGCGCTGCGGCCACCAACGCAAACGAATTCATCTTCGCCACTAGTAAATTATACCGAATATTTCAATAAAATAATGCGTGCTTTTGTTACCAAATTATTACGCAAAAAGGGGGCGCTGTCGTGGTTTTTCAGTATAGACAGGAAGGTAGCGTGCATCGTTGCTCACTTCGATGCTGTCTCCTTCGTTGACTGCTTCGTTCGAATTGGAAGGAGGGTTAACATTGCGGACTGTTCGCGAAGACGGCAACGAAGCCGTCTAATGTTACCCGTTGGAACCTACCCTATGCCTCACTAATGGCGCCGTTCCTCAGTGCAGAACGCACTGCAGGAAAGTCAACATTACCCCGTGGGTTTTCCAAAACGACGGCCATGATGATACGCGCCTCAACAAAGAAACGCCTCCCGTGGCCGGATTCGATCCTGCGTCCCCCGCGTTATGAAGCCGACGTCCCATTCCGCAATGGTAGAAGCACTTTTTGATTCTGCACTTTTACTTTGACTGACGTTGCATTGGAGAAAGATTCGCGTTTGAACAATCGCTCTCATAAGAATGAGGATCGCACGTTTTCCCCCGCTACGATGGCCTATTCTTTGGCCCACTTCGCCGCGTTGGTTCTCTTGCGCACTGAGTATCCTTGGGCAGCCGCGTTTTACGCCTACTGTTGAGGTTGACACTTCATACTCCGGTGCATAACACAGCCCCGCTGAAATGTGAAGCACAAATGACGCGCGAAATGCGCCGCGCTCATTTCGTGTGTAGTCTTGACGTAAGGCCTGCTGCGGCGTCATTTAATTTTTATGCTAGAACTGCGCATGTCAGCCCGGAACATGCCTGCTTTGGAATCACCAAGCAAGCAATCAATTGAAAAACCAACTGAAATCATAATCAAGAATTGAAGTAGTAACTGTTGAGGATGATAATTATTAAAAGAACCAGGACGTGCTTATACATATTTCCGTACTGTCTAATAAATTTGAGCTGTATGACTACCGGCTCTCCTTGTGTTTTCCTCTTCTGCGTGTCCGTTTCTTCTCGCTCGCTTTGTTCAACAAGGATAAAGTAGTAGCACGCCCTAGCTAGCCGCGTAACTATGACTAGCCTACACTGAAACCGAGGCTCTGACAAAAGCATCATATTTTTTGCAAGGCTGGATATTTTTTGCAAGACTGGTCTCCATATGAGATATGCTAGCTTTTCAAAACAAATTGAAGAGAATAATCTTTCGTCAAAATTTGCAACGAAAGTAGCAGAGACGCTGCCAGTTCTTTTGGTATCATACACTTCAATTTGTTTTTAGAAGCTAGCATCTTTCGTCGACATTTCCAAAGTAAATGCTTCCCTTCGCTTTCTGGCTCACCCATCATGCTGTTTCTCTCCCGTCACTCTCTTTCCAAGGTGAACACACTAGAGGTTTACCCAAGTCAATTTAAATTTACCGCGTTCCACTGACCAAGGCCGGGTTCCTTGATGCCAGCGCTGCCGTACGGCGGAGACGCGCGTGAATTGGGGCGCCCTTCTTCAACGTTTATAGGATCACGTTGACCTTCTCCACATGCGTTCCAAGCGGAGCGTGAAACCTATCTAGTGGAACGTTTCGCAGCTGTCGCCGTCTGAGATCTCAAAATGCCGCCAGAAGCTTATAGTGGCGCAGGCGAAAGCAGGCGACGGATTGAATTTTTTTTTTAAGTTTATGCAATATTTTTTTGCTATTGTAAAAATACATTTTTTATAAAGGAACACTGCAAGTATCACTTATGTATTCATTTTCGGCATCATTTTTCTGTAATGTTTTGTTCAACAATGTTGACAAGTATGAACAAGGTTTGGCTGTGGGTGAATGAAACTATTGTGCAGCTTCTGTTTCACTTTGGCCGGCCGGCTGAATCGAGTCACAGACAGACAGAGACAGACAGACAGACAGACAGACAGACAGACAGACAGACAGACAGACCGACAGAATTTCTGCAGTTAGCAATTCAACTATAGCACTATTCAAGAATAGGTTTAGGCCGTGCAATATTTCACACGGCGGGCGAGTGATAAAAACCAAACAGATAAAATTCAATTTGTTGCTGCTCAGAAATCTCCAGAATATAAATAATTGGCCCTAGCCTAAATCATCTCCTGTATTGCCAGATATCAACAAGATATTCATGCACCGGCTTAATTTTGTTTTTCTCTTGAGCCAGCACAGTAACCTGTAAACGGGTCGCTAAACTGCCATACAAATGGCTTTACATATTCACATGAATAATATCTACGGCAACTCAAGGGTTTTCGCTTTTTATTCTCCAACTATAAAGGTCAAAACAAACACAACAGTGGGAAAATATGGGCCATAAAAACATTTACATATTCACTAACAAGCAAGTTTTTAAAATCACATTCAAGATGCATCATCTACTCGGGGTACGTTTTTTCAAACAATTGCGATGGTTCTTTGGTCTCGCTATTGTCTTCACTTCGTTTCAAGAATTGGTCTCTTCGGAAGGCTGCAGTCGCAAGGCAAGGTAAGACAAGGTAAGATAAGATAAGAGAAGACAAGGGAACATAAGGTTAGGAAAGACAAGGTAAGGTAATGTAAGGTAAGACGAGGAAAATAAGCTAAGGTAAGACGAGGTAAGATAAGGTAAGGTAAGACAAGGTAAGATAAGGTAAGGCAAAACAAGGTAAGATAAGGTAAGGTAAGACACGGCAATATAAGGCAAGGCCAGGTAAGAAAAAAAACTTACACCATCTTCCCTTGGGGAACCCTGATGAGGATGCGAAGCATCATGGAGGTCCCGTGTGGTTCCATTGTGTTGCCGTTATGTTGAGTGGTCTGGTGTTTAAAAGCGCCAGAGGGAATTCCTCGTCCGGAGCCACACCGGTGGCAAAGGCACCAAGTACTGTTGTGTGACGCTGAGTAGGGGGTGGTTCTCGAGGCGCCGAAACTCGTTCATCATGTTCTTGTCGATGTTGTCTCTGTGGTAGAATCGGCAGTCTCCCCCATACAAAAATGCCTTATGGGCGTCTATTGAAAAATGTAATGTGAGCTATGGCCGCCTATGGGTCTCTATGGTCACCTCCATAAAAAGTCATAAATTAGGCTATAGCCAGCTATTGAAGTTTTTATAGATCCTGCACTAAAGACTGTAAACCATACAATTCTCTTTAGACGATTATAGAACATCCTAATGTGTTTAGTCTATAGAGTCACAGCTATTCAGGTAACTGTAGCCAGCTAAAGAAATATGTATGGCTTTAGTTCTATAGACCAGCCGCGGCAAAGCTCTTTTGGCTGGCTAATAGACCATTTTTTAGCTTGAAGTCTACAGACTCAAAACCATTCAGCTGTCTTTTGCCAGCTATTGAAAAGAGTTCGTCCTAAAGCTATAGAGAGAAAGCCATAAAAGCTCATTCGGCTGGCTATAGGCCGTTGTTTCGCTCTAAGTCTACAGACTTCAAGCCATTCAGCTGTCTTTTGCCAGCTATTGAAAAGAGTTCGTCCTAAAGCTATAGAGAGAAAGCCATAAAAGCTCATTTGGCTGGCTATGGGCCGTTGTTTAGCTCTAAAGTCTACAAACTTGGAACCATACGGATGTCTTCTGCCAGCTATTGGAGAGAATTTGCTTTAAAGCTAAAGTGAGGCAGCCATAAAAGCTTCTGCCTGCTGGTACAGTACAATATATAACTGTAAACCTTTAGATGTGTGATAATTAAGCAACATTTTACCGGCATTAAGAAAGCGTTTGGCGCAGAACTGACAAGCCCTGCATCCATAAAGACTTCTTTAACTAACTACATAGTAACATACGGCTCCAAGTTTCCAGCCGCTAATCGAAAAGTGTTCGCCTATAAAGGTATAATTCGAGCAACCATAAATCCTATTCTGCTGGTTTCAATATGACTTATGACGCGAAATTCATATACTCATGATTTACCTAGCTACATCTACAACCACAGATTGGATAACGATGATGAGGTTGATCGGCCCGGTTATATGAACGTATTGTTCAATAAGGTTAGGTACTTATTATACCAACAATACGGGAAAAGTACAATTAAAAGAAGCTACTGATTAACGCTCAAATTCAGGTTGCAACTTTGGATACTGCGCGTCCGCAAAGCTTGCAAATGAACGTTGACCGAAAGACGTATAATTTCGTAGAATTATTCCTCTGTGGCCCTTCGCTGCCGCGGTCAAGTGAAAAAGCGGGCTTCTCTGAAAACGGCCCCTCACAGCGTCGAAGCAGATTGGAAATAACTTTCGCGGCCCAGGGTACGCTCTCTCAGAAATATGGTGGAAGCTGCGAACAACCGCATTCTTTCTCCCGCGGACCCCACTTCAGATTAGTCATTGAGAAAGGGGGAGAGCGACCCCACGCAGGGCGAAGGAGGCGCGGTGAAGAAATTCTGGGAAGCGATGAAAGGGTAGAGGGGACACCCCTGCTTCCTGTTTTATTTTCTTTGTTTGTTTGACATACTGGTTTTGGCGATGGGTACCGAAGGACACGGCCGTGCGGCCCGCGCTGTGTTAGTATTCCTGCGCGCAGCAATGCTAGTGACAGACAATGTTCCCTGAGTACTGAGAACAGATACAACTTTTTTCGGATGAAGAAAACAAAACGTTAAGCGATCTTGTACTTACCAAAAAAAAATTACCAGCAACAAGTTAGAAAAGATCGAAAGATGGGCATGTATCTCCGCACTATTTGCTATCGCGATGGACCTGCTTATACCTGGATGTACTCAGTCAGCCACATTTCGTCTCCTTGTTCATGTGCGCGGGCATGGCACGTGTTGCTGGTGCTGGGAATTTCGACTCGACGGCAATGTGCTCGTGTAGATGGTGTGATGCCAAGCAAATGTGTCGCTTTTTGGTGTCGTGAATTTCGGTGTTTACGGTGACAGTGTTACGATTTAATTCACATCAACTTCAAGTCATGCGAAACATGGATACCTGCGATACTGTTGACAGAGAATTTCATCGTACGCAAAACTCTAGGGTGAGTGATCTTACGAACTGAAGAGACTCTATAGTGCGAGAAATGCAGGACTTTTTTTGGTGTTCACGAATACTTTTCTAAACTTACCCTGCACCACATGGGCACTGCAACGTAGACAGAAGTGAAGATTTGGCCGCGGTGATGTGACAAAAATAATTTTTTCGCGAACTGAGAAAACTTACTAGGAACAAATTGAGTGAACTTGGAAAAACGTTTTTTTTTATCATTGCATTGTGTGCGACCCATCTTCATTGTTTTATTGAGAGTGCATTTCCATTTTAGCCACCTGAAACTTGCAGCTGTGTGCGTTGAGTACTGATGTAATGAACGACTTCTGAGTGCTTTCTTTTCTATAGACTACCCAGCACCTGTAGGTATTTGTGGCTCGGCGGACGTTCGCGGGGAATGTGCCGCGTAGTGTGGCTGTCGAGCGAATGACGTCACCGTAAGCCAGAGTGTTGGAATGCGTGTGCTGTGTGTTTCGATCGGCGTATGTGAACAACTGTTTACTGGTGGTGAAGTAGCGTAGATAGTAGCCATTTATGTGATGAATGGAATGAATAAACCCCTTGATTTTGCTTTCCTTGAATGCCTGTGTTTAAGCCTTTTGTGAATGAAAACTGGCGAAGTGTTTGCAATCGCAACCTCGCGCTCCCCCTATATCGCTGAAGTGTTCACGGAGCATATATTACAGAATGCACCTAAGTGCCACAGGACAAGTTCTAGAGATCTGCAAGGCTCTATGCCGGCATGGCAGCGTGCTAATAATTTCTCAGCGGCTGCTGCTGTCGCTGTGTTTCAAGTAGTGGTGATTCTCTTCTGGCTGCAGCTCATGCAAAAATATTGTATGGTCGGCTATTGACAAACCTTCTTATGGTTGTCTTTAGCTATTTGGCCCAATTATCTTTAGACATTTCTATGGCTGTCTTTAGCCATTCCTATCGACATTCCTATGGGTGTCTTTATATTCTTCTATAGCCATAGCGATATCCAAAGGAGACCTAAGACAGCCATAGAACCGGCTATAGAAGCAGCTAAAGACACCCATAGGGATTTCAATACGAATAGCTAAAGACAACCATACAACCGGCTATAGAAGAACCTAAAGACACCCATAGGAATGTTGATAAGAATACCTAAAGACAACCGTAGAACCGGTTATAGAAGAAGCTAAAGACACCCATAGGAATGGCGATACGAATCGCTAAAGACAGCCATAGAAAAGTCTAAAGATTATTGGGCCAAATAGCTAAAGACGACCATAAAAAGGATTTTCTATAGCCGACCATACAATATTTTTGTATGGGGGCCGTCAGCATTGGTAAGGTAAAGGTTGTTGACGTTGGTGCACCGGCTGAGAGCAACGTACACGCCCTCCTCTTCACAGCTTTTTCTTCTTGTTCTTCTTCTTCTTCGGCGGTTCCCCTACGGGAAGATGACGACGGTGGTTGAACGAGACGCTATGTCGTGATGGATTAGCAACGTACACTTTCTCCTCTTCAGAGCTTTGTCTTCTTCTCCTTCTTCTTTAGCGGTTTTCCTACGGGAAGATGACGGTGGATGAACGCGAAGCTATCTCGTGATGGATTCTTTGGTTGGCCAATCCCTAGTGGCATCCTGCCACAATCATCATCAGAGGCGCTGCGGATAGGGCACGGAAAAGTGAATGCCCCCGAGCAAGAGATGCTCCGCATCTAAAAAGTAACCGAGGATCACCCGGAGGTGATAAGAGCTAAGGCCGCAGCTTTTGGCTTGCATCTGTACGTCCATATCATTGGGTATGTTTTGTATTTGTAGCCATAAGAAAAAAAATCTGTCCCTTCCGCTCCGTGAAGAATGATGACCTGCGAAGCTGGACGTAGTCCACGAAATGCACGAAACAAAACAAGTTTGTTTGTGATTTGCGATTGAACATACTTCCTGGCTAATTAGCTGAAGTGAACTTGTAAGAACTCATTTTCTATTCCAGAGGACAAACATGGGACGGTCTCTTTCCCTCCTGCGTCGTAATAATCTTGCTCTCTGTGTAGGACACCAACCCAAACCACTCGAGCACAGAGGACAGACAGCAGGCAACATTGGACCATGAGTCGTCCACGTTTGAACCTCCCACCAGTGCAATGGGCACGTCATTGATAACGGCATGACGCCCAGCTGGGCCTGCGCGTGATAACGCCTCGAGCCGTTATAACGACTAGAGGCGTTACCAGCTCGTTAACGGCGCTATCGCGGAGGCGTGATAGCGCCGTTATCAACCGATTGCGCAACTTTTAAAAAAGACATCGCTGGTGGCGAGGACCGTGATGAGGACCGTGATGAGCGTGATAATGTGAAGCGGCTTCTCCGTGATGAGGACTGGGATGGAACATATACATTGATTGATTGTAGGGGTTTAACGCGCCGAAAGCAACGCAGGCGATGAGGCGCGCCGTAGTGGAGGGCTCCGGATTAATTTGACCACCTGGGGATCTTTAACGTGCGCCGAAATCTCGTACACACGGGCATTTTTTGCTTTTCGCCTCCATCAGAAAAGCGGCCGCCGCGGCCGGGAAGGAACATATACAACTTCGTTGTAATAAACGTCTACGGGAGGAATGTGTCCTGTTCCCATACCTGGAAGGGGGTGATGCAGAGTAATCTCTATATGTACTATTAAGTAAATTGAATTGCTATTACCGCATTACCGATGATTCCTGACTGTGGACACGAGTAATGTGGCATAAAAGCGTGGGCATTATTCTGGCGCTGCAGTGGCGTTCATTTTTTGCATTCGCATTCCCGTTTGTTTAATTCGCTGTGACGTCTACAAGTCCCAATGAATTCCAATTGTGCTGGGCAGGATATAATGAACGCTTCATAGCGTAGATATATCTACATATCGTCACCGATAAGACGGTGGATCTTGGTGGCTTAAGGTTGATGGAATTTGCTTTATTGCCACGAACTCGATGGGTCCTAAAACAGCGGCCGCGCGCTTTCCGAGAGTGAAGGATGTCGTTTTCCTCTGACCGTCAGTCGATGATGATTACGATTGTCGACTGGTGATGATTACGAGGCTGAGGTCAAGAACAGATGATAGTGGGGTTGACCGTTGGCCGTGTCAATGAATACTAATGATCGCGGCCATATTGTGCCCGAAATAAGCCCATGTGGGCTGCTACGTCAGTCATGGGTTTGACTACGGGGATTCCTCTATGTGCGCTTTGCACAGCACGAAGACAGATTGGACACCGACACCTAGAGGATAATTCTCAGTCCCTGAGAGACAGATAGAGAGAGAGAGAGAATAACTTTAATGAAAACCAGCGATGTTAGCCGAGCCGTCGGACTGGCTTGCTACGCTAGATGAGAGAAGAGAAACAAAAAGAAAAAAGAGAAAAAAATGTGAAAACGAAAAGATGTCATTTGATGCGGCCAAAATTTTCAATCACAAAGCTCTGTCCACTTCTGTGCTCCGAAGAAACTCTAAAAGAGCTTTGATTGCACTCGCAGCCTGACTGGGACCCGACCATGGACCCAAAACAGCCCTCAGCTCAGTCCCGCACCAAGCTGCCTGCACAAAGATAATATGAGTTTCTGTCTGTGCACGGTGTACTTTGGACACATGCATATAACATGATGGATGTCTTCTCGTGAGTCACATCTGGAACAAAGAATTGAAGATGCCTGCTGAATTTTGTGCAGGTAATGTCCCGTGTAGGCCACATTCAAGCGCAGCCTATGCAGAATGGCTTCCTCGCGCTTGCTAAGTCCAGATGGCATTCTGAAGGTGCCCTTGGGATCAATCTCACGAAGAAGTGCGTATTGCTGCCTTGAATCAGTCCACATAGACATCTGCGCATTCCATGCGGTTGATGAGGCGAGTATTGCCGCATCCTTTCTTGTGAATGGGATCGGTACAGCTTCAGTGCAGAGACTGTGGGCAGTCCTCGTGTGTTCAAACCCTAAAGGGGCGACGGTGAGAGTGTTGTGGGTATGCGCGAGAAACCTTTGACTTGGTTGCTACTTCGGAAAGAGCTGCGATGCGTGGGAATGATAACCGGCCCGTTCGGCGATGAATTGTCTTCAAACGGCTTAGAGTGGAATTGTTAAGATAGGTACACTTACAATCGCACCCACCGCGGTGGCTCAGTGGCTAAGGCCTTGTGCTCATGAGCCCAAGGACGCGGGTTAGATTCCCGGCCTCGGCGGCCGCTTTTCTAATGGAGACGAAAACCCAAAGTGCCCTTGTGTTAGAGATTGCGGCGCACGCTAAGAACCCCAGGTGGTCAAAACTATCCATAGGAGCCCTCCACTACAGCGAACCTCATCGCCTGTGTAGCGTCGGTGCATTAAACCACATAATCAATCAAAATCAAGACTTGGAATCGTTATAAACCAGGACCTTTTTCTAACAACGTATGGGTACGAGCTAGTTGGTACTCCATCTAAACACCGTATAGCGCAGTAGGCAAGACACAGACACAGTAGGCAAGACATAGCGCTCGTCCGTGTCCCCTTGGTCCTGTGTGTTGCCTACTGCACCTTTTTCTAGCCCTGCACGATCTGGTATACTAAGAGCGACCGGTAGTGTTAGATTAGGCTGATGTACTCGGTGCCTGAATCATCAGTCGACGAGCGTAAGCGATCTTAAGGAACAAGTATCAACTGCTGCTGCTTCAGCTGAGCCAATCTCACTGCTCACTGAGCCACGAAGTGCATCCGCGAATGATAATGAGCACAGCACGGGGAAAGCTTGATTATGACGTTGCGGTACGGACCTTCCTGCCTCTTCCTGCCTTCGTGGCCAGTGCGGCCGCAAACTGGGAAAAACACGGTGTCAGCGAAAGCCTTGGCGGCAGACCAGGATCACAAGCACAAAACCAAAGGACGGAGCGAATTCAGACAGTGAGTGGAGAAAGTGAGGTGGTGCAAAGGCTTCTCCGCTATTCTCGGCTTCCCAGCGGGGTGCGCGGGTGCCGACCCCTTCCGCGAGCTTAATGCCGTTGAGGTGGTTGGATGCCTTCGCATTGCATCAACCTCTGCTTTGTCATGCCCGAGCTTATTATCTAACTATTTTGGAGTGATGAAAAGTTTCCGTATGGTTTATGGAAAAAAAAAACCGACACGTGGTCACTATGCGTTTCGCAGTCACAGTGATGGGGGATTCCTTGGGTTTTATTCCAGGGCCTGGTATTTCGTAATAAAAGAAAGCATACCACAATTTCTGACCAGGAGTTTTAGGAAACTTGCTTAAAAATGTTCTTGCCGTGGTTGTGATCTCGTGTCATACGCCTTTGTTTTTAAAAGAAGTTTAAAAATAAAACGTCTACGCATTTATCGTTGCCCACAAGTATCCCCGAGCTTAATATTCCACAAATGTCCTCTGATTCAGGGTCTGAGACAGTTTATTTAGGTGTGGGCCCAAGTGATGCTTTTACTAATAAACTAATGTATTGCGAGGCAGCAAATTTAAACGAATATTTGGCTTATTAATAATTTGAAGCTGATTTTCAATGATTTGTGGCCTGAAGAGCATGAACTTGTCTTTGTAATAGAAACACTAGTTTTTGCGGTCCAGGCGACAGCAATCCAAGTGACGGGAACTGGCGAAACCGCCGACCGAACGTCATCATACCTAAGCTGTGCCCAATCATGCTAGGAGGTAACAAAGCATAGAAACGGAAACGGCAATGCTTTGGTATACACCCTCTGATGGGCTCCGTTTTGTCTGTCAGTAAGGCAGCTCAAAGGCCCTGCTGAAAGCAAGACTTAGGCTGAGTGAATCATTGAAAGCACCCTATTATGGTGTTTATTTTCCAGCTTTTCCGTCCGGAACGATCGGGACAACATAGGGGTCCGCATCGATGCATCGAAATCATTATTCAGCTTATTTCAGCAAAACGCAGATCTCTTCAAGATTCCCTCTCTTGCAGTCCTAGGAGTCAGAAACTGTAGTCACGAACAACTCAGTATTTAAAATTGCAGTTTCTCGAAAACATTGAAAAAGAAATACGGAAAAGAAGGAAACGCTCTCACAGAAGCTTAAAGTGAGGGCAGTCAGTAAGTCTGTGCCCTCTGTTCTCCTCGTCGTGTTGCGCAGTTAAAATTTATTCATGTCTTAAATATTACTGTTGTTTTTTAAACGCGGCAATACGACCGGCACAGAGCAGGCAGTCACGTACAGTGGCGTGCGATTTGAAGGTAATCGCGCGATCTTTCACCGATAAAAACGATCTTTTCTTGGTGGACCTGGGGCCCAGCCTTACAACCCACCCTTTCCGCTTTGTAGCGATTGCGTGTGCACATGGTTGTAATCACGTCTGGGCTTTCTTCTTGGTTATCGTGAGCACCGATGGCACCCATTGTTATAAATGCCCAGTGGTTCCAGGCAATGTGTCTGAGCGCACCTTTTGAGAACAGCTGTAAAATACGACAACTGGGACGTCGTCGCGGCGTGCGCGATAAAAAAAGGGGAAGGGGTTACTGGTTTTGCCGCGTGGGAGTGATGACTGCTTGAATAAATAGCAACCGAGGTAGAAAAGAATGCGTAAACAAGGAGCCAGGCGCAGCAAAACAAGCAGCGCGGGGGCGTTGTCGTCGTGGTCGATCGACGCTTGCGCGATTGCCTTCAAATCGCATGCGACTGTACGTGCTGCCCCACGTGGCCTTGTGATAGCCTATTGACATTATATTGATGTTCTTTTACCCGTTAATTTAAGCATCGGCGTGTCTGGCCTGTCTATGCCTTACCACAGGCCATAGGGATCCCGCACACAAACCCCCCTATTGGAAAAACCAATACTGCTAGTGTAATACCAGTGCACTGGGCGGCACTAGCGACGCTCGTAGTGACGATGGAGACGCTGGCACTCATCACTAGCAGCGCTCGCAACTCTGTCAGTGGTGCTGGATGCACTGCGCGCACTGTTTCCAGTGTAGTCAGTCTCACTAGCAACGCCGTCAAAAGCACTGGGAAGAGTACGCGGACGTGGCAAAGCAACACTCGCGCACACACTCGCGCATAGCCCGCGCAGATATATCGGATCAGCTCATGTACGCAACGCTGCCGTAAATAATGCTTGTGGAATTTTAAATGCTCTCATGCACAGAATTTTCAAAACAGAAGGGAACAGTTACTTCAAAATGATACTTTCCATTACGTCGGCCGGGTTAATGCATCCGTAATGCACCGATTCAAACATCCGTTTTCACATTTAGCAATTTTTTTCCTATGGTTTGTAGTGTACTTGGTGTTTTCTCTGCGGACAGGGTTGTTTGTTTTGCTTTGCTCGGGTAAATTTTTTCACGTCGAAAATGCGACGTTGACGTCAACACGGTGAAAAATCTTCTAAAGATCGTGGGAGAGCTTACTGAAGTATGGAATCACCGCTATCTTTTCCCTGGGTTGAGTTGCGCCTGCAAGCTTGTCGGGGTGGTTCGTTGGGCTCGCACTCTTAAAAACCAGGGAAAGTAGGATGTGGCGATAAATTCAGTGACATAATAAAGGTTTTACAGGTTAGGCAGTCTTCTCTTCTCTCTTCTGTACGTGCTTGTTGCATCTTTTCCAGTAAGTGTACTATTTATTTTCTGCAACTTGTAATAAAGCGATAGGTGGACAGTCAGCGCTTGCGGGGTGTGTTTCTGTCCGTCCTTCGTCAAAATGTGTGCTGTTCCTTCCGTTTTATCTCACCACCAACTAGCCCAACATGGAACTATTTTCGATAAGCACTAGCGTGCTTTATCGGCACAGGCGGCCAACGGTACGGCACAGGCGGCCAACAACGTTAACTGCAGTGCAACAAAACATGATCACTCACGCACATAACATTACATTATAATATAATGAAGTTTGAAACGTTTGGACAAATAAATGTTTGAAAGCACAAAACAATGCAATATATGCCTCAATAATGCATAAAAAACGTAACATGAACAGGCATTGTGTGAACAACAACACTAAAAATATATCACGGAGGGACATATTGTACGTCAATAATCTTATTGACAAATAAATAACTTGTCATTGATATCTTGTTATACTTTTCGCACTAGGAAAACATAAAAACGCAACTCAAAACTTGCCGGTAACATGCCCGTACACTGTTAACATTGCTCAATCGAGACACTTTAAAACAAAAACACGTATACACAGCGACTATGTTTCATATCGTTTCCAGGCATGCATTTTCGACGTACGCTTTGCTCGCTTCAACGATGAATAATGCAATACGTCAATTGGCAGCTTATTAAAACGGGAAGGCACATGATACGCTCGGCAACGATTCCCGTAATTGGTGAAAATCCGTGGTACGCTGTAATATTCACTTTCTCTTAAACGAAACGTATTCTTTTGTTTGACCGCTTTATACCGATTATCGCAATAATGGTTTACATTCATTACGTTATCCCGCAACTTTTCGACTGTAGGAAGATCTACCACCTTCACGAGGCTTTGTCTGTCCACATCATTTGAACTCGTACCGTAACATATAGCTTTGCACACTTCAAGATTATTTCATTTATTTGTTCTCCCTCAGGAAAATTGACGTTGAGACCCCCTATTCTGTTTCTATAGAGTCGATAAAAAGTCAATTAAACTCATCGCTTACAGACTGTGTTCGTTAGAAAGTCAGCAGACTTTTTATTGCTCAAACTCAACAAACATTTTATGGCCTTCAAGAAATTCAGTTTTCATACACTTCATATTGCGGTTCTGTAGAGTGAACCAAAACTCCCGTCTTGAAAACTGTGGCCAATGTAAAATGAACTTTTTATTGCAAAAATGCAACAATAATTTTATTGCCGTCAATATATGGAGTTTTAACAGATTCTCTATTGCCTTTCTATAGGGTCAATACAACTCCTAATTTGTAGACTGTTGTCATTAGACAGGCAAAAACTTGTTATTACGCTCACGCACAAGCGTTCACTATTGCGTTCATTATGTTGAGTTTCAATAGACTCTGTTTTGCTATTCTAGAGCCCACCCACGGAGGTCTGGTAGTTTCTCGGTGCATATATTTGGGGTCCTAACGCATTTGGGGTCCCCGCCGCATGAAACGAGATCGCGCGATTGTCGTCCCGTCACTTCGTCTTGAAAGCTCTTGGGAGCGGTGGCGCCTGAGGTTATTGACATGACCGCCGGACAGTGTGACCCCCTAAAGAGCAGCACTGTTAAAACGTGCGAGAAAACCTGCTTCACGAGACATTGGACATTGCGACTGTACTCAATAGGACTTTATAGAAAGCTAATTGAGATAAATGTAATAAAAACCGCATCAGAAAATCTATTCAAAATTAGGTCATATGCAAGGGGATGTTATGACTGTGCAAAAAAGAGGTTTAAAAAAATATTATTGAGATAAATTTAATAAAACCCCATCAGAAACTATGCAAACCTCACCTACACGCAACAGGATGTTACGACATGCCTCAATAATAATTTGAAGAAAGCGATTTAAGGTAAATTTAAATAAAAACTTGTTAAATATTCATTCAACCTTACCCACACGCCACAGGATGTTACGACTATACTCAATAAAATTTTATAGAAAACTAATCGCGATAATTTTATCAAAAAATTCTCAGAAACTGTATTCAAACCTGACACACACGCAACAGGCTCTTACGACTGTACTCACTAAAAATTGTATAGAAAGCTTATTGAAAATGTTTTATAAAACGGCTACAAGAAACTCATAAGCAACTGCATTCAGAGACGGTAAGATCTATTGACTTGGCGCTATAGACTTTTAATTAATACTCGGTGGCCAATTTGTAATCGAAACTCTATAGAATATTCTATAAATTGTTAAAGAAATGTCCATAGGATTCTTTTGAGCAATCTCTATAACAATTTTATTTTAATGTGTCAGAACAAAACCCATAAAACGAAATTCCGTATCTGAATATCGACTCCACCAGTGCTTAATACAAAATCTTTCTTGACTTAACAATCGTACTGCTTTTAATTTGACACAGCTGAGCGGCAACAAAACATTACTTTTTGCATATGCTCTCGACATGAGGGTGCCACGACAGCGTCCCATCTAATTCTAATCTCAAATACGTCACACTAACAATTAGCTCTAGTGGATCACACGAACAGCCTTTGCAAATTTTGGAATGCAGCAACACAGGTTTCAACTCCTCAAGTTTTTTATGACAATTGTAAAAACACACCATTTTTGTTTTCCCTGTTACCGTCCTCAGATTAAATCTGGGAAACACTAGTCTTATTCATATGCCTACGCAAAGGCCGCCCTTAAAGTTTTATACCTTCTGCATGCATGACTTGTGACTCCCACTTTTGGCTGAAGCTTTTTTTGAGCTGAACTCCGTTCCGAAGTTAATGGTCTGACAATGCGTTCATTGGAAATCCATTCTTCTTACACGTCTTCATTATATGCGGTGAAATCACATATACAGCACCCTTAACACAATTCAGTAAATAACACCCCTACTGGTGGCTCCCTTGATAAAAGTTCATTGCTCCCTCAGCCACGTGCATTATCATAACTAAAATTAGCTTCCGACACGGGCATTTCTTTTCGCTTGTTATGCTTCATGAGTACAAACATCTGGCGTTGTTGCCGTCAGATGGCCAGCAAGAACCGGCTACCGCAAAAAGCGTAAAACACCTCACAATAGTTTTGTTTCACTTCAAATTTCTGAGGGAGGTTCCTGTAAAAAATGGTTGCGGCTTAACTCAGCTGACCTGGATATGCAAAAAAAAACTTGGCTTAGTCTGTTCGAGTCTTGGTTTCGCCTTGGTTAGCCTTTGATGTAGCCAACCACGGCTCAAAGCCGTTCGGTCCCGTCCAACGCTCACAGGAGGAGACCCGGCCTCGTTTCACTGTCGGCAACGCGTCCCCAAGATGAGTCGCATAGCCCGAGACGACCCAACGGCGCATGCGTGGGAGGGCCGCGGGTTCGGTCTACTGCCGATCAGCTCCTGTCGCTGCCCGGCCTCTACGTGAGAAGAACGGCTTTAAAACGCGGGCCTTGTGCGCAGCGCCGACAGCGGGGCACGGCGAAACCACGCGATGCGCTTCGAGGGATGTGTCGCCGCGGGGTTGTGTCTCCGGTCAAATGGGTAACTTGCGCATCCTCCGCGAAACCGCTAAACGAAAGTAGTAAAGCTTTCTGTAAAAATAAAATTATAGACTTCTGCCAAGAAAAACTTGAAACCGTTCAGTCGGGGCGAAAATTATATTAACGCGGTGCACCAACGCCCGCGCTTCCAGAGTTCTGGTTGGCTAAAGGTGCGTCCTAGTGCGTGCGAATCAGCGCAGTCATGCGGAGGGTGGCGCACGTGCCTTCACGTTAGCAGGAAAGAGGCTCCCAGGCACACAGAGCGTTGATTATGGGAATGTACTCGAGCGAGACATATCAGCCTCTCGGATAATGCGCGACGTGTGCCTCCGGTGTGACTGTTCACCGGAATGCCTTTGTCATGTAGGGTAGAGAGAGTGGCTGACAAAACTTGAATATTGTCTCTGTTCTGTGTGTCAATCACGTGGGTGACTATAGGGGCTAGCATAATAAAATGTTTCATTGCCTCTACTGGACAAAATACGACTACCCTGGTGTTAGTATCCGACTTCAGCAAAACACTGATGGCTGCCAATGGCGCTGCATGGTAAGCAGAAGTGTTTTTGAGGTTTCTAAAGCACAGGACTGATAGAGTTTAAGGAAAAACATTTTTTCTCTATGTCACTGAGAATTTTGTGCGCAGCATCCGACAAATTTCATTTTTCCGCAATTTGTTGTGGAGCACACAAACATCCTTTGCAAATTTTGGAATGCAGCATCACAGGTTTCAACTCATCAAGTTTTTATCAGGATTGTGAAAACAAACCAGTTTAGTTTTTTATGTTCCTGGAGACAGACTGAAACAAATACGCTCCAAACCTCCACAGGTATAGCTCATTTACCCAGGAAAATACCGCCGAGAATGTCCAACCTCAGCAGCACTCCCAAATATACCACATCATCTGGGATGCTACAGGAATTCGCGTGCAGACACAGCAACGAGAAAAACTTGCGCTGTGGGAGGCAGCCCTGGCCAAGTCGAGCCTGGAAGAGCAGCTCTATCTGGTCACCCTGGCCCGGGAGAAGGCCAGAATCAGTGGAGTCTTGGACTAGGGACCCCAGCCATCAGTGACACCAAAAGTCTAGTTATTCAATAAAAGTTTGTTCCTCCACCCAGATGAAAGCTTTGTTTGCCTCTCTCATGGCGGCCATGAACGCGCTGTGAAGGAAAGCCAACTTTACCATGTGGGTTTCACAAAACTCTGTGAACCCTACAACATTAATGACATCCAACGAATCGCCCACGGGAAAAGTTGAGCGTTTCAGACATCGTCGTTGTTAGACGAGTAGGCGTTTGATTTCCTATCATTCGGCGTAGCACGCCAACAAGCACAGCTGCTCTCACCGTTTCCATTAAGTTTCTTCTCTCCCTTGCTCCTGGCGTTGCGTAACATGGTTTGTAAAGCGACGCTGTGCCTCCCCAGCCTGGTCCTCCAGCCGCCCATCGTCTTGGCCTTGAAGCGACCGTTGACGCTATGTCGGCCGTGTAGAGCCACGCTCAGCACCGCCGCACACCGATCCAGCACGTGGACGTCGATGAAGGCGACCCCAGACTAGCTGTAACCAGACGCGATCCCTTTGCCCAGACCCCGCGCCATTTCTTCCAGCGTGACTTCAACCGCTTCAACGAATCTCCTTGACCATGGCGGGCATCATTGCTCCGGGACAAAAGTGCATGCAGGTCGTGGGTAAGGATGCGCTTGGCGGTAAAGATTGATACGTCATCGTTTCATCGTCCATGGTCTGCGGCCTCGACCGGGGAAATATCGCACGAGAAGGAAGAAGTCAGCTGTGGCGAATTGCTCCTCGCTAACCCTACTCCAAGGAAGGCGACGAACTGATTTGGACCTTCCCCGGTGTTCGTGCACTCACGGCTGCACATTAAGTCATCGCCTTATCCATCATGGGTCATGTCCTCTGTCCTGCCGCCGCATAACAATTCGGGCAGGAAAATGCAGTCGCCTGAGAAAATGAGGTTTTGAGGTCCTTCAATGAAGTAGCAAGGATGCTGCAGCTGCTGCCATGCGAAACATTGCGAAAATAACTCTTCTGTGTGCTGTGATGTCAAATGTCCTTAATAAATAAAATCGCCAACGTAGGTAGCAAGAATGGCCTAGACAAGCAGAAAAGCAGCTTCATGCATTTCATACATTAAAATTGAAAATATAGAAATAAGTAACATCAAAATTCAATTAGGTTTGTCGATTCGGAATATGACACTCACGAATCCCACTCACGCCGCCTAAGTGACTCAGAGGAGCAATTAGCACAAGATGGGGTTCAAACATCTTTTGTCAGGACAAACGAAAATACCTCATTCTGTTTTTTTATATATACCCCAAAGAAGATGAACAGTACAGGGGGAAGCGGGTCCACAACACCATGTGATTTTGTTCTGTTTCCGACGGTACGAAAGAGCATGCACGCGTGCTTACGCCATGCACCGGTCATGTTCAGATTGATGCTGCCCCGGTAAACGCGCTCACGCTCGGCAAGCAAGCAACAAAACTTTGGTTTTACGTCAGCCCCGCTCGCCTATGGCCACTAGTTTTAGCGAACATCACAGGCCGTTACGTCTTTTTTTTTTTTTTCCGCTGTGGCTTCGCTCCACCACCGCCGGCGGCTGCGGACGAGGCCCCCCACAAGGGCCATTTTTACAGCGCTCGCCGATGGATTGCGATAACCATCATAAAGCCTTTTTTTCTGTTTCCCTACATATATATGTGCAAGGCTTTTTTTTTCGAAAAAATGGAAATTTCAAAGTAGGGATGACTTGGCCGAGTTTACGAGCGGCCCTTTGCTCCGACCTTCTTTTCTCCACTATGCTCGCCACATGGAGCCGTCAATGCGAGCTAACACGCGTGCTCGGACAACGGGAGAGCAATCGTAAAGCTCGCCTACCATGATTCGTACACATTTTAACTCTCGATTGGCACTGAATGGGTTGTGAGGTTAATGCCGACTCGGTCGAATAAAATAGCAGCCAATTTGGCATTTGCGCAAGCTATGGGGAAGGTGGTGTTGTTGCCGCCCTTCCGATCGAATGGCATCCATTGCGCTTTGACGACATTTTTGTGGGCGGTTTAACTTTTATTTCCTGGGGCCCTATTCTCGTCTGCAAAAAATTGCCGGCATTTCGCCCATGTTTTTTTGCGTAAGCACGACGTAAGCAATCAGTGACGTGCTGCACCTATAGCTATGACGACATGCAGTGTAATTTGACAAGTCACTCATAAAGATCGCTACCAAGGTATCAAATATTGTGCAAGAAAGTATAAAACACTTGGCATGTACTATAAAAATTAAGACCATAGCTGAGGCTGCAAGAAAAACACATTTCTGGAGGTCAAATTTGGCGCCAGCACCACAAGGCGATCGAGTAACGTTGACCCAAAAACGAGCGAAAGGTGGATGTCGAGCTAAATAAAAATCACACAATTTTTTTACCGCATCTATTTATTTCTTTTAATCGCTTTTATTAACATAGCTGGGCTCTCTCCTTCAATGCAAGCTTTGTTGCGTTATCACCTTCCCTGCCGCCACCGCCGCCATGCCATCGTCTGCTTTCTATGTTACAAGTTTATGGCGTGATCACAGAAAAAGACGGGCCCCGACCATCGCTTCTATGACACATAAGAGCAGCGAAGCGCTACGCCTGATAACCGCGGAGCGCACCGATGTCGCCGATTCACTCATTCGTCAAGCTCGACTGCAATCAGCGCTGTAATGAACTAAATAGTCACTTTTCATTGTTATTTTTCTCTTGAGTTCGATCATGTTACCCAACAGCTTACTAGGACAAGTATGGACAAATGCCATGCATTGGGTTCTCTTTGTCATGGGAGGCTTGTACTGCCCTCTTATGTTGCGGTTACGCCAAACAAATAATTTTTATTTCATTGCCAAACATAAAAACAAAACACTGCATGTTATTTGTATGTTCCATGATCGCTGACTTGGAAGCAGTTGAAACTATAATTTGTTTCGGTAGGAACATGCTTTAAACAGCGCGCATGCGAAACTGCGCCTGCTGCAAATTGCGCACATTTCGCGGCGCCGTAAGCCGGGGCAATATTGTGCCCTATTTTGCTTGTATTTTGCGACAAAAACAGCCGCCATTTCAAGCTGTTACGTAGCATTACGTCACTTTTACGCAGGCTGAAGTTGCCAATGCATGACGTAATCGTTCCCGCCAACTGTTTAAATTACGTCGCGCCTTTCAGCCAATCACAGAGGGGGTGCGTATTACAAGCAGTATTGTTGTTGGATAGCAAAGACAGGCTTACGTTGTCATGTCCGCTGCATTTAGTCTGGTTTTTCATTGCCGGCCAAGAATTATGCGCCTTTAGTAACGAGAAATAAGGCAAACTTTAGAACTGGTGTCCGTAGACGACATGAAACGTCAAAATGACGACAGCACACACAACCGCTTTGTCCACCGGAAGCACGTGACCAAAATTGAAAGCCAATCAGAAAAGACTTCCGGAAAATTGCCTGAATTGCCGGCAATTTGTGCAGTCGAGAATAGGGCCCCTGGTGGCCTGGGCGCGGCCATGTTGGTTCACGTGACGTCATTCGCCATGGGTGGCCTTCTGGAACTCGTTTCTCGCCGCAGCCTTCGCTGGTTCCGCTGGCATCCTGCATGTATCGGCGAGCGCCGGCGCGGCGCGATGGCCAAATTCGACAGTTTTTTCGAGGGTGGCAATGTATTCGAACTTAGCGTCCAGCTGCAAACCTGCAGAGATAGATTACCATTTTCGATTTTTAATGATGGTGATCATAAAAAATCGCACATAAATGTCGTATCGGCGCTGTTTTGATTCGCGTACGCCGCCCAATTTCCGATTCAGGCTTTCCGCACAACATAAGATTGTCAGATAACATTAGTTTTCTTTATTTCTTCGTGCTCTCTTACTCCAGTAAAGCCTAATGTCTGTAACTTGGCGCAATATGAGATACTTCTTCCTGTATTAATAATTGTCTAAAACTTGTTTTGCAGGTTTCTTTTCCAGCTAGCGTACGCTAAAATGGTTGGCTGTGGCCGCACGATTTTATAATTACGAAGAACCGTGAAATAAAATGACCCCGCATGGCTGTGGAAGTTGTGTTTCTCCTTGGCCTCTTCCTGTTTTGGCGTGCGATGAAAACAGCTGCAGGTCTCAGCGGCAACTGCAAGCTGGCGAGGTCAGCAAATACCTGCTACGCGTTATGAGCTGTTGCCTGTCCCGCGTGCGCTAACTTGCGGCTGTGTAAACACACGGATGTTGCAACGCATGCAGTGGGGGAGAGAGAGAACAACTTTATTGAAGTGCCTGCAGCTCGGTTAGATCCCCTCGCGCAGGGGTCTTTCCGCGACGCGGCCGTGACGTCTTCTAGACTTCTTGTCCCTCTACTTTCGGCTCTGGCCTCACTACTCCCTTCGGCCGGCTTCGCCTGCCCCTTTGTTGGGGCGGTAACCTTTCGTCGGTTTCGCTTGGTCGTTGCCTTTCGAGGGCCGCCGAGATCTGCTGGACGGCCTTGGTCTCCTGTTCTTGGTCGTACACTCTAAACGCCGTAGCCTTTCTGTCTACCTATAAACGCTTTTAACTTCTATATCAACGATTACAAGCCAATTCAATAAACGTTACAAGCCTTTTTACCTTGAATAACGGTTACGGCCCAAGGTCTCGTTGAACGTAGAGGTTACTTTGCGGCGCAACGGTTGTAACCACTAATTTGTAACGTCTGAACCAAACTCGTAACCTTTGCGCGCCCCAGTTCCGCGGGCGCTTCACCACGTGATCAATCACGTGACCTCAGTCTCATCGGGAAGCCGCAGGTCGCCGCGCGTTGTGTGCTGCACGTTTCTTCCCGCGCTCGGCTATGTTGTGTTCGCGCAACGTATAGAACTTCGAAGTCTTCTTCGTGCCCCGGTTCATTTCGCGCCGTCCTGGAGGTACCGGAAGGTAAACATGACTGGTCGTATTCATTACATAGAGCAATACCAACAGCTGGTAAACTTTTTAAAGCTTATATGGTGGCTTAAGTGCGATGAAAGTGCGGACAACGACCGGAAGGCGCGGAGCGCCAAGCTTTTAAATGCAGAGCATTTCTTTAACTCACGATGTCACCCGGCGTTGGCGTGCCTCGTTGTCCGAAACAGCCGTTCCGGGTGCGCCCTGTCCCCCACTCCTCCTCGCCTGCTCTCCGCTGCTCCTCGCGTTTCGCACTTGATCTCACCCCACTGCTCTCTGTGCATGCGCCGCGTTGCTATGGCAACGGAGGCGCGTCGCCTGCGTCGTCTGCTTCCTCTCCGCCGCGGCTGCGCTCCGCGCCGCTGAAGTCAAACGGGAGCGCGCGGCCTCGTCCGCAACAGCCGTTCCAGGTGCGCCCTCTCCCCCACTCCTCCTCGCCGACTCTCCGCTGCTCCTCGCGTGTTCTCTGCGTGCTCGGATCGCATTCAGCAACAGGTGGGGCGCGCATGCGTCGTAGTTTGGCGCGGGAGCAACAACAGTTGTGGCGTGTTCGTGACGTAGTCGTGACGTGGTCGAGGCGCGGTCGTGCCGTGATGGGGCGGTTCTCGGCGTTCGCTCTCGCTGTCAATTTCTTTCGAACCAGATAATAAATGATGTCACGTGACCACTTAATTACGACTCCTCATTAATTACAGTAATAAATATAACAACAACAACAACAACAACAACAATAACAACCAACAGCAACAACTGCAACAACATTAACGTAACCCAACCTACTTAAAGGGACACTGAAGTGAATTTGTCAAGCTCCCGTTTTTGCTTGCACTGCGTAGACTGGCTCAAATTAGCACACTTTTCATCGTTTTTACGATTGACAAATCGGTAATTATTTTACAAAGCGCGATGGAAGAAAAACTACCATGCGCGATTTGCGGCGGCCGCACCAACTAAAGCTGTGACTAGGAGGAGCGGGCACCGTGATTGGACGATGCCAAGGTGAGCAACCAAACAAGTTTCGGTTTCGGTTTCGGTTCTGTAAAACACAACCGTTGGCGTTGTTGGATGGGCATTCTCAATAACTCAGTAATCATCGTACCGCGCTTCTGCCATGTTGTCAGCTGCAAAAATGCATAAAGATAAGCCTCCTAGGACGGCTTGGAATCGTAGCATTCACTAGCCGAAACCTACGCAGTGCATGAACGCCCTCCGCGTACCCGCAGACGCCCAAATGTCATGCGCTTTTCCCTATATTTGGAGCTTGCCTCCCTCATGCCTGTATCGTAAAAAGCGTGTTCGCACCAGGCCAAGGGTCCGTTCATTCTGGCCTGTGCCCACTGCCTGCAAGCAGTCGGTGCTTATGGCAACAGCACGCCAACGCGAACTCGCTAGCGCGCCAGTGCCAGCCAGCGCGCGTTTTGTGAACTAGTACGTGGAGCCATGAACGTTTCGGCCCCAAAAAAGGTGAACTCAATATAGAAAACATCATCGGAAAACGAAAAAGTTAACTTGCAGAAAAAAAAGCACGTACACGCGGGATTCGAACTCCTGACTTGCAAAATACTTGCGGTGGCATATCTAGCGCCCCAAACAACTTTTTTTCTTCTTTATTGCCTTCTTTGACAGGATGACAAAACAAAGACACACGTAACTGATAATCTGTACACTCAATACTCAATACAAACACTAGAACTGCAGCCCTTCTTGGGCAAGCGGGGTGATTTCAATATTCTTTCATTACCAACAATGCTTCAATTGTGGGTAGCCACTCGGGTTTAGAGGGCTGAAGTTTCAACTCGGCCACGGAGCGGGCTTCGCTGGCCTTGGTAATATAGGGTATATATTGTACAACCCGCTTACACTTTTATTTAGTTTTGGCATTTCAAGCAGCTTAGGTGACTATTTGTTGTATTGCGCTCGTGCAGTAAGCGTCGCCCGAGTTTCCACAATAGCTCACGTCTAGCAATTGCATTTCGTAGACGGAAAAGCGTTCGCAGATACGTAGTCGTGCTGCTGACCGCTGTGCTTGTTCGCCCAGCGCAAAAAAGTGCTTCCCGCACCCTATTTTTACGCTGTACGGTAAAAATATCAGTTGATTTTATTTCCTTAGTACCTATATTGACTTCGCTGACTCTTCTCCCGCCTTCAAGATGCCTTATATTTTCCTAATGGCGTGCCAGTCAGCGAAGCGTCGCATGTGCGCTTGTGCAGCGCTTGTGTGAAGCGACCTTGACTTGGAGCTAGATACAGTGTACAAACTAACCAAGTACAGAAAGGCATATTCTACCATTCACAAACGTGTCCTGGCTTCGTTTCAACTGAGCGAACGAATTGCGACGACCCGTCGGCGGCCGGCGGACGAAACGCTGGGCCAACTGACTCTGTCTGAAGGCAGGGGAGCCGCGCAGTAGCGCAGCCATTGCGAGCTCGGCTCCTCTCGACGTCACATGAAAACGCCGCAGAAAATGGGCGAGCGTAAAGAGAGGAGGACAGCATTTTCGAATTAATTTTTCTACTAATAAATCGCGTAAACGCGCCCAGGGTGGTCGAAACATGGTCGGGGGACTCCGGACTACAATTTGCGCAAGTAATCCCGCAATGTTTACATATCACTTCAGTGTCCCTTTAAAGGGACACTGGAGTGATATGTAAACATTGCGGGATTACTAGCGCAAACTGTAGTACGGAGTCCCCAGGCCATGTTTCGACCACTCTGGGCGCGTTTACGCGATTTTATTTAGTAGAAAAATTAATTCGAAAATTCTGTCCTCCTCTCTTTACGCTCGCCCATTTTCTGTGGCGTTTTCGTGTGACGTCGGGAGGAGCCGAGCTCGGAATTGGCTGCGCTACTGCACGGCTCCCCGGCCTTCAGACAGAGTCAGTCGGCCCAGCGTTTCGTCCGCCGGCCGCCGACGGGTCGTCGCAATTCGTTCGCTCAGTTGAAACGAAGCCAGGACACGTTTGTGAATGGAAGAATGTGCCTTTATTTACTTGGTTAGTTTGTACACTGTATCTAGCTCCAAGTCAAGGTCGCTTCACACAAGCGCTGCACAAGCGCACATGCGACGCTGAATTCGCTGATTGGTACGCTAGTAGGAAAATATAAGACCTCTTGAAGGCGGGAGAAGAGTCAGCGAAGTCATATAGGTACTAGGAAATAAAATCAACTGATATTTTGCCGTACAGCGTAAAACTAGGGTGCGGGAAGCACTTTTTTTTGCGCTGGGCGAACAAGCACAGCGGTCAGCAGCACGACTACGCATCTGCGAACGCTTTCCCGTCTAAGAAATGCAATTGCTAGACGTGATATATTGTGGAAACTTGGGGGATGCTTACTGCACGAGCGCAAAACAACAAATAGTCACCTAAGCTGCTTGAATGCCAAAACTAAATAAAAGTGTAAACTGGTTATACAATATCTACCTTATATTACCGCGGTCAGCAAACCCTGCTCTGTGGCCGAGTGGTCTAGAGCGCTGAGTATGTCTTTGCAAGTGTTTTGCAAGTCGCAAGTTCGAATCCCCGCGGATGCGTGCTTCTTTTTTTAAGTTAACTTTTTCGTTTTCCGCCAATGTTTTCTATGCTGAGTTCACCTTTTTTTGGGCCGCAACGCTCATTGCTCCACGAACTAGTTCACAGAACGCGCGCAGGCTGGCACTGGCGCGCCAGCGAGTTCTCGTTGGCGTGCTGTTGCCATAAGCACTGACTACTTGCGGGCAGTGGGCACAGGCCAGAATTAGCAGACCCTTGGCCTGGTGCGAACACGCTTTTTACGATACAGGCATGAGTGAGGCAAGCTCCAAATATGGGGGAAAAGCGCATGGCATTTGAGCGTCTGCGGGGATGCGGAGGGCGTTCATGCACTGCGTAGGCCTCGGCTAGTGAATGGTACGATTCCAAGCCGTCCTGGGAGGTTTATCTTACGCATTTTACAGCCGACAACATGGCAGAAGCGCGGTGGGATGATTACTGAGATATTGAGAATGCCCATCCAACAACGCCATCGGTTGTGTTTTACAGAATAGAAACCGAAACTTGTTTGATTGCTAACCTTGGACATCGTCCAATCATGGTTTTCCCTCCTCCCAACGTCACAGCTTTAGTTGGTGCGGCCGCCGCAAACCGCGCATAGTAGTTTTTCTTCTTTCGCGCTTTGTAAAATAATTACCGATTTGTCAACCGGATAAACGATGAAAAGTGGGCTAATTTGAGCCAGTCTACGCAGTGCAAGCAAAAACGGGAGCTTGACAAATTCACTTCAGTGTCGCTTTAACGTCGTACGCCCCCCGAAAATGCTCTGCATTTGACCGTGCCCCTCGCGGGGGGGATGTTTCAAAAAATTTTTTTTGTTGACAACGCAATAACTGAGCTGTCAGTAAGCGCTTAGTCGTTTAGCTGTTTCGTTGTCTGAGTATTCTTCAGGCCTTAATTGTTATGCATGTTTTGTCGTATACTCTATAAATGTACATACACGTTTAAAAACAAGTACTCTTTTCCGCCTCGCGTCCTAGGCCATAATGACATCTATGACAAACAGAGACGTGTGGGGTGTCCTGCGAGGGCGATGCAAGGAAGATTGCGAGTGCTTAGGGTATCTCGTCGAGGCTGCAGAGTTCCTATCTTAAACGTTGCTATCTTAAAACACAGCAAACGTGTACTCTTAAAAGAACACAAGCAAGGACGTAGCCAGGTGCGGAGTTTCGGTGTCAGAACACGCCCCTAAATTTGATAAGTGGCGCGTCCCACCCCGTCCTTTCGGCCGCTTTCCGCCCACTTCATCTATAAATTTGTATGCAAAAACGAGAATATGATACGAAGACGAAAATAACGTCCTGTCTCGGCGCAAACTCATTTTAAAATTTTTTGCTGACGCGGGTCTAACAACGCAGAAAAATATTTCTTGTCACGCGACTGAGCTGGTATACCCTTGAATTTCCCCCATACCGGGAAGGAAACTGGGTGCCATAGGATAAACTTTTAAGCGTACGTTTCCTGACTTGTTTTTTCATTGCCCTTGTGATGGCGAGATGTGAGTAAAGACATTTTATGAGCACTTAGTGTTTCATTCAGATGTTTACCAGTAAAAAATATCAAGCTGTTACAAATTCTGTTTACCAATGCAGCTCACATGCAAGGCCGAGCTGCGCCGGAACCCCAATGCCGGTATTACAGGACACCTTGAAGAAAGCAGTGTTTCAGATGTTCTGGAGAAAGTGTGCACGTTCCAAGACGTCGAGAAGCAAATTCAGCCGCATGGGGCAAAGCACTTCTTGATCAGCGAGGTAAGACAGCGTCCTGGACTGTAACGTCTCTGCTATGTGGTGTACCCAACCCATATCAGTGTGAGAAAATTGCTGCCAGTATGCAAGTAAGGGCCCGAGTCCTGGGAGTGCAGTTACTATTCCCAAAAAAAGAAGCCGCAAAATTACATTTATTTCTTTGGGGTTTATTTTACATTTTACTATCATGAACCCGGCACTCATAGTTCTTTTTGTTTGTTTTTACACAGATGGAGGTGCCCGAAGACGTTATTTTCAACTCGCCCCATATCTACCTTTCCTCGGAAAAGATTCTCGTCCACGGCGGCAAGCCACACGAATTGATTCGAGTCAACGGCACAACAGAAAATGCGCTGGTCATGTGCCTGGCGCTCTACTACATTAAGAACCTAAACTATCCCCAAGCCCTAGCGCAGCCGCTGATCTTCCTGCAGAAATTTTTGCGGCCTAGGGACAGCATCCCCAGGGGCCTTATGAACGGAAAGCTCAGGAGCCGGCTAGAAAAAAATTAAGCAGTAATTCACAACGTGATCTTCCGAAATCAAAACGTGAGGAGCGTATGCATATGCAGGACCAATGAGAAACGAGCCACGATCTTGTTCACTAACGTTATGAAAATAAATTTCCCTGTCTTTCTTTTTACACTTTGTGGTGAATGTTTTGTATTACTGGGTGGTTTCTGTACGCGTAGTGTGTATACTATGTGAAACTTTGACACAGCTTAGCTTTAAAAATGCACGCCGCACTCGAGTAAATCGAAGGGCAAAAGGTTGTTCTCCAGGTCACGCATCTGAGCCTTTGTTGAGACTATGTGCACAGGCTGAGACGCGTGTATCGAAAGCCAATGTGCGAATTGTTTCACCGATGTACATGACATAACTTTTATTTGTATGCGCGGCGCGGACCGCGTACGCATACAGCCATGACAGGTGGGGGGGGGGGGGAGAGGAAAGGGCGTAACTTTTATGTACAAGTTTCAGCCTAACCCATAGCAGAGTCCTTCAATGCTTAAAGCATTGAAGTACTCTACCCATAGTAAAGGTTACGTGCTAACGGTTACACCGTAACCGATAAATTAAAGGTAAGAAATTTGCAATATTTTAACCTCTATTAGAGGTTACGGCATTTAGAGTGTAGCTTCCCGCTGCGGCTTCGAGATGCGCCGGGATTATAGTCTCTGTCGACGCTTCGCGCGGGTTTTTGACACAGTCCCAGAGGATGTGGCAGTACTTTTTAAGTAATAGAGAATTGTCAAATTATCGCTAAACTGCACCAAACGTTTGATTTTCCGAAAACGTTGCTACTTTTTTACGTATTAGTGTAGCATTGTGGCAATGTTTAGTCCACTGGCTTTAGAGAGAGAGAGAGAGAGAGAACAACTTTATAAAGTGCCTGAAGCTCAGTTAGATCCCCCTGGCGCGGGGGTCTTTCCGTGACGCGGCCGTGACGTCTTCTCGACTTCTTGTCCCTCTACTTTGGCTCCGGCCTCGCTACTCCCTTCGGCCGGCTTCGCCTGCGCCTTTGTTGGTGCGGTAACCTTGCATTGGTTTCGCTTGGTTGTTGCCTTTCGAGGGCCGCCGACATCTGCTGGACGGCCTTGGCCTGCTGTTCCTGGTCGTAGCTTCCCGCTGCGGCTTCGAGATGCGGCTTGATCATAGTCTCTGTCGACGCTTCTCGCGGGTTTTTGGTACAGTCCCAGAGAATGTGAGCCGCGGTGGCTCTCTCCTTCTGGCCCATTCGGCACAAGTCACTCTCGTACACGCTCGGACACACGTGCCTCATCAGCACCGGGGTGAGGAGGGACCCCGTCTGCAGTTGCCTCTCTGGTCAGGCCCGGGAGGGGTGGCGGTACCTTTCGTCTGCTCAGTCCGTCCCCTTCACGATCTCGGTGTAGGCGGTCATGCTGTCCTTGGTCTCCCTCCACCACCGCGACGGGTCGGCTTCTTCCGCAGCGGCACGGTTAGTAAGTCCTCGCGCCGCCGCGTTTGCCGTCTCGTTATGGTTGTTGTTGCCCCAGTCCGACACCTCCTCTCACCGTCGATGTAGACCGTGTGTAGTACTCGCGCGGCCTCCCTGCACACTCTCCCTCGGGCGTAGTTACGCACCGCCGTTCTTGAGCCGCACAGCACCATCGCGCACGCGGGGTCGGCAATGGCCAGGACGATGGCCACCTCCTCTGCCCGGTGCGCCTTCTGGGTTCTCATGCTCGCCGCCGTTATCGTTTCGCCAGTCGACACCCTGACGACCGCCGTGGCGTAGGCCTTCTCGCTCTCCTGGTACTCCGCCGCGTCCACGTACATGGCCCCTTCGTCTCTGGTGTGGAGGTCCACGAGCGCCTTGGCCCACGCTGTCCTTCGCTCCTTGTTGAACTCGGGGTTCTTGTTTTTCGGTACCGGGCAGACCCGTAACTGTTTGCCTGTGCCGTCCGGCACAGGTACCTGTTCGTTTTCGGCTCCCTCCTCTCTCGGTGTCAGACGCAGGTCGTGCAGCCTCTGTCTGCCCGTTCTCGTTTCCGATAGCCTTGAGATGTGGGCGCTCCTCTGCGCCTCCGCGATATCCTCCAGGGTGTTGTTCACCCCCAGGGCCACGAACTTCTCGGTGCTCGTGCAGTCATTAGTCCGAGTGCCGCTTTGTACGTCTTTCGTATGAGCGCGTTGATCTTGTTTCGCTCGCACTGCCTCCAGTTGTGGAACGCAGCGACGTACGTGATATGGCTTCTGGCGAAAGACCGCACCAGTCGGGTGAGGCTCTCCTCTTTCATGCCTGCCTTTCTGTTCGACACCCTACTGATGAGCCGTGTGGCCGCGGTGACTTTAGCCGCGAGGCGGTTCACCGTCTCGCCGTTCATGCGCTTGCGCTCTATCGACATGCTTAGCACTCGGATCCTCTCGACCTCCGGGATCGTGTGGCCGCCGCTCGTTCTGACTTTGATCTTCTCCTGTTCTTTTGGCGACTCTTCTTCCCCTCTATTTTTCCTGGTTTTCTCTTCGGTGGGATCACCAGGAGTTCGGAGTTGCTCGGGTAGCATACGAGTCCGGACCCGTCCAGTTGCTCCTCGATGGCATCCACTGCTTCTTGCAGCGTGCTCTCTGTGTCCGTCGCTTCGTCCCGGGACGCACAGCGTTCTGCCGTCGGCGTAAATGGTGTATCGGACCCCTGCCCCTCGCGAGTCGTTCGGCTACCCCGATCATCACTAGGTTGAAGAGCAGCGGCGAGATGACCGAGCCCTGGGGGGGTCCCGACACTGCCGAGCTTCTTCTCCGGGAGCGTCAGGTCACCGGCGTTGACCTCGGTGGTCCGCTCCATCAGGAAGTCCTCTGCGACGTTCTCTTCCCAATGTTCAGTCGTGCCAGAATCGCCGGGTCAGGATCGCCGAGTGCCACACTTTGTCGAAGGCGCTTTGCAGGTCCAGGCCAAAGATCGCCCGGTTGTCCAGGATCTCGTTCTTCAGCTGTATCACGGTGTCCTGCGTCCCGAGCTTGTCCCGAAACCCGATCATGGTGTTCGGGTACACCTCCGCTTCCTCCAGGTACCTTTGCCACCTGTTCATTAGCACGTGCTTAGCGCCTTGCCCACGCAAGACATGAGCGAGATCGGTCGGAGGTTCTCGATGCTCGGTGGTTTGCCCCGCTTGGGGATCAGGATCGTCTTGGCCGCCTTCCACTGCTTTGAGAGCTTCCCGGCTCGCCAGCACCTGTTGTAGTACTCCGTGAGATTCTCGGTCGCTCTCTCGTTCAGATTCTTCAGTGCTATCTTCGTCACGCGGTCAGGTCCGGTGGTTGACTAGGTGTCAGGTCGTGTAGGGCCGCTCTCACATCCCACACTTCTATGTCCTCGTCTAGCCGCTCGTTGGTCTCGCCTTGGTAGTCCGAGTGCTCTCCGCTGGGGTAGCCGGCAGGTACTTGTCATCGAGGCGCTTCTTCAAGTCGGCCTCTCCCTGCTTGACCAGCGCCCTGTGGAGGGTCCTGGAGGGTCCTGTAAACTACGTTGGCGGCACATGGGATGAACTTGGCATGAACATGGGACGAAGAAGCACCAACGATAGTTCATCCCATGAGCTGCAAACGTAGTTTACAGCATACCTTTATTGTGTGGCAGAGAATATATCGGGCAAACGGGGAGATGTGTTAACGATAGGCTAAAGGAACACAGTTACAACGTGGAAAAAAGCAAAAGTGGTCACCTAGGAGTACATTGTAGGGACGGTCCTGGGTGCGAACCTATCTTCAGTAATAGCGCAATATTGTGTAAAAATAGGCATAAACTTACGTGGGAGATTATTGAGGCGCATAAGATAGCAAAAAGAGAAGAAAAGTGTGTAAGCGTCCCTTCTGTCACGCTATCATCAAAAGAAATCAACTATCTAGACGGTTTGTAAGCACAAGGTGGTAGTGATGTCATGGCGGAATTGTTATATTTTATTTTCACATCTTAGGTGTCGATTTCTTTGTTGCCTTGATTTCTGCTGTATTTGTATGCCAGACGTCACAGCAATAAACTTCAGTTGTTAGTCAGCGCCTGCGTTTCATGCTCTCCCTATCGTCCTTGTTTCTTGTTTGCGCTGTGAATTCAACATTATGGAACACCAACTCACCCAAGCATCAACTTTTCAGTTTTGGCGCTGCGTAAGTCCACGCCGAAATGTAACGCATAATACGATTCAACTCTGGCAAGACTTGAGCAACGAAATTTATAGACCAAGATTTCACAGGTGATGGGGCCTTCGAGGGTGGCTTTCGCAAAGTGCACGCGTTGTCATCGCTGAGGGCGCAAACAGACAACATGGGTTCTGAGACACAGTTGTAATCAATAAATGAAAAAGTTTTCTAGCGTCAGCTACACTGGCCAAGGTTGGGCAGCTTCGCGTAGCTACTGAGTCCTGGAGAGCCGTGCTGCGCATGCGCGAGGAGCAGTGACATCACACGGGGCACAGAACATTGCTCGCTGCCCGGCGTCTCTCACGCACCCCATGCACCCAGCGTCTTCGCCGACCTTCGTTCCGCACGTGGCGGCCCGGTCCACTTGATGATTATGCGAGGGGTGGCTGGGAGTGAAACCGATGGTTCGTGCGTCGCAGCAACACCGGCGTGCGTCTGTGGAACCAGCTTAGCTCTGGGGCGATTGGTGACGCTGTGCCGGAGCCGCTTGATAAATATACATGTATCACATTTCATTTATTCTACCTTAAAGGCCCGAAGGCATTACATAAAGGGGGGCGGAGTACAAGGTATGATGAACAACTCAACAAAACTCGAAAGGGTTCCAAGCGTAAACATTCACGAGATCAATGAAAGAAAGAAAAGGTACAATATGCAAAGCAAAACCGTAATATTAGCCAAATTGCAAATAAAAAGTAAAGGTACAAAGGTAAGCTTCCAGAGAAAAGCGGCAACAGTTTATACAGTAGTTAAAAGTATTAAACATTGGCAGGGAAAACAGCAGCATTCAGTTCAGATTGCGACACGTGACATTTTAGTTTACTGCGAAAATTTGGCGGTTGATTGCACGTGACTATATATCAGGCAGGTTTGTTCCACAGTGGTTATCCCATTGGGAAGAAAGAAGTAATCATTGCAGAGGTGTGTCCGTTTATTGGTGCGATAGGGTGACTGTGGTTTATGCGGGATGAAGTTCTGTGCGATGGTTGAAGGAGGACGTGCCGTGATTTAGGGCTGATAATAGAAAGCATGCATTAGACACAATCGAGAAATATACCACGAGATTCAAGTGACGGCAGTTTCAATGATTCTTTTAGTGCAGTAACGCTGATATCGTTAGTGTATTGGGAGCAAAATAAAACGGGCAGCGCGGTTCTGGATCCTTTCTAAATCGTTAGTTAGATATGTTGTGAGGGGTGCCAAATTGAGCAAGCATATTCTAGTTTTCGGTCGGACGTAAGTTTCATAGCTAACTTTTAAGTGTCTGGCGAGGCTAATTTTAGGTTGCGGCGCAGGTATCCGAGAGTGCGTGAAGCTTCTGAACAGATGATTTGAATATGCGTTGACCATGATAACGACGATGACAGGTGTACTCCGAGGTATTTGTATGATTGTGTAGGGCTAATGGGAACAGACTTATGCTAGAGGGTAAATTTTTCTGGGCTCAGTTTGCGGGTGAATTACATCATTTTAACATTTAGTCAGGTTTAATGGCATTAGTGATTTATCACACCAAGTTACAATTAAATCTAAATCATGTTGAAGTTTAGCCGCTGTCGTCTGGTGTACAGATTGGAGAGTATAAAACGCAATCATCGGCAAAAAGTCTTAATTTGGTTAGAACATTGGTGGGTAAGTCATTTATGTATATTAGAAAGAGAAGCCGGGAGAGGCAGGCACCTTGGGGGACGCCTGACGTTACGTCGGAGAGAGGTGAGTCGTGGTCATTAGCGCTGGTGAACTGCTTACGGTTTTTAGAAAATTTTCTATCCAGAAAATTATGTTGGCAGGGATTCCCAGGCTGCAGAGTTTAGAGAGTAATAGGTTATGAGGAACACGGTCGAATGCTTTAGAGAAATCTAAAAAGATGGCGTCAGTTTGAAGATTTTCATCCATGAAGTGAAGTATATCATGTGTGAATTCTGCCAGTTGTGTTTCGCATGATAGTAGTTTCCGCAAACCATGTTGATGATCAAAGAAAAATAATGCGCATGCCGCGTGTGTCTCATTGAAGCAGCAGTAAGCGAGAGAACAACCAGGAAAGCTAAGAATAACCAGCTAAGCCGCTGCTAATTTTTTTGCTGCCTCTTCACACCTCATCTGATTTGTAATCAGCACGACACGCCTGGTTTACGGAAGTAATCAGAGTTGTTAAGAGTGAATGACTGGACAACCCCATAGTGTTGGCGGCGCGCAAGGGCATTCGCATGATTCCGTACTTGGAGCCCTTCCGAGGACATTCTATGTCGCGGTGACCTACATGAGCTACGAACGCGTGGACAATATTAAATTATGGCTATTTTCATATATCACGAACGACGCACTCCTCAGCGGGCCATGACAGCCTACAGCGGAAACCAAACCTGACGTGCGCTGAAGGCCAGTATGGCGGCAGCGGTGCTAGCGCCATGTGGCAGCGGTGCTAGCGCCAAGGTATCATATGAGATGCGCCATCTTTCGAATTTTTTTTGCTCGCAGCTGGGCCTTTCGACCGCCAAGAAATGCCCACTGTATCATTTGTGATACCCCTAAGCGTTTTTTTAAAAGAACTATACCTCGATAACTGGCCGCATCGAGTAACAAGTGCACTTTGAAAGACGGATTCCTCCATCGAAAGCGCGCCCGGCGGATCTACACCTACTTTTAATGGGCGTATAATAGACTTTTTTACTGGGTATATGATACAATTTTATACGTACTTTATATGAAGGTATACCTATGCCTACACGTAAATGGGTATATGCTGCAGTATATGCCTAGATTGTATATGTAGGTATATATATGCTTACGTTTATGCGTTTATAATACATTATGTAATTTTATAACTCCGTGAAATAAAATTTTGTTTGTTTGTTTGTTTAAGTCCCAAACTATAATGTGTAAAGCATAAGAATTTTTATCTATTGCTCTCATTGTTCGGGCAATACAGGGTTAAGCGGGCCTAACTGCTCACTGTAAGCGGTCTAGCGCCATTTCCTTTTCTTGACTTGGGCACCGCCATTTTGCTTCTGCTGACGAGACGGCACAGCCGTCTATGAAGCCACCGCCGCAACGGCCATGCCGGGCTGTTAAGTGTTCCGTTCTTCTCGTGCCTACGTTCGGTGTCCGCGCGTTACCCAGTTAAGTTTGCGGTTACAGTGTTTGGATGTCTGGATTCTGTTTTGTTTTTATCACCTGCGGGAGACCGAAACAGTGGGTTACAAAATCTAATTTGCTACCATGGTGGGCTATGGCGATCCGTCTGTTGTTAGCTGTGGTAGCAGAGGTGGGGATGCCGGTGGCACTCCGTAGTCTCGCGATGAAAACACTACCGGTATGGTGCCGACTGGCATAAAATCGATATCGTCAAGTAAATGCTGATTTTCAATGCCGCCTTGCTCGTGACGTCCTCCGATTGGACTTGCCTATCGAACCGGAGACTACAAATGCGGAGCGAGCAATGCTTGTATACCTGGCTTATACTCGTGCTCGTCATGGGCTCTTCACGAGGCGATTACTACGCTATTGGCATCGGAATACAATATTGCAGCGTGTAGATAAAACTAGAACGCACCTTTAACTACAGAATTACAAAATGGCGACACAGCTGGGGCATCTTCGCGGAGGTACTCAAAGGCACAATCGCTGCCTCGAATCGAATATTGTTTATTATCTTTAACCAATCCCTTTCTACTGGCATCTTTCCGACTGATTGGAATATAAGTAAAGTAACACCGATATTTAAGGCAGGGAATCGCTCTGATCCCTCCAATTACCGTCCCATCTCACTAACTTGTATAGCTTTTAATTAATGGAACACATTACATACTCTAACATCCCCGCACGGGGCACCTTGAGTATTCATGGTGACGGTGAGCAGCGACACCGCGGACCCCGAGCTCCCAACATAAGCCCTGTCCAACCGTGGCGAAGTGTTTAAAGGTGAAGGGTAGAAGCCGTACACGGTGGCCGTCGGAGCCTTGGTCAAGCTCCGGCCGATGGGCTCCCTGCCTATCTACCAGGCAGGGAGCTCCGGGACCTCTTTGACTACCAGGGTAAGGTCAAAGGAGAAAGTACCCCTGTCTCCCTGCTTTTATACTATGCTTTATGGTATTGTCTAAACCCCCCCCCCCCAAACGTAATCGGCCCCCTAAAAGGGGCCGCACCGAAGTATCGTTTCCCCCATTGCCATCTTTAACATTTCCTGAACCGGATCATTACTCTCGATTTCTTGTCATAGAGTCCCTCAATCCATCCCACCCTCTTGCATCTCAGTCAGTCTTCTTGATCGCCAAGTATCTTGAAGCCATAATAGGAAAATCGTATAAGTGCAAAAAACAAAGGTCTGGTGAACTCCTCATCGATAAATGACAAGCAGCAGTCCACAAAGCTTCTAGCTCAGACAAAACTGGCTGATCTAGACATCAGGGTCACACCCCATCGGAGCCTCAACAGCTCGCAGAGTGTGATATCAGAGCCAGATCTCCTGAACGAAACGGATGCGGATCTCCTTGCCGGCTTGAAGGATCAGAGCGTCACTGCCGTGAGACGCATCACCATCCGCAGAGACGACAAGGAGATTCCCACCAAGCACATCATCTTGACCTTTGACCGCGCAGTTCTCCCACAACATATATATGCAGGTTTTATCCGGTGCTCAATACGTCCGTACATCCCGAACCCGCGGCGCTGTTTTAAGTGCCAGCGGTTCGGGCATGGTACGAACTCTTGCCGTGCCCGAACGACGTGTGCAAAATGCGCGGCGCACGATCATCCGAGCGAGAACTGCCCATCCCAAACCCTCACTTGTGTAAACTGCGGGGGCCGCATGCGGCATACTCCCGCAAGTGCGAAAAATTCCAACTAGAAAAAAAGATCATAAACATTAAGGTCACTGAGAACATCACCTTTCCAGAGGCGAGAAAGAGGTTCGCCTCTTTCCCTCTGGGGAGGTACGCCGACGCAGCTCGCCGGGGGGCGGAGCGGCGTCTGGTGTCCACAGGGACCCAGTTCAGCAAGTCTGGCCTGGTCCCGCCCCCGCCCCCCGCTGGGTTGCCTCACGCAGCCCAATCCGTCGCCACACCGCTTGCTGAGGCAGCAGCGGTTGTGGTGCCAACCTCTTCCGTAGCGACCGGTGCCGCTCCCGCCCCTTCCTCCCCGTCCGCCAGTACGTTGGAGGGTGCCGAGAGGATAGACAACACGGGCCCCGCACCGGCTCCCACCACCACCGCACCGCCCGCGCCACCTCTGGTGCCCCGGACGCCCTCGGCGGTGGCGGCTCAAACGAAGGGCTCCCGAGGGGGGGCCAAGTCCGGGGGGCCCGGTCCGTTGGGCACCCCTCGGACATCCGACGACGAGATGGATGTCGGGCCGTTCCTGCCTGCAACGCAGCGCAAGGAGCGGCCACTGACTTCCAAGCCTACAAAAAGGCCCAAAAAGCCCAATCCCAGAGTACCTGCCCCGAAAGACGACACATGAACACACACACACACACTTAATTGTAAATGTAAATAATGGGATTCTTAAATGTAAATAATGGGATTCTTAAATGTAAATAATGGGAACAGATAACATCATTCAATGGAACTGTACAGGCCTTATCAACAATCTAGATGATGTGTACGAGATACTTCATTCACATCAGCCAAGGCTCATGTGTCTTCAGGAAACACACCTAAATAGTAAACATACTAAACTTCTTGAATAGCTACTTGGTTTTTCGAAAAGACAGGCACACTTGCACTTATTCTTCAGGTGGTGTGGCCATTGTAGCCCGAAAATCCTTAGCGTGTCACACCATCCACCTAAACACCATGCTTGAAGCTGTCGCGATTCGAACAATGATTTATGATAGGTTAATAACGGTATGCTCCCTCCACATCCGTCCGGATTATCAACTATCGAACACTGATCTTGAGGCCCTGATAGATCAACTACCTGAACGGTACTTAGTCTTAGGCGACCTCAATGCACATAATTCAATCTGGGACTCTCCCCTCACAGATGCCCGATGTCGCCTAATTGAAAAATATCTAACATAATCGGGAGCATGCCTTTTTAACAAAAACCAAGCTACATATTATAACATAGGACAAAACAGTTATGCACATCTTGACTTGGCTCTTGGCTCTGCAGTTCTTTTCCCATTTCTTGAGTGGCATGTGGACACAAACCCATATACTAGTGACCACTTTCCCACCAAATTGACATACATAGGCATAGGCACAAACACTTCCTCCTCTCATAAAAGTTTCAATGAGGGAAGAGCAAACTGGAGTACATTCACAGAAACATCTAAACTGCACTACACATCCATAAAACACCTACACGTAGAAGAGGCGACCCAACTGCTCACGGCGCACATCCTCAACGCCGCCGCAAAGTCCATTCCCCAGGCCTCCGGTGCCCCACGCAACCCAAGGAGGCCCTGGTGGAACGAGGACTGCAGGCGAGCGCGAGTGGCCCAGAACAAGGCGTGGGGTGTCCTTCGCCGGTACCCCACGTCGGCTAACTTAATTTCTTTTAAAAGAGCAAAGGCCTTGGGAAAGCGCGTGCGCCATGAAGCAAAACGGGATAGTTGGCGCTCCTTCATAACATCCGTAAATTCATACACAGACACACGCAAGGTATGGACACGAATACGTAAACTTAAAGGACAACATACACATAGCCTGCGCTTGATCAGCACGACTGGGGACACACTAGAAGATCAGGCTAACACACTTGCACAACACTTTCAACACGTGTCAAGCTCTGCACACTACACAAACACTTTCCTGAAACATAAAGCCTCTTGTGAAAAGAAGTCCCTACGCGACAACAAACTCCCTGTTTTCACTACATGAGCTGAGGGCTGCTCTAAGCACGTGTAAACCCTCAGCTCCAGGCCCAGACAACATTACATATACAATGATACAACACCTACACGCAGACACACTTGAAGCACTTCTACATCTACATAATAACATATGGCTTTCGGGGCACATTCCACACTCATGGAGGAAGGCCATTGTAGTGGCTTTCTTGAAGAAGGGAAAGGACCCGTCGTCCCCCTCAAGTTACCGTCCAATAGCCCTGACGAGCTGCCTGTGCAAGCTCTTCGAGAAGATGATCAACGCAGGCTCGTGTACTTCCTCGAGTACAATGGTCTTCTCGAGAGCTGCCAGGCAGGCTTTAGGGTGGGGCGATCGATGAATGATCAACCGGTTGCACTTGACTAATACATCAAGGATGCCATCGTGCATAAGCTGTACTGTTTAACTGTCTTTTTCGACCTCGAGAAGGCCTACGACACCGCTTGGCGTTATGGGATCCTTAGTGACTTCAGGTCATTCGGTGTTTCGGGTAATATGTTGACACCCTTGTTAGTTATTTGTCAGAGAGAACGTTGAGAGTAAGAGTTGGTTGTGCACTTTCAAAGGTTCACGTCCAAGAAAATGGCGTGCCGCAAGGTGGCGTGTTGAGTTGCACTCTCTTCATAGTAAAGATGAACTCTCTTGGAAAGGCACTGTCACCAACAATCTCTTATTCTATGTATGTAGACGACGTGCAAATATCTTTTAAATCATGTAATATGTCCATATGCGAACGTCAAGTCCAGCTTGGTGTCAAGAAGCTTGCCGGCTGGGCAGACAAGAATGGGTTTAAATTGAATCCTGCAAAAAGCTCCTGCGTTGTGTTCTCCAGGAAGTGCGGGGTCCATCCGGACGCAGACATTACTCTTAATGGCGTGTCGCTTCCTGTGAACAAGGAGCACAAGTTCTTAGGTGTTGTGTTTGACCAGAAACTCACATTCATTCCACACATCAAGGAACTTAAACATAAATGTCTGAAAAACATGAATATACTTAAGGTTCTCTCCCACCAATCGTATGGTTCCGACAAAAAACTCCTACTACGGCTCTATACTGCTTTGGTTGGGTCTCGTTTAGACTATGGCAGTGTGGTATGGGTCGGCGACTAAAACAGCGTTGCGCATGCTTGACCCAGTGCTACACTTGGGGCTGGTGCTTTTCGCACTAGCCCTGTCGAGAGTCTGTATGCCGAGTGTAAAAAGTGGAGCCTTGAGAACCAACGGACGTACATGGGCTTACTTTATGCCTTTAAAAGTTCATCGCTGAATAACCATCCTTTTTATCCTGTCTTTAACGACACATCCCCATCTGTGCTTTTTGTAAATCGCCCATCCGTTCCTCTGCCCTTTTCACTTAGAGTGAGAGAGCGAGCCTCGGATCTGAGCGCTTCGTTTTTAGATGTGTACAGATCATCCTTTTCAGACATTTTACCTCCTTGGAAAGTTCGTCCTGTGTCCTCCGACCTTTCTTTTATGAAACTTGACAAAAATCAGGTACCGCGTGCTGCAATACTGCAGCACTTTCTGTCTCTGCAGTTTAAATACCCACTTGCAGAATTTTACAGTGACGCGTCTAAAACCTCCACTATGGTCTCCTGCGCTGCTCATGGTCCGAATTTCAGTGCAGCCAGAACCATGAGCGCCCACACAACAATTTTTTCAGCAGAAGTATATGGAATTTTACTGATTGTTCGACACATACTTGAAAATAAAATTCCGAAGTCTATCATCTACAGATTCCTGAGTGTTGTTCGCGCACTGTCATCGCATACACCCCCCAAAAACCACATAGTTAATCTTGTATTTAACACTATCATGTCTGTGTATGCGCAGAAGCATCAGCTGCTCCTCTGCTGGGTCCCAGGACACGCTGGGATCGCTGGGAACGAGTTGGCAGACGAGAGGGCCGCTGCTGCTGCACTCAGGAACACTGTAGACATAACAACCGTACCATATACAGACCTCAAGCCACACATAAGACAACACTTGCGTAGAACATGGCAAACACACTGGAGTGAACAGACAGATAACAAGTTACACGTTATAAAACCACGCTTGGGACCATACACCACTGACACACGCAACAGACACGGAAGTCGCCTTCGCTAGGCTACGGATAGGGCACACCCAATTCAACGCACTCGTATCTGCTGACGGGATCTTCTAGACCCCAGTGCAGCAGGTGCGGAGAGGCCCTATCCGTAGTGCACATACTAATCACATGCAAGGCACTTCACACAACACGACACAAACACTTCAGAGAACTCTACAGACAACATATTCCCCTACATCCATCGCTGTTTCTGGGTGACGATGCCATGTTTTCCGTGAAACGTGTGTTTCAGTACTTGTCAGACGCTAAGTTTTTAAACCTTATTTCCTATCACGCATAATCAAATCTGGCCCTATACACCAGCCATCACCATCGCCGGTAATTGATTTTATTGTTACTCTGGCTTTAGTAGCCACTATTTTCTTTTAGATACTTTGTTTGGCGCTCTTTGCCCCAGGTGGTCTTGCGCCGAAAAACTCCAACCATCATCATTACATACAATAACATCTCGCGCCACCTTGAAATCAACCACTTATTCTACCACAAACAGCACGGCTTCCGGCCCGGGTTGTCATGCGAAACTCAGCTCTTCGAATTTACTGCTGACCTTCATCTGAACTTAGACTCCTCTTTCCAAACTGATGTCATCTTTTTAGATCTTTCGAAAGCTTTCGACCGCCTTCCTCACCAAATACTGCTACCCAAACGTTCGTGCTTTTGTCTTTATCCACTAGTTCTTTTCTGGATTAAAGCTTTTCTAATTAACAGCAGCCAATTCACTGTCATTGATGGCAATCGTTCATCCCCACACTCGTGTTGTCTGGCGTCCCACAGGGCTCAGTTGTCGGTCCGCTACTATTTTGAATCTATATCAATGACATTCCATCCGGCATTTCTTCAACTATCCGCCTCTTCGCCCACGATTGCGCTATTTATCGCCGAATAAGTAACAACCAAGACCAACTTCTACTACAAAAAATTTAAAAATGATAGAAAATTGGTGCTCTCTTTGGCTAATGACACTCAACTTTCTGACACTCTTTTTGACAACTTTAAATTCTTGCACGTAACACGTACCCATTCCGAACCTAATTTCACATACACTTTAATATCAACTTGCCTTTCACTGGTAGAATCATGCCGATAACTGGGAATTCTGTTAACCACAAAACTAACCTGGTCCGAACACATACTAAAACTCGTTGCGGAAGCATCCCAAGCGCTTGGTTACATTACACGAAACCTTTCATTATCGCCCCCAACCATACGCAAAATGGCATACGAGACCTTCAACCGAACAAGCTTGAATACGCACCTGCTATTTGGAACCCTCATCAGACGTACCTAATAAATGGCATAGAATCAGTTCAGAACCGCGCAGCCCGCTTCATCAATTCTAAATATGACTGGCATCTCAGCGTCACCGACATAAACGCGTTCCTCTCCCTCCCCTCCCTGACAATTAGTCGTGAAATTAGACAGATATGCCTCTTCCACAAAATGTATTATCACTTTCACCATCTCCGCACTTCCCTCCTGCTCACACCATCCCAGTACTCACGCTGTCTGTTCAATTCCCTGAGCATCCAACGATTGCATGGTTCATCTAACGCATTCAATATGTCATTCCTACCACGTGCCATCGAAGAATGGAACAAGCTCTCAGACTCTCTTGTCCGCGAACGCAATCCGGCCAAATTCAAAGAATTATTGTTATCTCACCTTAGCCTTTAATGTTATGTAATCCTGACGACTTGCCCGTGCTGCCTTTTCTAGTTTATTATAATTTTGGTTGTTAAATTCTCAAATTAAATTTGTTGTATAAATTTACCAGTGAACCATGTATCGAACCATATTTTTCTTGTGCCACAATGTGTACTACGACGACTCTGTCCCCCCCCCCCCTTAATACCCCTCTGGGGTCCTTAAGGGTTTAAAAAATGATGAAAAGCACCGGCAATAGGTCTTCGTCTTTCACTTCTTTCAGTCCACTCTCTCGTTAACGTTAGCGGAATTTAAGTGTACATGAGATTTTCATTGAGGCTTTCGACTCCCTTTCCCTCATCTTCCAATAACCCCCCAGGGCCTCAGGCCTATTTGTAAATAAAGTCGTTCATTCATTCCCCGTCGCAACTGTAATAAGAGAGTCTGTGCTGCTCCAGTTGGCCTGCATAAGATGACACCGTGACAACATGATCCTTCTCAACTAGTCTTGTAACGATTACGGATGAGTATAAATTAACTGCTAGCCAGTGAAACTGCTACAAAACAGTGAAACTGCTATTCCAAAGCTCTGGTCACGCTTGCCACTGCTGCTCAGAGCTGGTCTTTGTCGACCCTCCGCATGTACTGAATACTTTACGCGGTCAGCTATGGCTGCTTTGTTGAAGCGCTTTAGATTACGTGACAACGCATAAGGATGAGAAACTTTTCCTTCATCCGCGTTGCATCCAGGTTCAGCTGTTTTCCAAACAAAACTTTCACACATCTCGAATTTCGCTTCCACATTGTGCTGCCTGCTTATCCTGCCATCCAAAAGCAGTCGATAGCAGGATAAAGTTATCCTTTCAAGCATTTTCGCAGTGTAATGCGTTCGCCTAAAAAGTAAATGAACCACAGCAATTTTTAAACGTTATAGGTTGGATTACGTGGAGAATGTTATAACCCCAACCGGTTGTACTGACAGTAGTGTAGGTAAGTTTGAATTGATTAAAGAAAACAGAAATCATTAAAATGGTGTATTGTTTAGAATAAAGTTATTTACCTGTAGATTTTAAGGGGGCCCCGTTTTGTCGCCCTTGCCAGAGCCTCGTGTGTGAAAAATGGATTTCTCTCTCTATGTTGGCTGCCGCCCAAGTGCATCAATCTGACACGACAACATGACAGTCGTCGGCACGAAGTTTTTGCGGTTTAGCCGTGACGTACATCGACGTCTCAACTCGGTGTATATGGGTAAGCGATACAGCGTAAACATGCAACGGCACTGCATTTTCGTCGCTCCACGTCGTGCGCATATGCTGCAGGCGTTTTTTTTTTCGGGTTGTTCCCACAAACCACGACCGCAGAGTGCTGGCCAAACAAAGAAAGCGCCTTGAAAGGCACCGTAACTTAGGCTAAAACAGTTCAAAGTAACGCAAAAAGTAAGCACACGCTGACACATGGAGCACACCACGCCGATCGATTAACGGCCCAGCGCGCGCAGGCAACGCTGGTCCACCGGAAGCGCAAGGCGTGCGGGCCGCCAATAGAACTGGTTTGCGAGTATTTTCCTCCTTTTCCGGCTGCTTATGAGAAATGGCGGATAGACAGATGCGCTTGGTGCGCGACAATTTGCCATCTTGCGAGAGAGAGAGAGAGAGAGACAGAGAGAGCTCTTTATTAGAAGAAAGCAGAGAGGTCTGCAGGCATGTATTCGCCTACATGCTACTCTGCGGGGATGGGGTGAAGGGAATAAAGACCCTAAAGGAAGCAGGGTGAAGGGGAAAAAAGGAAGAGGTAAAAAAGACAGCAACACGGAGTGTTCCGTGGCCCACGTAAAAGTCCAGGTGGACCCAGAGGATGACGATGTATAGTTCTACACTGTCTCTGCGACGCCGATGTCGTGTAAATAATCAAACAGTGCATCTTACACTTTTCGCTGGGATGATGGGGATGGCATGGTCCAAGAAGAGCTTTCAATGATAAAAGTCCGTTGTTGAGGCACTCGATCATCTTGGCGAGGTGGTGCCTTTCCTGGTTGTGCGCCGGACACTCTAATAAAATTTGCTCAACAGTTTCTGGCAAACCACAGTCATCACAATAAGGGTTTGTGGTTTGACCGAGGCGATGTCGGTAGGAGTTCGTGCTGCGTTGAGGCGCAGCCGATGGTAGAGCGTCTCAAGTCGACGTGGGATTCGCTCTGGGAGCCTCATTCTCAGGTCAGAGTCTATATGATACAGAAAAGGGTGATGAGTGTATTTCAAAATTTGCTACCGGATGCTACGCCGGCTACTGTCCCGCTGTCCGTGTATTTATCTGAAATGATCTGAATCAAGCACAGACCGCAGAAAAAAAGACAACACAAGAAGCGAAGGCGCACGGAAACCTAATATACTTCACTTAAACAAGATTAACTACCACAAGTAGACCATGCATGGTCACCACACAAAACAAAATACACCAGTGAGTACAGTCAGTAAACCCTTTCCTTTACTTCGTCTTCCCCATTAGTTTGTGCCTCCAGAAAGCAGTATTTCTCCTGCGAAAGGACGCAGAATATTGATTTTTAGACAATCTCGCTGGTTTATCTGAAAGCATACAAAATTTTCTGTTTCACTTTTCGTCTTTTTCTCAGGCACAACATCGTAAAAGTGCATGTTTGCAGTTTCGCCACTGGCGGGTATGCGTTTGAATCCTCGACATTTAACAGCACCTACGCTGTTCCCGCGCACGAGAGCTGGCGAAATGCCGGCTTGTCCTATTTGTTAGCGTGTTTCAAAATACAGAGCAAGTCAATGACGACACGAGGAACTATAGAGCTTACTGCCTCACTGCCTTTACTCAGCACAAAACAATAACTCCGCTGTGTATACCTATCAAACAAAACTCAAAAACGACGTAAAAGAATGCATGTAAACGCGAAGTACCGTATTTTTTTCGCGTATAACCCGCCCCTGCATATAATCCGCACCCCACTTGCAGCCCGCCGGAAAGTAAAAAAAATAATCCTCGCGCATTGCCCGCAAATTCGGTACAGCAAAGGCTCCACCAAAGCTAGTGCTCAAGCAACACATGACATACTATGTAGACAGAAAAAGCGTGTAGTTTGTAATGTCCGGAACATGACACGTGTGTGCTGTGTGCGCTGCAGAGAATTTTTTGGGTGGTGTTGCGTAGATTCGTGGGTTTATAGGTATTTCGTCGAACTAATAAAATTCAGTTGTGAGAGTGCGCTCGTCCTTGTTTTTTCTTCCTGGTCCTTGTATGTTTTACGCAATCGCTGCCATGCAAGGCTTCGTCAGTGTTGCTGCGTAGGAGCTTCACTGCACAGCGCGCATTGCCGTGAAGCTGCACTAAGGACAACACCACGCGTATTATCAACAACGCTACCTTGCCACTGAAATTTTCGCATTTTTGGTGCGGGTTTAACGCGCGAAAATACGGTAAGATGGCGCTTTCTAAGCTGCGCCCGTAGTCTTCATATCCCAAGGCATTGGTCCATGCTCCACATTGGGCCCCATAAATCAGGTTGTCGTCTTGAGAAAGCCGCCTTCCAATCTACGTTGTTGGTCGTAGTGGGTGAAACATGTCCCCAGAATATGGAGAAAAAAAAAACGTATAAAATCCGAGCGGGACGAATCTAGTGCCATAACGGCGGGCGTACTAGTTTAAAAAGTACCTATCCGGTACAACAATGTGCCCCCGGTGTTTTCGGAAGCTCAGAAAACGGCCCCAACGGCCAGGGCGACAGCTGCACCGGTGCTTTCATTTTTTCCTATTGCCTTCAATTCGTGTTTCTTCTTTGCCTCCTTCTAACATCCGCGGATGCAGGATGACAGCACACACACACAAATAATTGAAAGTTGCTATCACCCCCACACGTGCGATGTACCTTGCAGTTATAAGTCGCACTGACACAGCGCATATATGTATCTGCGATAGCGCGGGTATGAGGGAGACAAACGCAAAAGCTTAATTGAAGAAAATGTACGCATAACTAAGCACGTCACGCCAACCTTTAAAAGTGAGAGAAATTAAGAGTAACGAAAACCATGGCACAAGGTAAGGAGAAATTTTATTTGGAACTTGCAGCTTGCAGCAACTACTATAGTGCAGATCTTACATTTACACATCTCTCCGTTCTACAGATGGCTATTCGGCTGATTACGTCATGAAAGGTCATTTTGTATGATATTATATCTTTAGTGCACAAAGAAAGTTATATAATATACCGAAGTTTGTTCTAGCGGGGTGCGAGAAGGTGAAAAAGGTGATCATATCCGCAAAATGAACTAGGCTCATTCCGGGTTTCAATTACGTCATAACAAACTGGAAATACGCGGAAACTCAATACGCAATCAGCGGCACACCGCCCTGTCTCAGTCAAGCGTGGTAGACAAGCCCTTCATGGCGTAGCTTTTGTTCCGCAATCCACCCGAGCGGCATCTACAAGCAGACAGGCGTGGCCTATGGCGCCGACAATTGTACCCGTTGAAATTTCACACCCGTGGCTCACCTCACAGATATTGGTCACTGTTTTCGTCTATGGCTCTGATCGCGCGGACAGATCAGGAGGGTCCGTTGCTTCAGCTATCTGTAACGACGTTCCCTCCTATTCTATTCGGTTTCCGAGTTGCACTAACTATACTCGAACCATTATTAAACTAAATCCCCGCAAATTATATTGAATGTTCGTTATTGGCAATAAACTGCCCTAACACCTTAACTAACCTGCCGGATGTAACTGTCTTCGAAAATTCCGGTCGCACAAACAACCTTTATTTTAATATTCTAACCGTAACATGGAATCCTGAAGGATCTATTACGAACCCTTTTTATAGAGTCTCAGGAAATAGTTTTAGATATGTCCTCCGATTTTAATTTAACACAACTCTTAATCAAGGGGCGAGGTTACTAGAGACAATGACCAGAGTTCCGGAATCAGGGTAGCATTTGGCCCAGACTTTTACAGCGGAATTTACAGAATTTTTGTTCTACACTCTAATCCTGGTAACCTATAATGTAACTTATAAATGGAAGTAACTTATGGCATAAAGGTTACGATGGAGCTAATTTCATCTTTTCTTTATCCCAGTCCATTCTAAGGGTTACAGGCGTGAAGTTAAAAGCAGCTCAAGGGTTGCATCGCAGCAGCGTTTTATAGGTTACTTCAACAAAATCTGACATTTAACCTTTACATTGTAACCTATAAAACTCCCGGTAACGTATAAGAGATGCTTGTCGCGCCATCTCTCCTGGCCGCCTGTGATTTCTCCGTTACATGACGGGATATATAGAAATGGCGGCGCCCGCAGGCCCTTTGCCCGAGTTTTCGCGCCATTCGAGCCTTTTCACCGCTGTGATTCCCCTACGACGAAGCGAGGATTGCTGTTAGAAAACTTGTTTTTCGGTGGGAGTCGCGGAGGCTGCGGTGAGCCCGTTTGCGACTGGCAGCGCTACACGGCCCATTCTTCTACGACTATCAAGTCCGCTTATTGGACCAAAGCCCCTGCGCCAGCGGGAGCGACCTCGGTGAGTATATTCACGTAACGGTTTCCGCGTTTTCATTGGATGTGTGTTTTTGCTGGGGGTTAAAGACAATATTGGGAATAAAAGCATTACCGAGGGATTTTCGTTACCGTAGTGCCCGTTTCGCTGTGTGTCTCATGTTTTCCGCGACAGCAGTTGAATGAATTCACGGGCTTGCGTTCATTGCGTCAGATTAGAGCGGACGATCGGGCAAGCCGGTACATTCTGACAGATAACGGCACTCATGACATGCTTTCTCGCTGTTATTAGTAGAGCGTCAGTTTGGGCGCCTTCGTCTTGTGTTGAGCGTTTTTTTACGCTCTTGTCTGCATCGGGCGCACTCGACGAGTAATTGGCTCATGTAATCGTCAGATACCTCTTTTCGAATAATTGAATTTTTTCACCGTCGTATATTATCGCGCTAATTCTGTGGGAATTATCGTTTTGCTTCAGCCGTCGCAAAATGCACATTTTTCTTGGTGCATATCTTCGGAATTGGGCCTAGTTTATTGGTCTTGTAGAAATATATACGGTTAAACACAAAGCTTATGCTGCATAAAAGTAGTCCACTAAGTGCTGCCGAAAATTTATAAACACACTTTTCTCTAGCATAAGGCTTTATTTTTGCCATTTTGCCTTGAGGGGGCAAATTTGTGTTAGTCCATTTTAGACGGTGGACTATTTCTCCATGGCAATTGATTCATTATTCTGATTCCACAAATCATCGTTATTTATTTACGTGTATTGCGAGTCCAAATGGCTGTGTCGCGTGATCCTAGTTAAAGCAGTACAGTGACTTTAGAGAATGGTGGTAAGCATCAGCCAGCGTGCAGGCTGCTTGATTGTTGTTGTTTTTTGATGATATAGAAATTGTGATTAATTCGGTTAAAGGCTGGGCTGGGCTGGCCAAGTTGCACAACAGAGACCGGTGTAAAAATGAGTGCTGCACCCTCATCGGTGCCTGTCTGTTCGAAAAGTGTGCTTGCATCTGGCTACCTATGCTATGACTTATCAGCACCAATTTTTTTTTTTGCAGACAGTGTTCCTTGAGCTGAACAACCAGGAACAGCCCGCTGCGTATGACCAAGAAGACATGAAAGTCTGATTTCAGTCGAAACAATCGTATAAAATGCAATAACAACACATCCATTCAAAGTATCCTATGTAAAGATGACAACCAGCCTGCACAGACAAAAGTATGATGCACTTGTAAAAAATGCGAGGCATTGAAGTGTTTGGTGGTTTATACTTCGTACCTTATTTTTCTCATGTTTAGCGACTCTTTCTATCAGTTTGCTACTGCATGTAGGTTATAGATTTTCATGACGATGTCCTCAGCATGGAGCTTTGCAGGTTTTCAGCAACTGTAGCTAGTTTATTACGAAAATTACTGGAGCTTACTGCGCCTCGGGATACACAATACCCTCTCCGAACTTATAGAGGCACAGCGAACCGCACAGCTAGAGAGGCTCTCTCGCAGCTCTGCCGGTCGGTGCATCCTGAGGTCTTTGGGCCTGGTACCCCAAACACCACACTACACGACGACTTGTTGCCATTCCGTCTCCTCTGAGGAGTGTCATCAGAGTGTCCCAACGCCTAGGTGAATGCACCCCATCCACAATAAGGAACGCCGTGAGGCAAGAGCGAAGGCCTTGCCAAACAACACCCACCGGGGTCCCCTGTGGTATACACCGATGCCGCCTGATATCAAGACAGGAACGCATCGGTACTAGCGATGGTCGACTCCAAGGGGAGCCCCATCGCTACAGCATCTGTAAGCTGCACTTCCTGCACAGAGGCAGAGGAAATGGCAATCGGTCTAGCCATAGCCACAGCCGGTCTCCGCATTTAACATCATAACCGATTCTAAATCGGCCGTACTAAATTTTTTAAACGGCAGGGTATCACCTAGAACCTTGGCAACCCTCTCGCAAGGGCCCACACCTCATAGCCGGACCTTCCGCATCATCTGGTCACCGGCACATTCTGGCCTGATGGAAATGAGAGAGCCAATGAGACTTGCTCGAGATATGGTTCGCCGAAAGCCTCATAGGACCCCTGAAGATATCCCGCAACTTTTCGGCTATAAGGACCGCCTCCATACTTTCGGCGATATCCTCTACCATTTCCACTAGGATCGTGCCTTTTTTCCACCACCGCATCCATCGCTCAGTCGAAGGCATGCAGTCCTTCTCAGGCAGCTCAAACATTATCATTCCCCACTCCACATCTCATGTCCATCATATATCCTGGCGAATATAAGGACGCTTGCCTTTCTGTTCTGTGGAACGAGCATCACTTCACCACATCATTTGGTCATGTCCATTAATACCCGCATCACGTAGAAGAAATCATCCCATCCTTCATAACATATCCTTAACAGAGTGGGACGGCTGCCATCTCTAGCCCAGCTCCCCACGTGCAAGAAGCCCTTGCCCAGTTGGCTGAAGACACCGAGCTCCAAAACACCGGGAGCCCCGCTGTCTAGATGACTGAGCGAACAGCTCAGTGGTGCAATCACCACAACTTTGGGCAAAATAAAGTTACTTTTACTACTACTACTGGAGCTTTTTACTAAAGCTCCAGTTGTTAGTGAGTGCTCGTGTTGTGTTCTCTTCGTCTTATCAAGTTTGCGGTGTTCTTTCATTATGAATGTATACCAACTGGCCCAGCTGTCAGCCCTATTGCATGTTAACCCAAATAACCCTTCGGGTCATTACAGGTACACAGTGTCGGTTTTGGACCTCCTGGAAATGAAATTTGAAAATCGGTGCAAGTTATAAGTGGATCCACTCCCACAACACGTCTGGATGGAAAAAAAAATGTAAGTTGGCGTCTCCTTTTTACAAATAGCCGAAAAAGAAAGCACCGATCAAAACACTTTGCTGAAACAAAAAACGTTTCGGCTTCCAGATGGGAGCCTTGCTCAAAATAAAATTTCCAGTACGAGGGGGGTGTTTAGGTACGACCAAAAATGTGACGCAGACTGCGTCAGCGTCGTAAAGACGCGTTTAACTGGGTTTAGTGCGACGTTCGCTCTGTTGCGTGTACTAGTGATTACACATGAAGGCGCGGAAGTGTTTTTTGTCTCTTTTGCAAATGTATGTGCGCCACCGCCGTTTATCTCGTAGCCAAAAGTTTCTGCCTGTTCTGAGTGAGCATGCAGAAGCATTGGGCGAGATAAACTAGAACACGGCACGATTAAAATTTGGGAGTGTTGGCCGGTATGACTACAATAGCTTCGCTTGTTCTGAACAACGCTGCAAAATTACTCTGTGTAACGATTACTGAAGTGAGGTGAAATTATTCGAAATGCCGTAAATTGCTCTATCTCTGGTGTGGCCTTTCATTTCATTCTCTGGTCTGCGTCTTCAATTTCCGTGCAAGAGATTTTTTGTACTTCGCATGCCTGTGGTTCGGTGCGAGGGGCTTATGGTTGCACCGGATTTTGTTCGTTTTCTGCAATTTTCTGTAGATGGCTTTGCAAGGTGGGGAAATGCAAGTCACGGCCCCTCACATATATACCTGCATCAACGCCAGCAGGGAACAAGTTATTCAGATGACCTCGGGCAATCTTGAGCGCGGCCTGATTTTGTGCTAGTGTACTACATAAAATGACAAGCTCATCTCTTATCCATTTGGTGCTTATTTTTGCAGGAAATTATAGATCCCGTGGAAACTTTGACCGAAAGACAGGTTGAAATTTGCCTGAAATCTTGTTATTGTTGCTTCAAAAAGGATATTGGCCTGGGAATCTACAACTCAGGTAGAATTACAAAGACGGACCTAAGCGCGAAGTGTGAAGATGTATTCATCAAAATGAATGTATTCCGGGTGTCACATTACATTACAGATTCTGGGTGACACGAAGAATGCAGCGAATATAGCCATAAACACTGGTTTATATGAAACGGTGATTTTGTAATAAATGTTCTTTCTACTTTTCGACGTTCTGCTTTTTTCTGTGCGGAACCACGACAATAACGCCGGAATGGGAGAGCACACATCTGAGAACCATGTCATTACTTTAGCTCAAGTTCTAATTACTCTCAAATTGTCCAATGGCAGTATCCAAACAATTCGAAATTTTGAAATGCTTTGCATACATCCGTGCAAATATTCAGGTAAAGAATCTGTATATTGGCCTTGTTTGTGAAGCTGTTCACGCAACATTTATGGAACAGGCTTAATAAGGATATATCACTAAACCGACTTCTACCTTAAAATCTAAAGCAATATAGGAAAAGTCTACTATTCATTAAGGGGACAATAATAAGACTGGGGTGGTTCTCAGCTTTGATTTTTAAGGAATAACCCTCAAATGTTCCATAATAAAAATGTGGATGTTCTGAACTACTGATGCCAAACTTCTGTAAATGTACTCCTGGTATATGTGCAAACATGTGTGCATGTATTGCAATACTTTTTTGATAATCATGGCTTAGTTGTCGCACAAGAATCTTTGGCTTAAGGCTAACTGTTCACAGCTTTGGCGTCATTTTGAAGTAAGCTATCAAGTGCATGTTTTCACTAAAGCTTAGTTTCACTAAACCCTAATGTTTTTTTAACTAAAGCTTAAATTCATGCCCAAAATTTCCTAAAAGAACTATCATGCATGTTTGATGCTCGTTTCTTAAATGGCACAAAGCTGACGCAAACATCAAATTTAGTCATGCCTGTTCATAAGCGTTACCAATATTCGCAAGGATTTTGGAGTGACAGCTTGGGTTATGATTATCGTCATGATGTGCCTATATATTAGGGCAACATTTTCAAGCTTTGTGGCACCGCAATTTTAGGAATTACAAAAGTAAGTTGTTTTGGCCACACCTGTGTGGCCGACGGTATATTAAAGGGACGAACAAAAGACAAAACCCGAAGGATTTCAGGAGTTCGAGCTGAAGCAATGGAGAGCGTCCGTCCGGCGCACATTCAAGTCTTGCCACTGACGCACATGTTTTGTTTACCCGCCGCCCCCAAGAAAGCGCCATACAGAAGGCTCGCCACAGCGATGGTCGGCGGAAACGCCTTGGGGCAGGCAACATCACATCTTCCAAGTGTGGGCCTTGGGACGGTGGTAGATGTCACACTTATATAAGGTATACATGCTGAAAGCTGCAAATTAAACCATAAAAAAGTCACCCTTACGTGTATACGTATGTAAAGGTTACTAAGTTATAGGTTAATTTTGTACCTTATAAATTATAGGTGACCAAAATGAGAAAATGTGCACCTCTCTTAAGGGTTACCCAGCTTTGAGTGTAGGGCTGGTTGGTCGCCGACGACAGCTCGGCTGGTATTCTGTCACGATCTCTTGGAGCAGTTTTCTATGCCACGCCATAACGGCGCCCACGTATGGAAAAAAATATTGATAGTTAAAATACGGCGCAAGGCCTTCATATTGTCACGTGACAACGAAGAGATAGAATGTCACATGGGGTCGAGCTGTGGTCACGGCGGTGCTGGAGCTGTCCCACATGGCCCACGCACCATCGACGATCTCGTCCATCCCGAGATGCTGTTGCCAGGATGAAGATGGTGGACCGGCACACTCCACCAAATGGCGGCGCGACAGGTGACAAGAACCACGGAGAATGATGAGCGATCTATTTACAGTATTTAGATGGCGGCCATAAGATAGTGGGCTCCAGGACCCAGCCACTTCTTCGTCGTCTTCGTCTTCGGCTGACTGAACACAAGCAGTGGGGGACATTCTCCTCCTTTTTTTCCTGTGAGCACATGGTGGTATAAAAAGGCTTATATAGCACTTGCAAAAATGCCTTCCCAGCAACGCATTTCTATTTAGAGGTGAAGCCGACTATAAGGGCATCGGTGTAAACTTGGTATTTGTAAGCTGACCCTCCCACATTGTGTGTTGCACAGTAAAGTTTGGCCATTAACGTACGGGGTGCGATCACAGACAACGGCTCCAACTGATGTGTAACCGGAAGTATCCCGTAAAAATTACATGACAATAAGGCGGTAAGGCGACTCTGCCATTGCGCCGAGTTTCATTTCGTTGTCATTATTAGATCACAGTAAAGTTGTAAACGTTACTGCATTACTGTCTGCTGTCAATACATGACAATTTACTGAGGGAGTATGGTTGCAGAAAACGGCTAGAAATGGTGTTTTACAGAAACAATCCTGAGACAAATTGCATGACAATTAGCCGCTAAGTAAACCCCAATATTACGCACCACTGTTTCCCTGGTCATCCCCCTTTCACACGATAGAAGGGTACGAATTGTTTTCTTTGGTAGTGTCTATTATCCGCGCAACCATGGGCATTACCGTCAGAAATTTCTCGCGGCAGTCGCCCTTTATTGGCTAAGCACGCTACGCGGAGATTCTATGGGATAAATATTCCCTAAAAATCCGAGTTGCAGCATATAGTTTCTTAGTAAGTATACGAGAGAGAAAACTGCACCTGGGGATCCATGTCGTTGTGTAGAATTATGGGAAGACCCCTGCTTCTGGTTTGGGCTTGGCATGACGATTGGATTCTTAAGCGGTTTTTAGATTTCCTTTCGTCACTTTCTTCGCAGCTTCACGAGCTACGAGTTATCCTCCCTGTACAGTGGTAGCCGTGAGCCGGGTTACCCTAGCTCTGTCTTCGTCTTTCCTTGCGTTTTTTTGCAGCATGAACGTACACCAACTTTCACAGTTCCCCGCACCCGCAAATGGTATATTCACGCACAATTTGATAGGACCCGTACGGCACTCTCCATCAATTTAAATGCTATGGCGGGGATAGAGGGAACGCTTCCAATTGGTGGTCCGTGAAGTTTTCTTCCTTTTTATGGGGAAATTTGATAGCGCACATGAGCCGACCCCCCTCATCATACATACATAAGAGCAGATAGGCGTGCATAGTAGATGTGATGGGTTCGAGCTCCAAGGGTCCATCGGTCGTTACTCGGCGAGAGGAGCGAGTGTGCATCCGTGTGGTGGTCTCGGCTGCCCCAACTACGGGTGCAGCGTTCGGGACGGAGGCTGCCATTTGCGTGGTCACGTTCGCCGCCCGCCGACCTGCGGTCCCGTCGCCGCGTACGTGTCGCACATCCATTCAGTAAGCCCCGTCATGACCATTTCATTTCCCCTCTTCGCCATTTCATTTCTTGCGAGCGCTCACTGCTACGCTCGCAGGGCAGAACTTACACGTGATTTCAGAGCGGAGGAGGAGCAGCAGGAGGAATAGACTTTACTTAGGCGAGCCTTAGGTGCTGATACCTGGGCACCCGCCTGGTGGAGGGTTTCCTCTAGTCCGAGATACTCTGGCCTGCGCTTCCCACCCGGTGCCTCTCCACCAGGCTTCGCTGGGAGGAGAGGTCGGAGCGCGTAATTGTAGAACAGGTGCAGAACCTGTGCGTGTCAGCGGCGTGTGCACAACAACGTGTACATTACGGATCACGCATATCCAACGAATAAAAAAAAGTGATTGATTATGAGGTTTAACGCGCCGATACTACACCGGCGATGAGGCTCGCCGTAGTGGAGGGCTCCGGATTAATTTTGATTCATTGTGGGGTTTTAACGCGCCACCGCAACGCAGGCGATGAGGGGGGCGTAGTGGAGCGCTCCGGTTTAATTTTGACCACCTGGACATCTTTAACGTTCGCCGAAAATCTCGTACACACTGGCGTTTTTGTTTTTCGCCTCCATCAGAAAAGCTGCCGCCGTGGCCTGGAATCGAACCCGCGACCTCGTGCTCAGCAGCACAACGCCTTAGCCACTGAGCCGCGCGGGTTTCCGAATTAAATTTGAGCACCCGGGGATGTTTCACGTGCGCCGAAATCTCGAATACATGGGCGTTTTCGCTTTTCGCGTTAACCAGAAAAGCGGCCGCCGCGGCCGCGAAGAAAAAAAGGAAAACTATCAATAGCCGCCAGAGTAACGAAGGAATAGAAAGCAATGAACTGCCGTGCAATACACCTTTGCAGGGCAAGGCCAGAAGGCATCGTCGCCAAGTTTATAGACTAACAAAAAAGCTATAAATGGTGACCTTTATAACCAGGCCCCTGATTCATGCAGGGTCCGCTGCGGTCGCGTTATATCAAATCTGGATGTGTCCTTTGAACTCCCCGTCCACTAAAAAAAGTGTAATGGCTTATGGTTCTTTCGTTGCCCGCTGGATAACGCACGTACGGTGAGCTACACGAGCAAAACTCGCCTTTCAACAATTATCGTATTGCACATGTCACTGCAGTTCGAAGCGCATGCACGGAAAACGTAACTGCTGCGGTGCCTCAGACGCAATTGCGACGTTCTGATTCCGAGAGCAAGGTAGATTATTCGGATCCTTCTCGCCGAGGGTAGTCGTATGTAGCAGAGAAGAACAAACACGCCAGCTGTGCGTGATATTTATGCGCAATAACCCCCGCAGTCTGAATTAATGTGTTGCCCGTACGGACAGGGGAGTGGGCCACTTCGCCATGGCGAATTGGAATAACGAAGGTCGATGATTACGAATCCTGGGCATGTGTCGCATACTTAAGCGCATTAATGACATCAAACGGACGAAAGAAAAGATGAGACACATCACTACTTGCATATAAAGTTTATTGCGTTGCAAAACATAAATGTAAGTGAACCATAAGAGCAGGCGCGTGACGCTGGAAGCTCTCGAAAGCAAGCCGTCTAACAAGCAGTCGAGATTACAGGTCGAGATGGCGCTGAAGAAAGAGGGTCAAATATTGAATTTCCACTGCATTACTGCGACCGCTTTATCTCTAAACTTGCTCTACTCCTGCGTCTGCTACCACAGGTAGGCAGCCGCCGTCTTTTTATTGCCATGTGTCCAACCCCGGGCCTGCAGCTTTTTCCCAGCGGTGCATGCGCTGGCAGTGACAGATCTGAAAACAAAACAATGCCTTTGCCACTTCCATAGATCAGAGGATCGAACCAACACCGCTCTTGTTTTGCACGAATGCACGGACGCCTTGAAGCTGGCTTTTAACATGACTTGTTGCTTTTGTCTATGGTGTTATACGTGCCTGTTTTCGCTAACGCCTCACTGCTGGCACTAATCGATATGGCAGGGGAAACTTTACTGGCTTTTTAATACGGTACTCCAATCGACTTTCCTCTCCTTTGGAAAGTGTAAGGTATGGAAGGTGGTTGTCAGGTTCGAATACCATAATAAATAGAAGTAGAAACTGTAAACTAGGCTAGTTTTTGTCATGCTTTAAACCCAAACAATGCACACACAATAAGGCAAAGACCAATGGGGAACTCACAAACAATGGGTAACGCTGAAAAAACTGTATAGATAACGGTGAAGAGTTTGAGCTAACTGGAAAAAAGTCACAGTCGGAAAATAAAGCAATAGGTCACAGTACGCCATTATTACCGTGACAGGTCCGTGGCGGCGTTGAAAGGTCCAGGTGGAGTGTCGTGGCCGTGATGGCCAAGCGCGCTCCTAGCTCCCGTTGCCAAGTAGCGAACGCAGCTGTCTTGAGGCGTCGCTGTCTTCCACGCATCGTTCACCCATTTGAGGAGAAGATCATGGTCGGTATCACCAAGGTTTCTCAGTAACACGTTGATAATTTGGTCCGGGCATGGGGCTGTGTGGCACCTGGACGCCATAATTGCCTGGATTAAATCGGCTCAAAAATTGGACCCTTAACATCTTGATTTTGAAATCCTTCGTAATCTTTAGAGGTTGGATGATCTTTTGGTGGAAGGTACGTTTTTGCAAAATCGCGCATTAAGTATTCATGGTTGTCATTGAGGCAGAAAGTTGGGCTAGTTGGTTATCTGTTTTCATTTTTCCAGCGAAAAACAGACGCGGACGAAGAAGTACACAGGGCACTCGCTAGACTACAACTGAAACTTTACTTGGCTTTCGTCAAACAAAGGAAGAAAACATATCAACAAGCCCTTCACCTACACCACCCCACACCCGCCAGCTATGTCTCGCACATGCGCCCTCATAGGTAGCCTATCTCCTTTTCTGTAAGAGTGATTGAAGAAGTGCCGACGCAATTAACTCCTTCCCTGTAGATATTAAATGCCTCGTTAATCTCGCGGCTAGTTTGGTCACGTCCAAATCCTAAAACACGTGTTTTGTCAAACTGCTTTGCTCTGCTTTGCTTTTGTGGCTTTCTTTTTGCAGCAGCTGAAGCAAAGCCGGTTGCTGTCCGCTACACCGCTTTAATGACAGAATTCCAGCGATCGAAAAACACCAGGACCGCGAAAGAGAGAAAAATTGTTTCACCAAGTTTCTCAGTTATCTGCTGGCTCTACACCAGTAATTGTGGCGGAGGAACTTTGCGACCCCTGATCTAAGTACTGGATTTGCTCGTTGACCCCGTTCTGCAAGCATTCAAGGTTTCAAAAAAACTAGTAGAGCGAGGCTAGAGAAATAGCAGTCTCTGGGTCTCCCTTCATCGAAGACCCTGCTCCTCATATGGATTTCTGAACTTGCCGCTGAAAGTTCCCCATGACTGGCAGGCCCGGATCGTTTTGTCTGCAGACTTTCACAACTCTCCCAAAGCGGACCGCGTTAGCACGTGCTAGAACCGGCGCCAACCAGCTTCACGAACTCGACGTCTGTAGCGCTAACTCCGCGTCTGTGCTCCCCACATAGACTCCCGCCAAGGGGCCATGCCGTGCACGGCATGCACAAGCACTGCACACCGGCTCCCGACTCGGAAGCGAAGTTGACCGGTTACATCCACCTCAGACTGATTACACCGGCACCGTACGATTCACTACGTCAAGCGGATCAACCCAACATCAACATCAAAGGGTTGGTCTACCCAGCGGTCACTAATCGCCACCCGAAATCTGTTCCATTTCGGCCCCTCGCTAAGCCTGATCAGGCCTAACGCCACAGCCTTGGCTGCGCTTCACTCTGGGCGCGCGCCTATGACCGCTGCCAATGCGCGAGACGAACTGAGCCTCCCAGCTATGGAGATCGTAGCCGGAGAAAGCATCGACCCCGCTGAACTTAACAAACCGGAATGGGCGACTATACGCCACCGGCAACGTACATTTCTCAACGGTGCAAATAACCTCTCAGCATCGCCAGCCACGAGCAACCAAGTGCAGCGAATCAAGGGCAGCCACTACACTCGGCGCGGCCCACCTGCTACGCCACTCCCTGAAACTGACATCAAGGCCGTCCTCCGGCCACATGGAGGACTCAATCTCAGGTCAGTGGCTCAGGCCTCCCTTGCGGACGCTGTCTTTCAACAAGCCAACATCCAACAAACCCCGACCGATGAAATACGGGTTCAGCATGTGGCCACCTTTCTGCTCATCAGCACCCCTCAGAAGAGCGGGCTCGAAAATACTCTCCCATCCAGACCCTGTCTCTGAAAGGTCGCCTGTACGAAGTCGTCGCACACGTCTCCGCTCCAGCTAATACGGCTACAGGAGTCATCTTTAACATACCTGAAAGACGACCCACCCGATTAAATATACCGCAGCATTATCGAATGTACGGATCCTTTCGGCGAAACGACTTGGCACCTCGAACATGGCCCAAATCCTATTCGATGGCCCTCGAGTCCCCTACTGGATCCGATATAGGGCAGCAACGTACCGTTGCAAACCCTTTCGTTGCAAGACCGAAGCCTGCACGTCATGCTAGCAACCCGGAATTCGCCAGGACGTTTGCCCTACCGCGGATGCGACCGCAAGATGCTCCAAATGCGGGACCACCAATCCCGATGAACCCCACCGCTGCACTCCAAGTGCATTGTGTGCGATGGCCCGCACCTCACGGGCTCGTCAGACTGTCCACGCCGCTTTCAACCCTGCAAACATCATCAAACCTACGTCTAGGTCACTGCTTCTCGACAAGACCAAAGGGACACCCAGGCTCTCCAAACAGTGGGCGCCATCCAAGAGGCACATCCAGGCACCAGCTCCACAAAACTCACCCAGACTAAAGGCGGAGCGAAAAAGCACCCCACCCGGGTTGCACAAGTCAAGCAAGAAGCAGCCTATGCAACCATTGAAGAATACTACGCCTGGCGGTGGAAACAAGGTGAGCGGCCCCAGCACCAACTCACACTGCTCGTCTCAAACCCAACAACCCGCTCTATCTATCTCCCCGGATGTACTTAAGAAACTAGCTAATATCAGGGCTGAAATGAACCTTGCTGCATCCTTGCGCCAAGAGAATAGGTCTCTCAAACTTCACATCGAGAGCCGTACTGGCCAAGACCCAGCTCCGAATCCTCTTCCGCCCAAACCTAGAGCAACCCTCGACACTCCCAAAACGGCAGCTGAGAAAAGTACAATGGAAGAGCAGATATACAAGCTGTTCGCCGCCCTCGAGCAGAATGCGGTATCCTCCAGGTAAACTCTAGTAGAACAAAATAACAGATACATAGGACTCTATCAAGCGCTACAGGCAAATTTATCCACCCTTCAATCGAGCTTGACTTCTAGCATTGAGGAACTCACCACCGAAATGCACACGTACATGAGAGACGTCCTCAGCCACATAAATAACCCAATAGGATACATCATCATCATCATCATCATCACCAGCCTATCTACGCCCACTGCAGGGCAAAAGCCTCTCCCATTATTCTCCAATTGCCTCGGTCCTGTGCCAACGGGGACCAATTTATTCCCGCAAACTTCTTGATCTCATCTGCCCATCTAAATTTCTGCCACCCCCTGCTACGCTTGCCTTCTCTAGGAATCCACTCTGTTACCCTTAATGACCAGCGGTTATCTTGCCCTGCCCACGTCCAATTCTTCTTCTTAATTTCTACTAATTTGTCTTTAACATCAGTTTGCTCCCTGACCCACTCCGCTCTCTTCTTGTTTCCTTAATGTTACACTTATCATTTTCCGCTCCATTGCCCGCTGAGTCGTTCTCAATTTAAGTTGAACCCTCTTAGTGAGCCTCCAAGTTTCTGCCCCGTAGGTGAGTACCGGTAAGATGCAGCTGTCATACACTTTCTTCTTCAGCGACATTCATTATCTGAGAATGTCTGCCATATGCACCCCACCCCATTCTGATCCTTCTAATTATCTCTGCCTCATGGTTGGGATCTGGGGTCACAACTTGGCCAAAGTGGATATATTCGCTTACCACTTCCACTGCCTCGCCACCTATCTCAAACCGCTGTGGTGTCCCGAGGTTATTGATCATTACTTTAGTTTTCTGCATATTAATTTTCAGGCCCACGGTTCTACTCTGTTCGTCCAGTGCGGAAAGCATGCTTTGCAATTCGTCCCTCGAGTTACTTAGTAGGGCAACGTGATCAGCAAATCTGAGGTTACTGAGGTAGTCTCCATTAGCCCTTACTCCCACATTCGTGCCACATTCGTGCCACATGCCTCGTGCCACATTCCCGCATCACAATCAGTGTGTTTGTAGCATGCAAGGAGGAAGTAGTATACTCATTGCCATTGGACTGCAAGAGAAGCTACATAGGACAAACGGGAAGATGTATCAACGACCGGCTTCGGGAGCATCACAACAAAGTAGAAAAGCTTGTCGCGGAAGGGCACCTAGCCGCCCACTGTAAGCAGTGCGGGTGCAAACCACAGTACGATAAGTGCAAGCTGATAGGAAAAGGAAATCATAGGATCTCCCGAGAAATCATCGAGGCCTTCGAAATTCATCGGCAGAGTGACAAGTGCATTAGCATGCCTTCTGTAGCCCTATCAGAAAAAGAACTAAAATTTCTGGCCAACCGTGAACGAGATGAGAGTGCATACTTTGTTCACACTCGATATTGGTTTTGTGTTTGATTGCATCGTATATATGTTCACTTTCCCAATAAACCCCTCAGTTGTTAGTCAGCGCTGTGTCTGCGTCCTTCCCTGTGTCCTGTTTGTAGTGCGCTGTAATACAAGAATGTCGAAATACCAACTCGCCCATCAGTCCACACTTGTTCTTTAGGTTGACTGAAATCTAAGGTTGCAGAGATTCGGTTAGCGATTACCTTGGTAAGTACCTTGTAGACGACTGACAGTAAGCTGATCGGCCTGTAATTTTTCAAGTGCTTCATGTCGCCTTTCTTATGGATTAGGATGATGTTCGCGTTCTTCCAGGATTCCGATACCATTGCGGTCATTATGCATTGCGTATACAGGTTTGCCAGTTTTTCAAGTACAATTTCTCCGCCATCCTTCAAGAGGTCTGCTGTTAACTGATCCTCACCAGGTGAAGACGACGACGACGAAGTGAAGTGGTGCTTCGCTCACTGCGCTGCTCTCCGTGCTATTTTCGTAGTTTCAACAGCGATTGCATTAGCCCGGCAAGAAAGTTCTCGCCGCCGGATATGCTGCCCGCAGGCGCCCCGGGGCTGGCAGGTCCGCCACCTGGGTTGCTTGTCGGCGGGCCACACGGGACCGGACCTGGTGGGTTAGGCCTACCGGCCATACCTGCGGCCCCAGCTGGATACTCCTTTGCCTCCGCCAGCAGGCTTGTCACCACCTGTTCTGCCTGTGTCGCCTCACGTCATGCCTCCTGTAACTACTCCTGGTCCTCTACCGGCCGTACCAGCGGGCCCAGCTGGATACTCCCTCATGCCTCCTGTAACTACTACTGGCGCTCTACCGGCCGTACCCGTGGCCCCAGCTGGATACTCCCTGCAGCCGCCAGCAGGCTTGTCACCCCCTGTGCTGCCTGTGTCGGCTCACGTCATGCCTGCTGTAACTACCCTGGTTCAGTGAGCGTTTTTGCCCACGGCTGATCTCCCAACGGGATACTCCCCCCAGTTACCGGTAGGCGCACCGACTTTAGCTAACGTGTTTGCAGACCACCGCCCAACGGATGTTCGGGATGCCATTCCCCAAGAAGATCCTATGATTGACTCTGAGTCACTGTGCTCCGACACTTCTGGAACCATTATTTACTCATACGCTGAAGGCGAAGCAATGGAAGCTGACGGGGATGGTAAATTTCAGCTCGTGAAAGGTAAGCGACGTCGACGAGCGTCGAAAGGTTCTTTGTCAACCGCGGACGACAACACCCGAGTGAACGTGCCGAGACACGGCCTTACTGTGATTCTAAAACCCAAGGATCCCGCCAAGATCATCACACGCTTCAATCCACTATCGCTAAAGGCTTCCTTTGAACTCGTAGCCCCTGATGGCGTGTTGCAGCTGCGGCCGAACTATAGGCTGAATCTCCTGGCGGTCGACACCAGAAACGTTGATGCTACAGCATGCCTGTTGAAAATCACCACTATTATGGGCATCCCTGTTGAGGCCTATGAGCCGCGTCCGGACAACTGCGCCGCTGGTGTCATCAGAGGGGTGCCAGTGGAGATTTCCGACGCTGAAATAAGAGAGAACCTACTTCAGAGAACGCCCGTGAAAACTGTACGTCGTCTGGGAAAGACATCGCAAGCCATCCTCATCGTCTTCAACACCGACACAAAGCCTCAGCATGTGATCCTTGGCTATACCCGGTACACCGTGTACGACTACACTGAAAAACCAAAACAATGTTCTCGATGCCAGAGGTTCGGGCACATCGCTGGAACATGCAACCGGAAAGTCCGCTGCGCTCGCTGCGGAGGTGATCACGATCGCGCTGATTGCAAGGCTGAAGAACTTCGATGCCCCAACTGTCGACAGACGCATGAGGCTGCTTACGCCTCTTGTCCGACTCTCCGTCAAGAGAAGAACATATATAGGTACAAAAACCTAAACAAAGTTGATTACAAGGCAGCAAAGGCGGCTGTCGTTCCTAGCAAAAGTTCCACGCACCATGGCACCAAGAAGGCCCTGGAGAAGAAGAAACAGAATCAAACACCTAAGGGTGGCTACAGTTGATGACTTTTCCGACTTCCCATCGCTTCCATCTCAGCTACCGGACACCAGTGGAGCCGCAATCACATCATCTGCCTCTAGTTCAGATTCCTGCTTCGCCGGCCTCAACACCACCACGAATGGCGTGGAGAGGTCCTCGCCGAGCCCAAGCGAGCCAGCAGCAACAGCTGCCCACTCATACCTCAAGCTCTTCATGGCAAGTGCTACTAGACGCTGTGCGGTCGTTCCTGGCTCCTTTCACGTCTCCCGTGGTCCAGTGCGATCATAACATTACTCGATGTGGTTGCTCCCCTCATACAACACTGGCATTGAGCACCGGCACGACATTGCGCCTACAAAATATCCGGAATCAGGCGACCATACTTCAGTGGAATGCCTGTGGACTTCACCCACGATTATCTGACCTCCGGCAATTCGTCAGCAAGCACCGTTTCCCTATAATCGCCATTTCGGAATCTAACCTGCGCTCCAAGGTTAGAATTTCTGGCTATTCGCTCTTGGAGTCCACAACCGACATTAACCGAAGCAGGGTACTACTAGCAATTCGCAATGACCTCACATTTGTTGTCCACAGTGTACCCCAGGACTCTTCTAATGAGTACGTCGCGGCTACGGTGCAACACAAAGCAGTAAAATTCACGGCTACATAAAATCAACGGCTACATACCTCCTCGAGCGCGATTCGACACCAAGCGTCTGCATTCAATTCTTGCCAACACGCCATCACCTCATGTGCTGACGGGTGACTTCAATGCGCATCACCCGGCTTGGGGCAGCCGAAGCACATCATCTCGAGGAAACCGCCTTCTAAACGTCGCTACCAACGCTGGATTGCACGTCTTAAATACGGGTAGCGCCACATTTGTTCGTGGAAAAACATCGAGTGTCTTGGATGTGACGCTGCTATCTACATCCTTGCTGTTATCTGCGTCGTGGTTTGCTGACGTAGAAAGCTTTGGAAGTGACCATTTGCCCACATATACAATCATCAAGGGAATCTGTGGAGGTCCACAAAAACTCGCGGTGCACGGCACAAATTGGCAGAAGTTCAGAGATTTTTTGGAGGACAGCAGTGCCACTCTTAACACGCACGAGAAGTTTGCTGACGCTGTTTCGAGCGCGAGAGCTGCATCTGAAAGACACTGTTTGCTCCCCCAGGAGGCATCAGCAGTAGACATCGAGTACGAGCGACTTCGTGCAATTCGCAGGAGAGCAGAGCGGCGAGCACGAAAAACGGCGTCTCCGGATGATATTCGAGATGCTAGACGGGCGCAGAAACACGTCCAAAAACACATTCGCAAGCTCGCTAAACAGCGCTGGAGTCAGTTCTGCTCTCGACTGGATCCACGCAAACCACTCACGCGTATCTGGCAAACGTTTCGCGCCTTGAGAACTCCACCAAGCCCACTTCACCCGTTCTCAGCCGTGGCTCTACAGAAGGGCGTCAGTGAAGTGAACGTTGCTGAGAAATTCTGCACTAAAATCACCACTCCGGCCAGCAACGTGGTAATTTCGGAGGTGTCCCCGTTCTGCTACTCTACCGCGAACGCAACGCTGATGGATGAACCCTTCACCATCGAAGAGCTTACCACGGCGTTGGGAAATCTCAACTTGTCTTCCTCTCCTGGCGCTGATGGAATCACGTATTTAGCTTTACGCCACTTGGGTCCCAAGGCTCCAGCAGTTGCTGTCCCTCTACAACCAGTCCTGGCAGATCGGGCGTCTTGAGGCCTCCTGGAAGATTGCCCGGATCGTGGCGATTCTCAAACCAGGCAAACCGGCAACAGATATAGACTCTTATCGGCCAATTGCACTACTAAGTTGTATTGGCAAGGTAATGGAGAAGATGGTGCTGGAACGGATTGTTTGGGACCTGGAGAATCGAGACATTTATCCATTGCAAATGTCTGGGTTCAGGAGAGGACGTAGCAGCGTAGACAACATCCTCTCCTTGGTGTCAGATATTACCCGGCAGAAATCAGCCGGAAACATCACTATTACTGTCTTCTTTGACATCAAAGCGGCATTCGACAGCGTCGCGCACGAAGCCATCCGAAGAGAGATGGCATGCATAGGGCTTCGAGGACGCATGTTCCAGTGGCTATGTGACTACTTGCAAGACCGGTACGTCTACATGGCCACCAGTGATGGCGAAACGGCCAAACATCCCGTCACGCAAGGAGTTCCTCAAGGCGGCGTCTTGAGCCCGACGCTTTTTAGCATGTGTCTCATACGCCTCCCAACAGTCCTGCCCAAAGGTGTCAACATTTCACTTTACGCAGACGACATCTGTATCTGGGCTTCAGGCAGGAACCGTCGAAACATTCGCGCCACACTCCAGAAGGCAATTCTGAAGATGAGAAATATCTCAGATGCTGCGGTCTCATATTTTCCCCGGAGAAGTGTGCTGCGATAGCATTCACGCGGCGCGATGTTTCACGTTATACGCTCACCGTAGAGGGTACTCCAATACCATATGTCAAGTCGTACAAGTTTCTCGTGTCACGTTTGACCGCTCAATGTCATGGGCCCCCACATATTCGGTGACTGAAGGAGCGGCTTCTGTGCTTTGTGCGCATTCTGCGTATGCTCGGTGGGAGTTCGTGGGGCTGCCCTGTATCCTCACTCTTTTGCCTATATAAAGCCCCTTTTTGTCGGCCTCTTGCGTTACAGCCTGCCGGCCCTACATCAGCTATCGCCTACAAGCCTGAAGGTAATAGACTCAGTGCTGGCAAAAGCTATGCGCACCTGCCTGGGTCTACCTAAATGCACATCGACGGTTGGAACTCTTTGCGAAGCTCGGTGCTTTTCCGCCACAGTGCTACAACGCCAAGAGGTGCTTCGAACGTCTTTGCGCCATTTGACTCGGTGTCATACGCATCCTTTGGCAGACTTCTCCACACAGTATGCAAGGAACCTGCTTCCGGGGAATTTTCAAAGGCCTCGAAAGTCGACAGCAGCACCGTGGGTACTGGCGCCATGGAAAATTTGCACGACGATACCGGAATTAGCAAAAAGTCTGCCGTGCCTGTGGCCGCGCTCAAGTTCTTCATACTCGAGTATATCTCCAGTGCGTAGAAAGACTACACACATGTTTATGCAGATGCCTCGGTTCGCCCGGGCTCATCCGCCATCGGCGTGTGGATCCATCAGCCCGGTGCACTATCGAAAGAAAACTTAGCCATGAAACATCCTCGACTGCTACCGAGCTGGCAGCTGTGAGGGCTGCACTTCATTACATCAGCGGCCATCATGCCCAGCAATGGGTAATATTCCTCGACTCGCGCAGTGCCTTACAAGCGCTCCGAAAACTTAACAACAACCGCAGTCAGCTTGTATGTGAAATTGCCGAAATTCACACAATGGCAGTGCGCGAAGGCCATGAAATCATTCTTCAGTGGGTACCTGGTCACTCGGACATACAAGGCAATATTAGATCCGACGCAGCCGCCAGCGCAGGCCACTTGCTGAGCAACACAACCCAGCTTCCTTTCTCCCGAGAGGACAGCAACGCCCTTATCCTCGCAAGTGGATGGGCTGCACAAAGGTCGGAGTGGCAGGACCCTCACCGCAGGTATCTACCACTGCACGCTATTGACCCGCACTGTGACTTCCCTTTTCCACGCGGCCTCAACAAGCGGTGTGAAGGAGTTCTGCACCGACTGCGCCTGAATGTGGCGTTTACTCGGAGTTTTAAGTTTAAGATTGGTTGGGAAGATTCCCCCCTGTGCCGGACTTGCGGTGTGCGCGAGAATGTAAATCACTTGCTCTGCGTCTGCCCTCGATACGCTGCTGCGCGAAAAACTGCAGCGAGCTCCCTCTCTCGTGTACGTCATGGAGGCAGCCTCGAACTTTAATGCATTGCTTTTAAGGACCCTGGAATTCGTGACCGTCCGCCGTACATAAACAGCTGCGGGTGGCCGCTCCTAGTCTTCCTTGGCACGGGGAGGGCATACACGTGGGAGATTGGCAGGAATTCCTCGTCTTCCTTGGCAAGGAGACGGCAGTGTGGCACGTGACATGGCACATACCCACTGTGGGATTGCCAGGAATCGGGTGACAGGGCTAATCCCGTCTTAAAGGAGTACTACGAAATTTTAAAGCTGAGTCCGCTTAGCGTTCAAGTACAACGACAACAAATAGGTGTCTGTGCATGGCACATACCATCGTGGGGGATTGGCCAGGATCTGTTGAGAAGGCTAATGCACTGCTTAAAGGAGTACTGACACGAAATTTCAGCTGAGATCGCTCTAGCAATCAAGTACAACGCACACAAATAGGTGTCTTGAATAATGCATCTTTCTTTCTTAGTTGTGTGTGTTTGATCTCTCTTCGCGAACATTACCGAAGCGCGCAAATTCAACCCTGCATTCGCACTTTCACATTCTTCCCTCGGGGAATGCGGGGAATTCATTTCTTGTGCCACAGTGCTGACAGTACCTTAGGTACAAAAGTACTGCTCCAGTTCCTACGAGAACTGACTGACAAATCTCTCTGATCAAGCCTGTCACGATACTCTCTTTCGCACTGTGGCGTATCTATTTATTTCTGGTGGTGTTGTTACTTTCCGTTGTTACTTTTCATTGTTTAGCGTTCCATTAACGATTTTCTTTTCAATTGATTTTTTGTCCGGCTCTGTTGGCAGCAATCTCTGTTTTTCTTGTCCTTTTTTCTATTTTAACGCTTCATGTTTGTCTTCTTCCTACGTAACCCTGATGTCTGATATGCCCACTCATCAACGTAGTCACCCCATCTGGTGTAGCAGCCTTGTCTCTAGCAGGGCTGACCTCACCAGTTCACATTAAAGAGCATTCTCTCTCTCTCTCTCTCTCTCTCTCTCTTCTCTCTCTCTCCTCTTCTCTCTTCTCTCGCTCTCCTCTTCTATTCTGTCAGCCTCCTACTCTTCGGTCGTTACTGGTGGGATGTCATCTCCTCTGAACTACTGTCTCGTTCGGCATTATCCTGGATGTCCCGGCTACTGTACAGATCCCTTTAGAGCTCCTCGGCCACTGACTATTTTATCCCTATTTGTGATGACATTGCCTGTAACCTTAAGTGCATACATCTGATTTTCCACGCCAAGACGTCTCTTCACTGCTTTAGGCTACCTCCGTTCTACAGCGTATTCGATCCCTGCCATATTATACTTCCGTATGTCAGTTGTCTTACGTCTTATTGATTAGCTTCATGTAGTCAGCTAGTTCTTTCGTCAGCTAGCGGTGGTAGTTGTCATGGTTTGCCGTTTCCTGATTAGATCTTCGTCTCCGTGAAGTTACAGTATCCTGTCTAGCCATAGTGCCCCCGACTTCTACTGACATCTATATGCGTGTAAGGTTGTCGCGGCTTCCTGTGTCGTAGGCCGGCTTCCTCGTTAAGAGCGGAATATCGGTTCTGCAGCGCGATCCTGAATTCTTCTACTTTACGTCTCACTGTTAGCTCATTTGTCTGCTTCTTTCGTACTAGCTTGTTGCGGTCCCTCCTCAGATCTGGCCTAATTCGAGATCTTACCATACGGAGGTCACTACATCTTACTCTTCCGAGCACTTCCACATCCTGCACGACGACAAGGTTACCGCTTAATATGAGGTCTATTTCATTTTTGTGCTCCCCATTCGGGCTCCTCCAGGTCCACTTCCGACTCTCCCGTTTACAGAGGAAGGTATTCATTATGCGTAGGTTATTCCGTTCTGCAAACTCAACTCGTGGGTCCCCCCTGCTATTTCTACAGCCCAGACCATAGTTCCCATCTGCCCTGCCTCCAGCCTGATTCTTGCCTACTTTAGCATTGAGGTCCCCCATAACTACGGTATACTGTGTTTTTACTTTAGCCATTGCCGATTCCACATCTTCATAGAGGCGTTCCACTACTTGGTCGTCGTGGCTGGATGTGGGCGCGTAGCCCTGCACCACCTTGAGCTTGTACCTCTTATTGAGCCTAATTACAAGACCTGCTGCCCTTTCGTTAATGCTATAGTGTTCTTCTATGTTGCCAGCTATGCTTTTATTGACTAGAAATCCCACTCCCAATTCTCTTCTGTCCTCTAGACCACGGTAACATAGGACGTGTCCATTTTTCGGCACCGCAAAGGCTTCGCCTGCCCTCCTAGCCTCGCTAAGCCCTATTGCATCCTATTTAATGCCCTCTAGTTCCTCGAACAACACCTCGAGACTTGCTTCGCTAAATAAGGTTCGCGCGTTAAGCGTTACCAGGTTCAGATTCCATTGGCGGCCTGTCCGGATCCAGAGATTCTTAGCACCCTCTGCTGCGTCACAGGTCTGACCTCCGCCGTGGTCAATTGCTTCGCAGCCGCTGGGGGACTGAGGGCCGTGGGTTAATTGGCGGATTCATGGGAGGTTGTGGACGTTACTACACCAGGGTGGCCAATCCTGCTCTGAGGGAGTGCATTGCCGGCAATGGTCGCCGGGGTCAGGCCACACCCCAAGCCCCTTTGTGCAAGTCGATCAATGCACGGCTCTATTTTTTTTTTAATCCGGTGGGAATTGTCCGGCACCCGGATTCGAGCCACGGTCCTTCTGCACGCGAGACGGGTGTTCTACCTCTGCGCCATCGCCGCCTACTACAATACAACCCCTCACTAACTACTCACTATGAGCCTGCCCATCAATAAAAGTATCAAGACCCACAGGGTCTGGCAGTGGAACTGCAGGGGCTTTCGAAAAAAGCGTAGCAACCTGCAGCTACACATTTAGTCGGTTGCCTCTCCCCCAGACGTCATAGCCTTGCAGGAAACGGGTACAATCGTTAAGGTTCCCGGATACAAAACCCTGCAGGGAGATACTGAGCCCAAAAAAGCCGTACTAATGCAACGTAACATCCGAGCACAAAGGACCAAATTCGGAAGCGTAGAAATTCCCCATGATCTAATCACGTTTTTTCCCACGAAAAAAGAAACCTCCAAGCTTTTTCTTCTAAACGTATATAGAAACCCCAAAACGCAAAACCATACATCCAACCTTTTATTCTCCCTTGCTCAGAAAGAGGCTGGGCCACATGCTCTAGTTGTTGTAGGTGATTTCAATGCACCTCACACAGCATGGGGCTACCCCAGCTGTACACAAAAAAGGGACAGGACCCCTGGGACCAGGTGCAAATCCATCATCTCACGTTAGAGAATCAGAACGGAACACCCCTACTAGGATCGGTAACAGTGTTCAAAGAGACTCCACCCCGGATATCACATTTACGCCTCACTTCAAGGACACCCAATGGACGGTCACTGACACCTCCCTTGGGAGTCAGCACTTCATTATCCAAACAGACATTCCTCTCACTCACTCCATCAAAGCACATCCTCGACGACAGCATCTCAGAAACTGGGACGACTTCAGGAATTTCCGAGAATTGCATGATGAAACATTGTATAAGCCAACCCCCTCCAATCTTGATGCTTGGGTTCAACAGCTGCTTGCAGACACACGAGCCGCAACCAAAACAATAGACCCAGGATACCTTCGGAAGTCATAGACGTGCACCTACAACACCTGTAGGAGGCATACAAAAGCATTCGAAAACGATGGAGGAGAGCTAAACGCAACCACAAACTAAGCCGTAAACTCGCAGAACTAAAGAATACAATTGAAAATTACACTCCGACTTTCCCAGGATCAATGGGGCCAAATCTGCGAAAAGATGCGTGGTAACCTGGGCATGAGACACACCTGGCAGATTTTGAAGCATCTTTTCAACCCGAACCCCCCAAAAACGGAACAGGTGCATCGCCTAACTAGCATCATCCAAAATTTTCCAGGCTCGCGCTTAGACCTTATTGACAAAGTCAAAGGTCTAAGGCCCAAGGCGCTTGCATTCCCCTTCCCCCATACGCAGGATTAGTTAACGCTACTATGGATGGCAATATAACCGAGGCAGAGGTCAGAGGAGCCCTACTAAAGTTTCGGCCACGGTCAGCCCCAGGCCCAGACCAGGTAACCAATAAAATGCTCAGGAATCTAAATGACAGCTCTATCTCCTTTCTCACAGGATTCTTTAACCATTATTAGCAACAAGGCTATTTACCGCAATCGCGGAACATGCTAAAATTACTTTTATGCCCAAACCCGGAAAACCATTGTCATTAGAACAACTTCGACCAATTTCCCTTACATCCTGTTTGGGGAAGCTCTTTGAACACATTATCCTCACGCGGCTACATACGTAGCTACATACGTAGCTTCCTGTCCGGTCGAACTGCAATTATCCAAATGGCGGCAGTACCTCTCACAGGGTTGAACTTCCATCCAAAGAAACCCCTCAGTGAGCGGTGCTCTCTCCTCTACTATTCAACCTGGCCATACTAAACATTCACAATCGATTAGAACAAATTCCCGGCCTCAGGTTCAGCCTATACGCCGATGACATCACCTTACGGGTCAGGGGCGGCAGTGATCCGCACATAGAAGAGATTCTGCAGCCAGGTGCTCAAGCCGTACTAGAAGAAGCTGGACGTTCACGGCTTTCCTGCTCCCCTAATAAGTCAGAACTGCTCCTATTACCCCCAAAAAGAAATTGTAAAGTTTCTCCGGACATTAAAATTCAGATAGCGAACAAGCTGATCCCAGAGTTCCCTGTCCTGAAAATATTGGGGATGACAATTCAGCGAAATCGAGCCAACACATAATTTCTTCATAAATTAGAACAGCATGTCACCCAAACTGTTGGGCTCATTGGGCGTATCTTTAACCGTCGCAAGGGACTGAAGGAGGCGGAGCGGATCCGACTGATCGAGGCATTTGTTATCAGTAGGATTACTTACTCACTCCTCTACTTGAACCCCAGTAAAAGTGAATTAGAGAAAGTCAATCGCCTCATCCGCCGGGCATACAAAGCTGCCCTTCACCTCCCTCTTAATAAGTCTACTGCCAGACTCGAGGGACTGGGGATACATAACACGGCAGAGGAGCTCATCGAAGCCCATTTATCCAATAAGGTGGTCCGCCTATCGAAAACTCCCACTGGGCATCACTTTCTCAAACAATTAGGAATAACACTCTCGACGGCCTTGAAGCAAAATATCCTCTCTCTAGCGACATTTTCTCCAATCTCATCATCAGACCAATCCCTTGCAACATGCATCCTATTCACAACGCGGCAAAGGGTACGAGCTCTACGCAAACGTTTCCCGGTACGACCCCATGTAGTATCTGTGGATGCTGCCGAATATAGGCACTACAATGCCTACGCCATCACTGTAATTAATGACCCCGATAACCCCCCCCCCCCTCACATCCCTGACCGTCAACTCTCCCCACCCAGCCACGGTGGAGGAGGCGGCCATTGCGTTAGCACTCTCAATGAGGCCGACCCCATCAATCATAATCTCTCATTCTAAAGTGGCCGCTCAAAATTTCGGTATCGGCCTAATTTCAACGCTGACCTTCAAAATTCTGCAACAAAATCCACCCAACTGCCCAGTAGAGCTTATCTGGACTCCGGCCCACGATGGTCTCGAGGGAAATGAGGCTGCCCCACAATGCGGCTCGAGGGATTACGATCCGAGCCGGGGCCAGTCACGTTCCCTACCACGGGGCCAGATCTGCCAGGGACCGATTAGTCACGTACAATGAAATTACTACCCATTACCGCCTCTCCAGCCGTAGATACCCTCCCGCCCATATGCAACTCGACCTTTCCCAAGAACACGCGTGGCGTCTTCTGCAGACGAACACCTTTCCTAACCCCGCAAAACTGAACCTTATCCACCCTTCTTTATACCCCTCCCCAAGATGCCCTGCATGCGGTGCCCTCGCCACCCTTCCTCACACCCTGTGGGGATGTCCTAACGACCGTTTCCTTCAATTACTTGTGAAGAGCAGTGGGAGACGGTGCTGGGGAGCTCATACCAAGAGGTGCAAACCGCTGTGGTCAACAGAGCTACCGAAGTCGTCACTCGGCTCAAGCTGGGGGGCACTCAGACCCTTATTAGACTACACAAAACGCTCAATAAAGTGTTTCTTTCTCTCTCCCCCACATAGGGCGCGAACGCACGTGAACTGGCGATTAGAAGGGCCCGTGAGATATCACGCCACGAACGCTGGGCAGACTGTTTTCGAAGCGTAAAGAAGTACAGAAACGAAAATTTTACGGTCCCTTTTTATTGCTTTTATCGATGATTAATGGTCTGGCAAGTCCGAAACAGCACTTCAAATACTTGAGCGCGCGATAATCAATTACAATGAATGGCCTGAAAATCGCTTGTTTCAGTTTCCCGCGCTTTCAGCCCGACATGCGCGAATGACAGAATCCCGGCATGACCTCACCGCTTTGTGCGGGCGTCAAAACACTGCGACCGCCGGTGGGGGCGTTGTTTCGACCGCGCCGCCGCCGGAGCTGAAGGGCTCGGCTGCCTGCAGGTGCTAGGCCTAGCATTGCGGCGGAAATTCGATGACCGCTTTCAATAAAAGTCCTGATGGCGACTTTTATTGTGATTCCAGGCTAAATTATCGCTTCAGTTCCCGTCTGTGGAACCTTATTTTTGCAATAGTGCCTTTGTATGCCTGTAGCTCTGGCTACGTGCAACGATTTGTTAATGCGCCAGCACCCAGTCTCCACTCGCGGGGCCGCGGGCGTGAAGGGGCGTCATGAGTTTTGACGAGTGGTGGCCGCGTCACTTCTTTTCGCTCCCTCGGGATGATGTAACGCTGATGTGCATTTGCTGAGAGCCGCTCCGCGTGCTGTACCGTCGTCGCGATAAGTGACATCCAATTAAGTATGTTCTTCGCGTCGCAGGCAGCTCATATTTCAGCCAGGGCATTCTGTTGAATAAAGGCAGCTAACTGTGCAATAATATTAACGCCGAGAATTGGCGTCAGTACCCCTTTAACAAGGTGTACTGTTGAGCGAGTTGGTAATTCATTTCAAAAATAGGTGCAGTGGGACTATAAACGGGCAGCGCTCGTTCCGTCGCATTTGTGTGTCCTTTTTCATATTCGCGCTGTAGTTGTTTTTAAAACGTTCTCGGCGGTCGAGATGGACGACACCGGGCGCTCCTCACGGGGCGCACGCCCACGTGCGTTTGTTGTTTTTCTTTGCATTTTTTTTTTGCGAACGCCATCGGACCAAGCTCAAGCTTACACCGGTCTGCTGTTAAAAAGTTGAAAAACGTATTGCAACGGCCATTTAATATAGCGCTACCCGCCGAGGTGGCTCAGTGGCCATGGCGTTGGGCTGCTGGGACCAAGGACGCAGGTTCGATCCCGGCCTCAGTGGCTGCTTCCCTGGTGGAGGTGAAAAGCAAAAAAGCCGGTGTGTCGATATTACGGCGCGCGTTAAGGATCCCCCTCCCCGAGGTCAAAATTAATCCGGAGTCTCCCCCTACGGCTCGCGTAATAGCCCAGGCGTAGCTCCAGCGCGTTGAACCCCCCAAACCGGAATTAATATGGCGCTCTGAAGCGTCGTCGTCCACAGCGTAGTTTTTACTGAAACTTTCGGGATTCCGACGCAAAAGTCATTTAATTAACCACACGCACCGTGGAGAGCTACAGCTCCTCTTTGCGTTTCCTGGCGAATTTTTTTAAGACAGGTGACATGTGCGCTCGTAACGTTTTTCCCTTTTTCTGCTTTTCCTCCGGGCCTCAGTACTGGGAGCGTACCCTGCAGCCCTCCGGCGAACTCCTAATGGCTTTTTATTGGCGGCACCCCCGGGACTCTACTGAGGCACTCCTTTCACGGACGGGACTAATTTTCGCCTGGGGCTGATCCACGAGCACGAATGCGGCCCAAACGAGCTTCGGCGTGGTCGATTAGGGGCTTATTTTTTTTACCACGTTTTTATCGCCAGAAGTCGGCCGGTAAGCAATAGGTGTCATTACCATATCCCGTCAGAAAATGCGTTCGCTCGGCGCGACGCGTTCCGCTTGAAAGGCATCCAGGGAAGTCGTGGAATGCGGTAGTGCGCCCCCTTTTCGAGTAGTAGCTGAAGTAGACGGTGATGTCGACTATTGAGTCGTCGTCTAAATTTCTTCGTCTCTTGTTGTGGTCATTTAATGGGTCAGGCTCTGGAGATGAGCCCGGTCGTCTCTCGCGTTCTCCCGCCACACCAGCTGCCATTTTGACAGATCCTGTCAAAACGGCGGCGCCACAACTCCGCGGCTCCGACTGAGCGTAGTTTGATCTCTCTCTCTCTCTCTCCCTCTCTCTTTCTTTGTATCCCTCTTTTTCTCTCTCCCACTCTCTCTTTTTCTCTCTCCCCTTCTCTCGCACTTTCTCCCCTTCTGTCTTTTTCTCTCCCCTCTATCTTCTCTCTCCCCCTCTCTCTTGGAGGCTTATCCTGGACTGGACTCGAGGCTTTCGAGGCTTATCCTGGACAGCCCCTCCCTCGAGGACCAGCTCCTATTGGTCGGCAGAGCAGAGGCGGCGTCCATGGCACTCGAATTCCCCTGAGCCGGAAGTCCTGGCCTCCTCTCCCCAACCGCCTCCTCTTCTAAAGGCGAATAAATTGCGTTCCACCACCACACTCTCTCTTTCTCTGTATCATTCCCTTTCTCTATGTCCCCCGCTGTCTCTCTCTTTTCTCTCCCTCACTCTCTTTCACCTATTACTCTCTCTGTCCTTCCCACTCTCTGTCTCTCCCACTCTCTCTCCCCTTCTCTATTACTCTCTTTATCCCCTCTCTCTCTTTTTTTACCTGTATCTCCCTTGCTATCTGTCCTCTCCTCCCTCTCTCTTTCTCTCTCTCTCTGTAGTTCACCCTTCCTCTTTCTCTCCCGCTCTCTTTCCTTCTCCCCCTCTACCTCCCTCGCCCTTTCCACCTTTCTCTCTCCTCTTTCTCCCTCTTTTTATCCTTTCTCTGTGTCCCAGTCACTTCTCTCTTTCTCTCTCGCTCTCTATTTCTCCCTTTCTCTCCAGCCTCTCCCCCTCTCTTTCTCTCTACCTCCCTCTTTCTCTGTATCTGTCTCTTTCTCTCCTCTCTCTCTTTCCCTCAGCCTCTCTCTGTATCTCCCTTACTCTCTTTCGCTGTATCTCTCACTCTCCAGCTCTCTCTTTCTCTCTTTCTGTTTCTTCCTTTCTCTCTATCTCTTTCGCTCTCTCCGCACTCTCTCTTTCTCTCTCTCCCTGCCTTTCTCTCTCTCTCGCCGCGCCGAGATCTCGCGAGAGCGGCAAGCATACGCCGACTGTTACGCACAACGAATACGCTCCTAGCCGTTGCGCGAGTAGTCCCGCATTGCCGGAACGTATGCGTTGCGTGCCGCACATGCGCACTCGCCACTCGCGTCTTTGGGACGTACCTTCGTGCGTATTCGTAGCGCCAAAGCGATCGGTGCAGCCGTATTTCACGGTTCTTTGCGGTGCGCTTCCGTTACTTTACTTAACTCCACTTTTTTCCTACCGCTGGTTCGTTTACGAAGCAGCGCCTTCAACCCTCAGCAGAGTAGTATTGTTTCCTGCGGCAACAGCTCCTCGCTCCACGCTGTCTATTCTGTGCGGCGGGGAGCCTTCTCGAAATAGGGCCCCCGGCACGAACTTTGGACGCGGTGAGTCAACGCGTGCGCGACGGACGCCCCTCCTTCTCAGGCGGTTTTCCGCTCTCGTTGCGCAAACTGAACACGTGTTACGCGCAGTAAAGCCGGAATAAAGGGCGAAAACAAACAAACAAAGTTATCTCCATTTCTATGCGCCGACTTTTGGCTCCTCAAAACCAAAAAGTGGCGTTTGATGATAGCGTAATTAGGTTATCTGTCCTGGGTAATACATACATCTAACAAAAATAGTTATCGACCCGAATGTCGAACATGTTCGAGCGGTGCAGTTTGGTTAAACACTTGATTTCCTCTATTTTTTATTCCGTCTTCAGGCACAGCTATTAATGATAACAATTCGTAAGTCTTTCATTGCCAGCGAAAGCTAAGCGGATAGTCTGCGCCTTCCGCAAACAAAATTCTTCAATAGACGGAGGTCATGACTAGATTTCCAAATGCTGCGCGTACCAGCCGTTCTACGCATTTACGTTCAGAGATCGACGAGATAGCCGAGATGAGAGATCGACACACGCAGAATTTCATTTCAGAGGATGCAGACTGAAGAAAAAAAAGCAGGAGTTGGAACTTAAAGGGGCACTGAAGTGATTTGTAAACATTGCAGGATTACTAGCGCAAATTGTAGTCCGGAGTCCATAGGCCATCTTTCGACAACTCCGAGTGCGTTTACGCGAATTTATTTAGTAGAAAAATCAATTCGAAAATGGTGTCTTCCTCTCTGCACCCTCGCCCATTTTCTGTGGCGTTTTCGTGTGACGTCAGGAGGAGATGAGCTGGCAATTGGTTGCGCATGGCTCGCCGACCTTCGGACAGAGTCAGTCGGCCCAGCGTTTAGTCTCCCGGCCGCCAACTGGTCGTCGCAACTCGCTCGCTCAGTTGAAACTAAGCCACAACAGGTTTGTGAATGTCTTTCTTTACTTTGTTAGTTTGTGCACTGTATCAAGCTCCGAGTCCGGGTAGCTCCACACAAGCGCCGCACAAGTGCACATGTGACGCTTCGCTGACTGGTACGCTAGTAGGAAAATCTAAGGCCACTCGAACGCGGCAGAAGTGTCAGCGAAGTCAATATAGGTACTAAGGAAATAAAATCAACTGAAACTTTTACCGTACAGCGCAAAACTAGGAGTAGGAAGCACTTTGTTGCGCTGGGTGAACAAGCACAGCGGTCAGCAGCACGACCACACATCTGTGAACGCTTTTCCGTCTAAGAAATGCAATTGCTAGACCTGAGATATTGCGGAAGCTTGGGGGACGCTTACTGCACGAGCGCTATACAACAAATAGTCACCTAAGGTACTTGAAATGTTAAAACTAAATAAAAGTGTAAACTGGGTGTACATTATATACCGTATATATCAGCGCTCGGCAGGCTCGTGGCCGAGTGATCTGAAGTGCTAGGATTGTTCTTTTTTTTTTGGAAGTCGCAAGTTCGAATCCCCCAGGGTACATGCTTTTTTATTTGTGCGTTGATTTCTTCATTTGCGGTCGATGTTTTTTAAACTAAGTTCACCGTTTTCTGGCCGTAACGTTCAGTGCTCCACGGCCGAGTTCGCAGAACGCGCGCACCCCGACACTGACGCGCTAGCGAGTTCTCGTTGGCGTGCTGTTGCCACAAGCACCGACTATTGCGGGCAGTGGGCACAGGCCAGAATCTGCAGACCGTTGGCCTCACGCGAACACCCTTTTTACGATACAGGCATGAGTGAGGCAAGCTCCGAATATGCGGGAAAAGCGCAATGGCATTTGAGCGTATGCGGTGACGCGGGGGCACCACGTTACGGTAGGATTTCTCATTTCCAAGCCGTCGGGGGTTCAGCATTTTACAGCCGACAACTGGAGAACGCGGGACGTGTTCTGAGTATTGGCCCCAAGCCCGGTGTGTTTTTTCAAAAAACCGAAACCGAAACTTAATTGTAATTGGCATTTTTCGCATTTCAGAAACACGAAAATTCCTAGGTAGAGAAGCCAAAGTGGCATGTAACACCTTTTTTAAAAAGAAACCGAAATTTTTTAACAATTGGGCATCGTCAATCGGTGCCTTTTCCCCTTGTCGTAAGCCTTTAGTTGGTGCGGCCGCCCAAAGCCATGGTGTTTTTCTTCTTTGCTTTTTAAAATAAACCGACTTGTAAACCGGAAAACGATAAAAGTGTGGTTTTTTTCCCGTCTCCCAAGAAAAACTTGAAAATTATTGGTTTTAGGGGAGAAACGAAAGGGAAAAGAAAAAAACTTAAATTTTGAAAACGACGAAATTTAAAAAAAGAAAAATTTTTTTTTAGGGCAGTGGGGGTGGCCCCCTTTAAGTCCCTAAACTTGGCAGTGAACGATGAATGGTTTCGGTATAGAATTGCCATACCGGTGGGGGTCCTTTCCAACGAAAATCAAGAAAAATAAGTCCCCAAACCCGGAAACCGGGGAAAAAAGGTTTGGGGTCACTTCCCCCGATGGTGTTGAGATATTTATGAAGGGGAGGACCGAAGGGGGAAGGAGAAGGGGGGGGACAGCCAAAATACTGAAAATGGAAGAGGGAAAAGGGAATCCTGTCCCCCACGCCCACCCACCGGATTGCGGCCTGGAGCCTTAAGCGCCTGCGTCATCTTCGGCCAGTGACGACCTTGATCTGTGTTTCGGGTTGATTAGTACACTTGCCCCAGTTTTACCTAGCCTGCGGGGATCCCTGCACGACACACCATCCTTAATTGAAAAATAATAGTAGCCAAATCTGTAACCGTTTGAAAAAAAGGATTATGATTTGCAAAAACAAAATTGCAAAGATTTCCGGCTCGTTAGAACAGGAATCCATTATATGTTACAGTTGAAGTATACGCGACTCACGTTGGCGGAAAATGCGCATACGAAGTGTCCGTGCTGCCGGCACAGCAAAGCAAGTTACCTGAGTGCGTAATTCGAGAAGAACGCCGAGCCCCTACCCCATCGCCTCACGCGTGCACGCACACACTACATGCAGCTGCGGGATTCGGGATGCGAGAGCTATAGCGGAGCGGAGAACCGGTTCGGTACGGTACCCGGAAAGCGACCGGCGCCACAGCGCCTGCGCGGAGGGAAAAAAAACTGGCTCTGCGCATGCGCAGGCGTACCAGGTACCGTACCGGGACCGGTTTTCCGCTCCGCTATAACTCTCTATGATCGACTACCGGCAGCAGGCCCTAATTGTCGCATTCATTAAGGCGATCTGTGATGAGGGGGAGCACAATGTTGAGAAAACTGGCTGTTTGGCTGCGCCCCCCTCCACCTCCTCGGGTATTTATGTTAAGGTATCTTGTTTTCTGAGCTTGGGGGTGGTAGCAAGCGCAACTCGGACTTTTCGGGGTAACGGGGATCTTCTTTTACCCACAGAGCCATGACTCAAGTGTCTAGGACATGTCGAAAGTGGTCGACCAGCGTTGAACCCTCTTAAAGGAGTACTGACACCAAATTTTGACACCTAAAAAATGATATAATTGGCTTCAGTAGTTTGTACAGATGCCTCACAGAAATTTTTGCAGCGATCCGAGGCCGGAATCACATCTAAAATCGATTTTGATTGTCCAGGCCGCGAGCTTCCACAAATCGGCAGCACTAGCGAAATCGCTTTCGGCGTGACGAAACATTGGCCTGTGTGTCTGGCCGGTTCGCGTGTTTCCAAACGCTTCGCTGCACAGAGCACGCACGTGACATGTGTGATGTCACTGCGCGCGCTATTCTTTTAGGCTCCTGCTAAAACAAACCCACCGATCTGGCTCTGTAGCCTTGACGTAGAGCACTGAGAACTGGCGCTGACGGCTCGGGTTCGAGCCCCAACAGGTCTATCTCGTGGGTTATTTTTTTTTAATTGCGTAATATTTTCCTAAATATTATTTTTTTAAACTCAAGTCTACGCTTTGTTTTTGTTAATAATGGTGATTTGGTGTGTTTTAGGTCGCTTTAGGCTTAGGCGCAGCCAATGACCACGTTGAATTACCGTTTTCCATCGCGAGAACAGACATGTCACGTGGGTGCTCTGTGCAGCGAAGCATTTGGAAATACGCGGCCGGTTCAGGGTGACGTCATATAGTCGTTTTCGGAACCGGAAACGATATCCTGCGCTGCTGTTGTCGGTGGTATTCGTTTGGGCAGGAGACGTGGGCGTAGCTGTGTGAGCAATGCTTGTAAACGTTGCGTGTTCGACGTCTTTGCTCTTCAGTTCGTTGCCGGCGCATTGTGTTCGGCACTGGTGCCGAAAACTGCGCGGTGCCGGCCCCGCGCGGTGCGCGATGTCGACGGGCACCGCGGCGACGCGGCGACGCGCGTCGCCGAGCTCGCCCAAGTTGTGTTATGGCAATCTCGCGGTATGCGAAGTACTGCTCGTGGAAGCCTGTCCGAGCAAATCGACGACGACGCCAAGATGCATTTTTTTTCCACGCGACGACATGCAGCGCTAAACGTGGACTGAGTTCGTGCGCGGCGGCGGCCGCAAGAACTGTCGCCCAAGCCAGCGGGCTCGGGGTTGCACGGGTCACCTTGGGTGTTGGGAACTTTAGGCTTAGTATCGTGGCGACTATTTGATCGCTGTTTGTACAACTGCGAATGACCATCCCTTACACAACTTTTCGCCACACTATCATCCGCTTTTTCGCATATGAAGCTTTATTTTGGCAATAATTTCCGTTTCAGCGATCGATGACCAAAACATCTGCCGCGGCCTGTTTTGATTCTAGCGCGCAGGTGGCGGGATCTTTCGGCCGCTCGCCGCACCGCGGTGCCGGCAGTGCTGGGTCGGAGCGCCGAACCTCCGCTTCCGGTCAGCGTAGGCTTACCATCGCGGCGAATATCTGAACGCCACTTTTAAATTCAGCGCTGATAACAACTCCTAGCACAATTTTCAACACACTAACATCTACTTTCTCGCATGTGGAGCGTCTTTTTCGAAATCAGATTGATTAGAAGAGTGGCGACAAGCTGTTGCTATCACGGCCTGCGCCGGTTCGAGCCGCAGTGATATTAAAAAACGGACGACGGCGAAGACATCGCCGGCCTAATCGCCTGCCCAAATAAATTTGTTCTGTCTGTCAGGTGGCAGCGACTCATCCGAGTCTGATAATTCAGACGACATTTCGACTGCGCGGGCGAGTGCGGACCACGTGCAATCGTAGCAGACGATGCGGCGAACGCATGGAGAAAAGAAAAACGCCCCTGACGTCACGGGTGAGACCGTGACGTAAGGCTGGCCCGCTTGCAGGCTGGCCTTCGAACGGCCATTTTTCCCGCGCGGCGACCAAATTTGAAATTGGTTGCAATAAACGTGCTATAATTAATTCTGTGTTGGCGGCTGACGGCTTTCGGTTCGATTTTCGTAATTACTGAGCCAATAGGTATTCTTTACAGCATAAAAACTGAAAGCGAGAAATTTCGTGTCAGTACTCCTTTAAGCCACTTATGGCACCAAGACTGCCAGGACAGAGGCCCTCCATATGCATGCAGCGAATCAGAACGGGAAATGAGGGGCTCGCTGAAAAAAGCACCCCCAAGCGCAGAAAGCAAAACACCTTAACATACATACCTGAGAAGGTGGAGGGGTCACAGCTCCGCCGATAGCATAGTCCTAATCGTGTCAGACGCGTATTCTGGAGGTGGCGGGTTCGGATCATTCCCGGGGGCATTTTTTCCCCACTTTCTGTTTGTCTTTCAAAATTTCAAAATTCTTCATCTGTTTCAATGACCTACCGCATTCTCCCCTTTGTTTAGCGAAGGCATTCCTTTATATATATTGTAACAAAAAGAGTTAACGCTGCACAACAATATTAGATACCGAAGCGCCATTTGCCCAATCGGATATGCTCCGAGTATTATCGTGAAGACGACGAAGGCCCGAACTCGACGTTCATAGCTCACGAGCTCCGTACCGGCTGGCCTGCGCTCGGCCCGTACCTTTACGCGTGACGCCCTTGAATAAACCCCCACGATCAACTACCGTCGTGACTGCTATTCCCATTTACAATGTGGTGGAGGTCAAGGGTCCTCGGTTCACGGCTGGAGCTTCGCAACCGGACACTGCCCGAGATGAACCACCGAGAGACCAGCCAGCACCCTGCGCCACCGGGCGCACCCGTGATCTGCTCTTGCGCGATGCGACAACGCGACCCTAACCATATTCACTGGCGAGGACGGACACTGATGTCGAAGACTGGCTGTCGTCCTATGAGCGTGTGAGTGCCTACAACAAATGGGATGATCCGACTAAGCTGCATAACGTGTTTTACGCCCTTGATAAGCTCGCCCGGCGGTGGTACGCGAATAATGAGCCAGACATTGCTACCTGGTCTGCCTTCCGCACCCGCTTTGTGGCCAGCACTTCGGCCGCCCAGCTGTACGCAAGCTCCATGCCGAGCAGCAGTGCGTTGTACGCGGCCAACAAGCCGGGGAAACATTCACCAGTTTACATCGAGGACGTGGTTGACTTGTGCAAGCGGGTCGACCCGTCGATGACGGAAACGGGACAAGGTCAGGCACGTCCTTAAAGGAGTGGACGATGACGCGTTCCAGATGCTGCTGTCCAAGGATCCCCAAACGATAGCCGACGTCGTACGTTTGTGTCAGAGCTTCGACGAGCTTGGAACGCAACGGGCCCTAACTCGGCAAGCTTGCGCTCAGGCCGAGCCCCTGTCGAGTTTGGCTGCGACCTACACAAACGACCCGACGCTGTTCACCCGGATAAAAGATTTTATTCGGGAAAGAGGTGGCTCGTCCAGGTGTCCCTCTGCCGTACACCGCGGACAACCATCGACCCCTCTAGCTCATTGCACTGAGGCACCTGGATACAAGAAGAGGTCGCTGAGGCCACTACCAACTGCCCCACTAACCAGGCGCACCTGTCGCCGGCCCATTAACATGACGTCGAAGTGCAGGAGGTCACCTCGGCGGCCTGCTCCTTCGGTCAACCCTCGAGTGGTGCACCCGCCTGCTCCACCAGCCCAGCCTGGCCGTGCCACTGCGTCCGTTGCAGACCAATCCGATTCCGAATGTCGTGCCGGCGAGCCGGTCTTCAACGGCTGTGGGTAGTCCTCTTACGCGCACGTGGCGTTACGCAGGACAATCGCCCTATATGCTTTGTATGCGAATTGCTGGACATGTAGCTCGCTACTGCCGCCGTCGCATGCCCGCCTCCGAACACCTTCCAACAGGTTCCGTACTACGACCACCCCACTTACGCCCAGCCGTATATTGTTCCGCAGCCAATTGTACCCAGTCGCCTCTGATCCGCCGATGACGTCGCTGCCGCCTGACCGCTCTACTACGTCCACCAACCGCCGATCTCCTTCTCCACGTCGTCGCTCGCTGTCGCCTATGCGACGCCGCTCTGCCAGCACTGGGGAGGAAAACTAACAGCCGCAGTTCCCGAGGCAAGAGCTGCGTTCGCCCTCGAAAGCTAAAAGTCCTCACGTCCCGCCTGAAAATGTTATTGATGTGTTTGTTGAAGGTATCCCCCACTACTGCCCTAATCGACACTGGAGCTGCTGTTTCTGTCGTTCACGCCGACCTATGCCGCTCAATTCGAAAGGTTCTGACGCCCACTTTCCGGACTATCCTTGCGCACCGCCAGTGCACAACAGATTAAGCCCATAGCAGCCTGCACGGCCCGTGTCGTATTCAGCATATTCTCTACACCGTTGAATTTGTCGTATTGCCGTCTTGCTCTCATGATGTAATCCTGGGTTGGGACTTTCTCTCGCGCCATCATGCCGTCATACAGGTGTGCACCTGCCGAAGTCGAGTTTTCGCCTCTCTTGGAAGATTCTTTCTGTGCTCCCAACGCCAAGGTGGTCATCGCCGAAGACACTGTCGTCAACCCCGTTCTTCCGCTCTTGTTCCTCATTTCCTGCACATCTATTCCTGAGGCTACGGTGCTTTTTACGCCTTCCGACATTTTCTTCCGCCGCAGAGATATCTTCCGCTACCCCTCGCCCTTTTTACAATTCGCAATGGCGCGAGTGCAATGATGATTATGAACCAGTCGACGACTTCGTGCGCCACTTTTTACACGGCGAAACACTCGGCTTTTGTAGAGCCGGTCGATCCCCGTCTTGTTACGGAGCTCTTGATGATGCGCCCCCATCTCCAAGTCGACGAGCTGAGCACTACTACGCCATGCACAGCGGGACGAAACATGTCCCGAGTTTTTCTCCCGCTCAATTGACGAAAGTTTGGACGCCACCCAACGAGCCCAGCTTACTGCACTTCTGAGCCAGTTTTCTTCGTCTTTCGATAGTGGGCCAAAGTTTTCTCCTGGTCTGCACGTCCGTTGTGAGCCACGCCATCGATACTGGCTCGCATTCCCCGCTTCGACAACGACCGTATCGTGTGTCACCGGCAGAGCGACGCACCATTGAGACCACGTGAATGACATGCTTCAGCGTGAAATTATTCTCCCTCCAAGAGTCCCTGGGCGTCACCCGTGGTTCTTTTGAAAAAGAAGGATGGGTCCATTAGGTTTTGCGTCGACTACCGCCGTTTGAACACCATAACCCGCAAGGACGTGTATCCCCTCCCCCGCATCGACGACGCCCTCGACTGTTTGCAGGGAGCAGAATACTTCTCGTCGCTAGACCTTCGATCCGGGTACTGGCAGGTCCCGATGGCGGAAGCAGATCGAGAGAAAACTGCTTTTGTTACCCCTGACGGTCTTTATGAATTTAATGTATTGCCGTTCGGGCTTTGCAACGCTCCTGCCACCTTAGAACGAATGATGGACAGTATTCTGAGCGGACTAAAGTGGAAGACGTGTCTTGGCTATCTGGACGACGTCGTTGTTTTCTCTTCGGATTTCAAAACGCACCTCGCCCGCCTGCAGCAAGTTTTGACGTGCCTTGCAAGAGCTGGGCTGCAGCTGAATCTCAAAAAGTGTCGTTTTGCTGCGCGCAAACTGACGATCCTGGGCCACGTCGTTTCGAAGGACGGGATCCTCCCAGATGATACGAAGCTGAGAGCCGTAGCCGAATTTCCGAAGGCCGACCACTATAAGGCGCTTCGGAGCTTTAATCGGTCTTTGCTCGTATTTTAGACGCTTCGTATGCAACTTCGCCAGCATAATTGCGCCTTTAACTCAGCTCCTCGGTGGTGCCAGCGACATAGCTGCCTGGTCACCCTCCTGCGACGAAGCCTTTGTGATGCTACGGCGTCTACTCACATCCCCGCCGATACTGCGGCACTTCGACCCGTCCGCCCCAACTGAGGTCCACACTGATGCTAGTGGGATCGGCCTCGGTGCTGTGCTTGCCCAACGAAAGCCCGGTTTTGACGAGTACGTCGTAGCATACGCGAGCCGTGTACTGACGAAAGCCGAGTCGAACTACTCTGTAACAGAGGAGTGCTTGGCGATAATTTGGGCACTGAGCAAGTTCCCCCGTACTTGTATGGTCGCCCATTCGATGTCGTCACCGATCATCATGCACTCTGTTGGCTCTCCTCCCTCAAGGATCCATCAGGTCGTCTTGGTCGGTGGGCTCTCCGACTGCAAGAATACGACATCCGGGTCATTTACCGTTCAGGTCGCAAGCACATCCGACGCTGATGCTCTTTCACGCCTCACCGCGTGCCTGCTGAAGTTTCCTGCCTTGCCTCAAGTGATAGTGACTTACGTCTGTCGCCTCTTCCAGTCAGCAACATGTCAACCGAGCAACGCAAGGACCCGTGGATTGCTTCTCTTATTGGGATGCTCTCCGGTACATCGCCTGCCGGGGGATCTCGGGCCCTACGCCGGCAGGTTTCTCACTTTGCACTCCGTGACGAGCTACTCTACCGCCGCAACTACTGCTCCGACGGCCGAAAGTGGCTGCTGGTCATACCCCGTCATTTGCGCAGCGACATATGCACCTCCTTTCACGCTGATCCAAGTTGCGGTCATGCTGGCGTACTAAAGACCTATGAGCGTCTTCGCCTCCGATACTACTGGCGTGGTATGTATAACTTCGTGCGCAAGTACGTGCGCTCTTGCCCTGAATGTCAACACCGAAAATCGCCGCCGCCCCGCCTTGCCGGTCCGTTGCAGCCACTACCATCCCCAGCAAAGCCATTCGAACGTGTGGGCATCGACCTGTATGGCCCACTTCCGTCTACTGCAGCCGGAAACCGATGGATCATTGTCGCCGTGGATCACCTTACTCGGTACGCCGAAACAGATGCTCTTCCGGCCGCCACGGCTCGCGACGTAGCCTCCTTCCTGCTTCGCCGCTTTGTTCTTCGACACGGGGCACCTCAGGAACTACTCAGCGACCGAGGGCGGGTTTTCTTGTCTGAGGTTATTGAAGCACTGCTCTCTGAGTGCCACGTCGTTCATCGGACTACCACATCATACCATCTACAAACGAACGGGATCACGGAACGCTTCAATCGCACCCTTGGTGACATGCTCTCCATGTACGTGTCTGCCAACCAGTCGAAGTGGGACCTTTTGCTTACAATACGGCAACGCAGACGACCACGGGATTCTCGCCGTTTTTCTTGTATGGGCGAGAGCCGTCCTGCACAATCGATACGACACTCCCTACAAGCCCGACGCAAGCGAATTTACGCCGATTTCAGACCTTGCTCGTCGCGCCGAGGAATGCCGTCGACTGGCCCGTTCGTTTACATCGACCGATCAGCAGCGCCAGAAGCATCGTCACGACGAATGCGTCAAAGATCGCAGTTTTGATCCCGGCTCCCTTGTGTGGCTTTGGGTGCCGTGCTCAACACCCGGTCTCTCCCCAAAACTGACCACCAAGTACCATGGCCCGTACAGAGTCATTGAGCGGACTTCGCCCGTCAATTACCTTGTGGAGCCAGTTGAACGAACTACAGATCATCGCTGCCGAGGGTGTTGAAATTGTTCACGTGGATCGGTTAAAGCCATACTACGACCCTCTAGTTTCGTCATGCCCTTGAGTAGCCAGGATTGCTCCTTTTGCACCGGGGGCAATTGTAACAAAAAGAGTTAACGCTGCACAACAATATTAGATACCGAAGCGCCATTTGCCCAATCGGGTATGCTCCGAGGATTATCATGAAGACGACGAAGCCCCGACTCGCACGTTCATGCTCACGAGCTCGTACCGGCTGGGCCTGCGCTCGGCCCGTTACCTTACGCGACGCCTTGAATAAACCCCCACGATCAACTACCGTCGTGACTGCTATTCCCCTTTACAATATATATTGTCACGGGAAGAAGACGGCGAGAGCTAACGGCCCAACCTCTGAAGAAGAAGAAGACCCAGCTGGGCGGGCTCCCTCATGGCTGACATCGTGTAAAGAGTGTAAATACATCACTCGCATCTTCCATTGTTCATTTCCTGTGTCCTGCCGCCACGTAACATGTTTTGGTGGAGGTTGCGGAAGTCATCCCCATCCTGGTCCCAGCTCCACTTCGCCTCCACTGCTGAACATCGCTCAAAGGCTCTTGGATCGCGTCGGCCCGCCCCAGCCCCGGTGAGCTGCGGACGCACCATTCCCCAGCCCCGTGTCCCCAGCCTGTGACTTGCCGAGACCAAACGATGTGACCAGCCGCGACCTGAACAGAAGACGACACCGTTCCCCTGCCCTGAACTCCGGCGCGCTTCCGGGGCCTTTGGACGTCGGTCTACTGCGTCGGCGGACATTGCTCTTTTGGGGCCAGTGCTCAACACGACGAATCAACCTCATCCGTGGCGGCGAGGGCTCCCTTTTTCCTCTCATAGCGCATCGTCACCGCATCTGTACATTTACTAAGGCCTCGACCGGGACGGTCGCTTTTGACGAGGGGGATGTGTCACGGGAAGAAGACGACGAGAGCTAACGGTCCAACCTCTCAAGACGAAGAACACCCAGCTGGGCGGGCTCCCTCATGGCTGACATCGTGTAAATAGTGTAAATACATTACTCGCATCTTCCATTGTTCATTTCCTGTGTCCTGCCGCCACGTAACAATATATATATATATATATATATATATTATATATATATATATATATATATATATATATATATATATATAGAAATAAGAATTGGCAGTCAAGAAAACCTCGGAAAGCAAAGGGGAGGCTGTAGTTGATCGAGATAAAGAATTTGGAAAATAAGAAAGTGGAGAAAAAATGCCCGCCAGGTGGGATCCGAACCCACGACCTCCAGAATACCGGTCTGGTGCGATAACCACTACGCTACCGGCGGGGCGTCCGTCCCCGAATGACGACTTCTCTCGGGGATCGCTGTCATCGTTAACCTTGCCTCCTGACCTTTCGTGCCTCTCCCCACATCGAGCAGTTCGTTCGGGAAGAAGTTACCCGGCAGCTTTCCCTGCTCCCCAGTGCTCCTGTGCCTGCGGGTCCACTGCCTCCGACTGTGCGCCGCCTAGTCCGACAAAAGGTTGCCGAGACGCTTCCTTTAATCGGCCAACCGCCGCCTGTGCCCCCTTCCGTGACTTCCGCTCTAACTGCACCGTTTGCTTCTACATCGACGGTGCCCTTCGCGCAACCAGTAGCGGCACCTCTGGAACCCCAAGTGGCAGTTCCCCTTGCGCCACCGGTGTCCTCCCCTCTCGCCTCTCCGGCAACGCTACCGCTGAATTACGCTGCAGTCGTCGACAGCTGCAACCAGGCGCTTTCCAGCCTTACTACCGTACGGCAGATCTGCGAACGATAGCGTATAACCAACCGCCAGCCCAAACACCGAATCCCTGGCGCACTCCAGACAACCGCCCGATCTGCTACGCGTGTTGTACTCCAGGACACGTGGCCCGGTTGTGCCGCCGGCGGCCATCGTGTTCTAACGATGCCCCGTATCAAGCGCCCGCCTATGTACCTCAGCAGTACTTCGCTCGTGTTGACACGGGCCCGACATCGAGTTCGTACCCTGCGGACCAGCAACCCTTTCCACGCCGCCGCTCCTCGTCCCCGCGTACCCGTTCCCTTTCCCCCATGCGCCCTCGCCAGAATCCAACCGCCGAGGGAAACTGACGGCTGCAGTTCCCGAGGCAAGAACTGCAACGGCGTCTAAATGCCGAAGTCCTCGTTTCTCACCCGCCACTGTTATTGAACTGACCGTTGAAGGTGTAGCCGCGTTGGCGCTTTCCGATACTGGTGCCGCTGTATCCGTCTTAAGTCAACGACTCTGCCGCTCATTGCGAAAAGTGACAACGCCACTCTCCGACCTTACTCTCCGAACCGCAAGCGCGCAAGAGGTTAAACCGCTAGCCATGTGCACCGCTCGTGTAGCGATACAAGACATCACATACGTCATCAAGTTCATTGTCCTTCCTTCATGTTCGCACGACATCATCCTCGGGTGGGACTTCCTATCACGTCATCACGCCATCATTGATTGTGCTCGTGCTCAGGTCGAACTATTTCCGTCCTACGAACCGCCATCGAACCGTCCGTCAGGTTAATCGTGATAGACGATACGTCTCTCCCGCCCAATTCCTCCGTGCTTGTGCCTGTTTCTTGTGACGTCACCCCGGATTCCCCTGTTGTTTTCACGCCATCGAGTGTATTTTCGTCTCGGAAATGCTTTCCTTTGCCCGCTGCTGTCCTCGACGTCCAATCTGGGTCCAGTGTTATGCTTGTCAGCAACCCATCGTCTTGCCCATCAACATTATATCGTGGGGAATGTATCGGATAAGTGGAAGCTCTCGACCCCATGCTGATCGTAGCCGTCCCGGAGGAAGCATCCCCGTTTTCTGTGAATGTCCTCAGCCCTCATCCCAAGGAAGACCCGATGTTTTTCAACGATCCCTCGACGGCGATCTCACCCCAGCACAACGGGACAAAATCCTCGCCATTCTCGATCGCTTCTTTCAATCCTTCGACTGTCATCAGACCGCCTTGGGCCGCACGTCGACATTTGCCCACGAAATCGATACCGGATCCCACGCCCCACTGCGGCAGCGACCTTATCGTGTTTCACCTGCGGAACGGTGCGTGATTGACGAACACGTCGCTGACATGCTCACGCGCAACGTCATTCGACCCTCTTCAAGCCCCTGGGCCTCGCCCGTCGTGCTTGTCACGAAGAAAGATGGGTCCATCCGCTTCTGCGTCGATTTATAGGCGTCTGAACAAAATCACCCGCAAGACGTCTACCCACTACCTCGTATCGATGACGCTCTTGATTGCCTGCAAGGCGCTGAATTCTTCTCTTCTCTCGATCTACGTTCAGGTTACTGGCAAGTTCCCATGGCCGAACCTGACCGCTCAAAAACTGCCTTCGTGACACCTGATGGACTTTACGAATTTAACGTCATGCCTTTCGGACTTTGCAATGCGCCCGCAACATTTGAGAAAATGATGGACAGTGTTCTTCGAGGCCTCAAGTGGAAAACATGCCTTTGTTACTTAGACGATATTGTCGTGTTTTCGCCCGATTTTACCACTCACCTTGAGCGCTTAGAACAGGTCTTGACATGCCTCACGTCTGCTGGATTACAGCTGAACTTGAAGAAATGCCGCCTTGCTGCTCGCAAGCTAACCATTTTGGGTCATGTCGTCTCAAAAGATGGCATCCTTCCCGACTCGGAGAAGCTTCGCACCGTCGCCCGATTTCCGAAACCCGCCACGATGAAATACCTCCGAAGTTTCGTCGGATTATGTTCCTATTTTCGCCGGTTGGTCCGGAACTTCGCCACCATCATCGAACCTTTGACAAAGCTTCTCAATGGACCCAGTAAAGAACCTGTCGACTGGTCGCCTGCCTGCAAGGAAGCTTTTGTGTCTTTACGGCGCTTGCTTACATCGCCCCCAATACTACGCCATTTCGATCCCCTCCTACCAACTGAGGTACACACTGATGCCAGTGGTGTCGGTCTTGGCGCTGTACTGGCTCAACGCAAAGAAGGCGTCCAGGAGTACGTAGTTGCCTATGCCAGCCGTACTCAAGGCGGAGTGAAATTACTCGGTCACCGATAAAGAATGTTTGGCGATCGTTTGGGCGATTCCCAAGTTCCGACCTTACCTGTATGGACGCCCGTTTAACGTGGTCACGGACCATCACGCGTTGTGTTGGCTGTCGTCACTAAAAGACCCGTCCGGCCGACTAGGCGGTTGGGCTCTTCGACTCCAAGAAAACGACATTCGCGTTGTGTATCGGTCCGGACGCAATCATACGGACGCCAATGCCCTTTCTAGATGTCCCCTGGAGTCAGAAAATGCCTGCATGTCCTCGATCGACTGTGCCCTGGCGTCACTTGAAATTCACGACATGGCTGCAGAGCAGCGGAAAGACCCCTGGATTGCGTCCATACTGCAATACCTGCCGAGTCCGTCCACTGTTTCGGCGTCCCGTACATTGCGTCGCCAGGCTTCGCACTGCGCCGTTCGTGACGAACTCCTATATCGGCGCAACTATTTCGCAGACGGCCGCAAATGGTTGCTAGTTATTCCACGTCATTTTTATTTATTTATTTATTCATTTTACCCTCAGGGCATACAAGCATTGTAGAGGGGAGGGGCTTACATAGAAGCAAAAAAAAGACGTCAAAAGCACGCGACAAAAGTTTAACGATTGTACACACAAAAAAAAACAATGTTGAAGAAACTGGTAAAGCAAATGCAATAACCGCAGCCATAAACGAAATCACACTCGGGGCAAAAATAAAAGCAAATGGTAAGCGCAAATCAGTCGCCGTAAAAGAACACAGTAATGGCGGATCAACACAAGCACACAATACACTAAGAAGAGGAAAAAAAAAGAAATAATAAACAACCGAAAAACAAAAAAGCACTCCTTACTAGAAAGTATTGCGAAAAAATTCACAGCAAACCAGAACTTGACAATGCTTCCCGGAAATGTTTAGGGTTAGTAATGCAAGCTAATGAAGCAGGCAGGTGGTTCGGCACGTTTTCGGCAAAAACGAATGAGAGTAGGTGACAGTGTTTTGATGAGGGATATGAACTTTGTGACGATGGTCAAGAAATTCAGATATGAAACGTGCGGGTTGTATCCAGCGTGATTTGAGTACATGGTTATTATGATACACTTTCTGGAATAGGCACAGACGGGACAGTTTTCTGCGTGTAGCGAGAGGAGTTAAGTTCAGACTGGATTTCATAGTAGTTACACTGGCCGTACAATGATAGTTAGAAAGTATGAATCTTACAGAACGGTTTTCTACAGCTTCAAGTTGGTTAGTTAGATTAGTATATCCAGGATCCCAAGTTGACGAAGCATACTCTAGTATGGGGCGCACGTAAGTAACATATAACTGTTTTTTGAGAGAAGAAGGGGCTAAGGAAAAATTTCGCTGCAAGTATCCAAGCATGCGGTTAGCCTTAGATGTTATAAGATCAATATGTCGACACCAGGAGAGGTTGTTAGTTATGTGCACACCAAGGTATTATATTCGACTACGGACTCTAATGGGGTACTGTTTAGAAAATAACCAGGACAAGTTAATTGGTTACGGGATATCCTCATCACTTTACATTTAGTTATGTTAAGCTCCATATGCCAAAGTTTGCACCAAGTATAAATATTATTCAGGTCAGATTGCAGACATTCAACGTCAGAGGAACTAGTAATGTTACGATAGAGCACACAGTCATCAGCAAAAAGGCAAATAGAAGAAGAAATATTACTAGGCAGGTCGTTAATGTATATCAAAAAAAGTAAGGGTCCTAGCACAGAGCCCTGAGGTACACCTGAGCGCACAGGTACCTCAGGAGAGTTAGTTTGATTAGCAGACAAACTGAGCTTAATTAGAAAGAAATGCTTCTATCCATTGTAAGACTTGGGGATCAATTTTCAAATTACGTAATTTCAATAGAGTTTGATGATTAACTTTATCAAACGCTTTGGAAAAATCCAGAAAGACACAGTCAGTTACAAAAGAGGAGTCAAGAAATGCATGCAAGTCATTGGTAAACGTAATAAGTTGAGTTTCACAAGAAAAGTTTTTCCTGAAACCATGTTGGGAATTATGAAAAAACTGATTGTACTCAAGAAAGTTAACCAAATGAGTGAGTATTATGTGTTCGAGGACTTTACAAGGAACGGAAGTAATGGATATGGTAAAACTTGTTGCTGGGCTAGTTGGTTCATGATCATAAAAACTGGGATTAGCGCTCTAAAGAACAGGACACACGTAAGAGAAAATGGACAGGACTGGCGCTACCTGTCAGTCCTGTCCTGTCCTGCCAGTCCTGTCCATTTTCTCTTACGTGTGTCCTGTTCTTTAAAGCGCTAATCCCAGTTTTTATGTTTAATGGATATGGGACGGTAGTTTGAGGGGTTATGCGCGTCACCTGACTTGTAGAGTGGAACCACCCTGCCGGTCTTCCATTCCCTGGGCAAGTAACTCTCGTCAATAGATTTGGTATAAATGAAATACAATATAATTGAGCTGTACTCTTTAGTATTCTCAAGAAATTTAGAAGTTGTCATCAGGACCACAGGATGACGACCTTTTTAATTTAGATATTATGGCTGCAATACCAGCAGGATCAAGAGTTAATGGGTCCATGGGGAAAAAATTACTCTTGCATGAGGGGGGGGCGGAATCACTGATGAAGGGGTCAGAAAAAGAATTCGCAAAACTATCATTAAGTACAGAGGCACACAAATGGTTCGCAACTGGTTCTCCCGACATTTCTACCAGACAAATGTTACAGACCTGCTTTGGCTTCATAGTGCTCTAAAAACGCTTAGGGTTAGTTTTCAGTAAGGAGGGTAAGGTACAGTGGAAAAAAATACTCTTAGCCGTTTTCAATGCTTTCGCGTAGGATGCTGCTGCTAGCTTATAGGCAGCCCACCTCGCCGAACTTAACGATTTTTTAGCAGCACGGAAGAGCCTCGCTTTCTTATTGGATAGTCTTTTAAGATACCGCGTATACCAGGCAGTATTAGAGTTGCTGTACACATTCCTCAAAGGTATGTATTTATTAATTAAGAGTAAAACCTTACATCTGTAAGAGGACCATAAGTCTTCATTGCTTTGTTCCATGCCGGATGGCAGCAAAGTATCCATAAAGGCGCAAAGTTCAGAGTTTATAGCCTCGAAGTTAGATCTGTTATAATCTCTGATTAGTTTTAGCCGCTTATGTTTTCTACTGGAGGAAGGGAAAAAGTAAAGTGAAGCACGTCGTGGTCACTTAACCCAGGTACGTGCGTAATGGGAGAAGTGATGTCAGGAGATGACGTCAGAATTAAGTCAAGCAAAGAAGATGTTGTAGGCGTGACACGTGTTGGTTGACAGACTAGCTGTGATAAACTAAATTCGGAACAGACATTAAGAAAACACGCAGCCTCGGCAGACGCAGGATTGGCAAGAGGACATGCATGCGCACATTTGATTGTTGAAAAATTAAAGTCACCGACAAGGAAAAGTGGCACACCCGGATAGCGCACTGCAATCTGGTTCAAGCAATCGTAAAGATTCTCGTAAAAACCACCAGCACTAGAGGGGGACCGATAACAAACGCCAAATATGCATTTTTTGAAATTGTAAGTTATGCAACACCAAAGAATCTCTAGATTAGAATGAAGCATGATTAGAAAAGACTCCAAATGGTCACTAACAGCAATTAAAACACCACCACCGATTTTGCAACCACGGTCACGTCTGTACACCACGTACTTTTTGTTGCACTGAAATAGCTCAGTCGATGCTATTTTACTTGCAGCCATGTCTCGGTAAGTGCAACGATATCAGCCTCGGAGTCATTTATTAAAGAGGCTAAGGCTTTCCTTTTTACTGTACAGGCTACGAATGTTCGTGTAGAGGACGGACGCTTTATTCTCATGTTGAGGACCACTACCCCTCGCGCACACCTAGCTCTGCCGCTCGGCTGTCCATACACCCGTCCTGAACGCGTCGACCGTGGGGATGATACAGCAGGTGCAGAGGCAGAGGGTGTCGCCTTAATTTCATGCACACAGTCAGCGCAAGCGTTGTACACGTAGTTCTTATCACCAACAGAGAGCCTATTGTGGCGCAGTTTGTAAGAGGTATTAAGACCTTTGCCGTACTCAAGTAATTTCTTGGGGCAGGTCGTGTTTGCTAGTGAAAGGTCATCTCTGATGTAAAAGTCGGTATCGTCCAGCAACGATCGCTTTTACTGCATTAACTCTTTTGTTTTGTAAGAAGCAAATTTTACCACAATAGGTCTCTGCTTATTTGGAGCATATAGACCTATCCTGTGAGCGCGCTCAATATTTTCTGCGGCGATTTTCTAAGTTAGTTTTTGAGAGGCAAACGACACAATCCGGCTGTTCTGATTCTTTGCCCAACTTCGGATTGTCTGAGAAACCGAAAAACAGAAGATTGTTGCGCCGCGAGCGGTCCTCGGCTGTCGTCAAGCCTTGCTCGTAGAGTGATTATTTCATTAAGGAGGCAATCAGTTTGGCCTAAAGAAGCCATGTCACGCTGACAACCTTCAAGAGTAGTAGCCCGCTTCTCAACGGCTTCGAGGCGGGTACTGATGGCAGAAACAGAAGCAGCGACCGAATTATGAGCTGCTTTAAGTTCGTCGACTGCCTTAGACAAGTTGGTTTGGTTAGTCTCCATTCTAATGCAGCGCTCATTAGTTTCCTTCACTAATCGCAGTATTTCATCATTGGGCCCCGGGTTTACCTCAACGTCACCACATAATAGCAAACATAAGGCACAGAATGGATCAAACAAGGCTTCTGGGCATGGAAGCACGACTATGCAGCGGTCATCCGACCTGAAGCATTTACAAGGTGGGATGGAAAGGGGACTAACCTGCGCAATGAACAATAATCGTGAGTACATTGCTGTTGTCGTGCATCCTTGCGTTCTGATGTCTGTTCATCCTACCACGCTGACGCGCATTTCGCCCACGCTGGCGTCCTCAGGACATATCAGCGTCTGCGCATGCGTTACTACTGGCGCGGAATGTACACGTTTGTTACGAAGTACATCCGCTCGTGTCTCGAATGCCAGCGCGGCTAGTCTCCGCCGCAACATCCTACAGGACCTTTACAGCCACTACCATTCCCTGCGCGCCCTTTCGATCGTGTTGGGATCGACATCTACGGGCCCCTCCCGAGCACAACCGCAGGAAACCGTTGGATCACCGTTGCAGTGGATCACCTTACCCGGTATGTGGAAACAGCCGCACTCCCCGCCGTCACGGCGCGTGAAGTGTCAGAATTCCTCCTGCAGAGGTTTATTTTGCGCCACGGCGCGCCCAAGGAGCTCTTGAGCGACAGAGGACGCGTCTTTTTGTCCGACGTTGTACAAGCCCTGCTGACCCAGTGCCAAGTCGTTCATAGAAAAACTACAGCGTATCACCCGCAAACCGATGGGTTGACCGAAAGATTTAACTGCACGCTTGGCGACATGCTTTCGATGTATGTCTCTTCGGACCATTCAAACTGGGACTTGGTTCTGCCGTTTGTCACGTATGCGTATAATACGGCGACGCAGACTACGACGGGCATCTCGCCATTCTTTCTACTCTATGGGCGTGAGCCTTCCGGCTCCCTGGACACCATCCTGCCCTACCGTCCCGACGACTCCGAGTGCACGCCCGTTTCTGAGATAGCTAGGCATGCCGAAGAGTGCCGTCAACTGGCTCGATCCTTCACCGCTGCGGAACAAGGGCGCCAAAAATCTCGTCATGACGTTTCAGCCACCTCCCCTTCCTATGCAACCGGATCCCTAGTGTGGCTGTGGATTCCGTCCAAGACACCCGGTCTTTCACCGAAACTCCAAGCTAAATACCACGGACCCTACCGAGTTATCGATAAAACGTCCCCCGTGAATTAGGTTGTTGAACCCATCACTGCCACGACCGATCATCGTCGCCGTGGGCGCGAAACAGTTCACGTACAGCGCCTCAAGCCGTACTATTTTTTTTATTATTTTTTTTATTTACGAAATACTGCAGGCCTTTTTGAGGCCCAAGCAGGAGTGGGGTACAGATACAATATTCTGATACACATTAACATTGCAAGCAAAAAGTAAAGAATAACTAATAAAAGCAGCGCAAGGGAAAAAAGCAAGGGTATAGTAAAGCCGAGGTTTGGCATACAAGGCATGCATGAAAAACATGAAGAACAGGAGAAAAAAAAAATAAGACCATTTATAACGCCATACAACGAGCAACTGAAATGGGGAGAACAACAGACAGCTGAAATTTTTACATGTTAAGAAAATTTTCAATTGACCGGGGTACATCATTTGAAAGAAATATGTGGCCGGGGAGGGCATTCCAATCTATTATGGTTCTTGGAAAGAAGGAATGTTTAAACTTCTCTGTACGTGCAAAAATGGGAGTTAACCTACAGGAATGGTGATGTCGTGTGGGTCTAGTGGTTGAAGGCTGAAGGTAGGTAGAGGAGTCGAGCTTTAAGTCCTGATGCCAGAGATGAAAAAGAAATTTTAGCCTAGCAAGCTTTCTCCGAGATTCTAAGGAGCTAATTCCATTTGCGTTCATTAGTTCGGTAGGAGAATCAGACCTTTTATAACGATTATACGTAAAACGAACTGCAAGTCTGTTAATCTGTTCAAGTTTGTTAATATCTTTCTTATAGAAGGGGTCCCAAACAATACATGCATATTCTAGTCTAGACCTAATTAACGAGTTGTAAGCCAACAGTTTAACATGCGGGGGCGAGTATTTGAGCCTGTGTCTGACGAGACCAAGTTTGCGACGAGCAGATGCGCAGACAGCATCAATATGTTTGGACCATGTTAGGTGACTAGTGAGTGTTACGCCCAGGTACTTAAAGCTTTCAGTTTGAGCAATTGCAACGTCATTAATGCGGTATTAGAATTCAGCGGGACATTTTTTGTTGGTAACGCGCATGAACACTGTTTTCTCGAGATTAAGTTTCATGTGCCACTTATCGCACCAGTCAGAAATAGCCCTGATACTACCATTTAAAACAACCTGGTCATTGTTATTTTTAATTTCCTTGTAAACTAAGCAATCGTCGGCAAATAATCTAATAGTAACGCTCTCATCAATACAGGCTGTTAGATCATTTATGTAAATTAAAAAAAGCAACGGGCCTAGGACGCTTCCTTGCGGGACTCCAGAATTAACGGGAAGGAAGTCAGAGTAGTGGCCATCTACATCGACGAACTGACGGCGCGTGTTTAAGTAGGACGATATCCATTTAACTAGGTTGGAAGGGAAGTGTAATAGGTTAAGTTTCAATATCAGACCAGAATGGGAAACCCGATCAAATGCTTTGCTGAAGTCCATAAATATTATATCCGTTTGACCAGATTTATCGAGAGTGGACGCGAGTGTATGAACGGTAGAAATGAGTTGGGTGGTGGTCGAGAAGCCTTTACGAAAGCCGTGTTGAAACGGAGTTAAAAGATTATTGTCTTCTAGAAATGTAATCATGAAATTTGCAATACAGTGCTCCAACAGCTTGCAGGATGTACACGTGAGAGATATCGGACGATAGTTTTCGATTTTTGTCCGATCACCTTTTTTAAATACAGCGACAACACGAGCGATTAGCCAGTCCAGGGGCACAGTACCACTCGAAAAAGACAACCGAAAAAGGATTACAAGAAAACGTGCAAGTGATTCAGCATAGCGGCGAAGAAATGTGTTTGGAATGCAGTCAGGGCCGCATGACGATTTCGGCTTTAGATTCAACAGCATCGAAAAGATACCCTCATAGGTTATGAAATCAGAGCTAAGGTCGTCCGTTTTATTATGATATGTGTCACATGGGCTGGTTTTTGAAAAGACGGAATGAAAGTAACGGTTAAAATGCGACGCAAGTTCTTTGCGGTCGTCAATTTTTTCTCCGTCGATCGAAACGTGATCAATCGATGTTTTGCCATTTTCTTTAAGATGGTTCCAAAACTTTGCAGGGTCAGCCTTTAAGAATTTTGTAACCGTTTCAGAATAATAGAATTGTTTACTGGCACGTATACTTGCTGTCAACCTTCGTCGCAAGGTCTGCAAGTTTACTTTGTTATTACTTTTATGTTTTCTAAGTCGCTTTATTTTGCGTATTTGGTGAATTATGTCGCGGTTTATCCAGGGATTTCTGCGGTGTACTATCTTGGCGCGGTTTGGAATAAAGTTATCGAGACAGAAATGACAGACTGATTTAAATTTGTCCCAAATGATATTAACATCGGTATGAGTGAAACCATCCAATGCCAATTCAAGGTAGTCGAGAACAGACTTATCGTTTGCTCCAGAGTAATTTTTAACCAATTTTCGTTTTTCTGAAATGCGGGGGTGAGAATTACCCAAATGACATGAAAAATATACTAGTTTGTGGTCAGAGATGCCTTCTTCGACACTAACCTGAACATGAGATAATGACCGGCTGTGAAATACAAGATCGAGTGTAGTGGACGAAGTTCCCTGAACGCGCGTTGGAACGTTTACCGCTTGGCAAAGGTCGGAGGCGAGCATTATATCGAAGATAATATCGTCAGATGGAGAGGGAGATGATAACTTAGACCAGTCAATATGTGGAAGGTTAAAATCACCGGCAACGATTATGCAATTTTTAGAAAGCCTGACTGTGTGATCCTGAAGCTTTGTCAGAAAGTCCGGGTCAGCGGACGGTGAACGATAAACTGCAATAAGGTTAAACGCACATCCGTAGCAATATACTCTGAGGCACAAGCTTTCGTGGTCAGGTATCTGTTCAAGCAAAGTGACAGACAGGTTTCTGTCTACAATAACGGCTACGCCACCACCACGAGAAGCTCTGTCTCTTCTATAAACCTTGTAGAGAGGAGGAACTATATCGTCATCACTAATGCCTTCCCTAAGCCACGTTTCGGTTAGTACAACTACATGGGGGTTATGGCACAACAAAATGCTTTCTAATTCAACACTTTTGTTCAAAAGTGTTGACCCCCTCGTTGTCGCATCGCCTTGAGCCGCCAGGATGGCTTGCCTCTTTGCCGGGGGGTGATTGTAATGAAAATACTACGAGCAGCAAGGGCACTTCCTTAAATGGGTATGTGCATAGTATCGGGACAATTCCCCCAAAGCGGGTATGTGCTCGAATATGGGACAATCCGCCACAAGCGGGTATGTGCCTGGATCTGGGACTCGCAGCCGCACCGAGAGTGCTGTGCGCGAGATTGCTTCTGAGACCCGCCGAGAGCTCGCTCTGACCCGTTTGGACTTCACGGCAGTAAGACCTCGCTACAACGTCCTGTCAATAAACCCCACTATAATATATATATATATAAATATATATATATATATATATATTATATATATATAATATATATATATATATATATATATATATATATTATATATATATATATAATATATATATATATATATATATATATATATATATATATATATATATTATATATATATATATATATATATATATATATATATATATATATATATATAAGGGTTGGCAGTCAAGAAAACCTCGGAAAGCAAATGGGAGGATGTGGTAGGTAATTGAAACAGATAAAGAATTTGGAAAGAAAGAAAGAAAGTGGGTGGTATCCGACCTACCACATCCTCCCCTTTGCTTTCCGAGGTTTTCTTGACTGCCAACCCTTATTTCTGTCTTACTTTCAACGAGCCACTCATTTCCTATTCTGATTCGCTACATGCATAGCGACGGCCTCTGTTCTGGCAGTCTTGGTGCCATAGGGAGCTTAAGAGGATTCAACGCTGGTCGACCACTCTCGACATGTCGTAGACACTCGAGTCACCGCCCGGGGGTTAAAAAGAAGGTCCCCTTCACCCCGAGTAGTCAGAGTGGCGCTGGCTACCACCCCCAAGCGCAGGAAACAAAAGTACCTAACATAAATACCCAGAAAGTGGAGGGGAAATATAGCCCCGCCGCTAGCGTAGTGGTTATCGCACCAGACCGGTATTCTGGAGGTCGTGGGCTCGGATCCCACCTGGCGAGCATCTTTTCTCCACTTTCTTTCTTTCTTTCCAAATTCTTTATCTGTTTCAATTACCTACCACATCCTCCCATTTGCTTTCCGAGGTTTTCTTGAATGCAAACCCTTATTTCCGTCTTACTTGCAACGAGCCTCTCATTTCCTATTCTTATCCGCTACATGCATAGCGAGGGCCTCTGTTCTGGCAGTCTTGGTGCCATAGGGAGCTTAAGAGGGTTCAACGCGGGTCGACCACTCTCGACATGTCGTAGACACTCGAGTCACGGCCCGGGGGTTAAAAATAAGGTCCCCTTCACCCCGAGTAGTCAGAGTGGCGCTGGCCACCACCCCCTAGCGCAGGAAACAAAAATACCTAACATAAATACCCAGAAAGTGGAGGGGAAACATAGCCCCGCCGGTAGAGTAGTGGTTATCGCACCAGACCGGTATTCGGGAGGTCGTGGGTTTGGATCCCACCTGCCTGGCGGGCATTTTTTCTCCACTTTCTTTCTTTCCAAGTTCTTTATCTGTTTCAATTATCTACCACATCTTCCCCTTTGCTTTCCGAGGTTTTCTTGACTGCCAACCCTTATTTCTTTCTTACTTTCAACGAGCCCCTCATTTCCTATTTTGATTCTCTCTCTCTATATATATAGATATATATATATGTATATATATATATTTTTTTTTCACGGTGTCGAACTGAACCGAACACCGGAACTGAACCGCTGATTTTGCCAGAACTGAACCCGAACCGTTTTTTTTTTGAGCACGCTGAGCCGGAACCGGAACTGAGCCGAAAAAAGAAATAACGTTTAGCGGTTCATGCCGAAACGGTTCGACCCTCCGTTGTGAATATTGCACAGACAATGCAATTCAGGCCTTTTTTTCTTTCACCTGCCATCAACTTCGTACCCGCTCGCGCACTTTCCCCTTCAGACAATTGAACACTATCACGCTCTACATTGGTGCTCTATGAGCACCAATGTAGCAACGGTCTGTTGCTGCTGTAAGCGCGAGCGTAGTGCAAGCTGACCAAACGAAATGTCATTCTGGGCAGCTTGCAGGGGATACAAAAAGACTTTGCCCTGCCCCAGCTGCGACTTTATTGGAGCAATCAGGCTGCAGCAGTGCTCCATTGCGCAAAAGCGAAAGCCTACTCCCGATGCCTACTCCCGATTTGTTTAAAAGGTCCGACACCCGCCGGAGCTCCTCAGTGGCTAAGCCGTTTGCTACTGACCACAAGTGGCCTCGAACTCCCTTCCCCACGACCGTTCTTCTGAAGTAGATGGAAATTGAGAACGTCCGTGTATCTAGATTTTGATTCACGTTTAATATCCCCAGCTAATTAAAATAAGTCTGCCGGCCTGCAACATAAGCTGCGCCTCGGAGCAGAAAGCCCCTCATTGATGCCCCCCACGGGGCATCAAATGCTCCAGTTTTTTTTAATGTGTTTACACGGAAAACAACAAAAAAGAAAAGGCGCATCACGTCGTTTGAAAACATTACGCAAAAAGTAAGTAAAACCGAATAAGTAAAAAAAAGCACCAAAACGTGGATATTTCTCTATACTTTTCTTTGCTCTGCCTTTCACAACCAAACGTCTCATCAATGCGAAGGAAGTGAGTTCCGTGGTCAGTTTTTGAGGACAGTACAGTGGACAAGTTCCGTTTTTACAGATACAAATGACAACAGATACGCCAGGGAAAACTGTTAAGGTGAGCACTTAATCCCTTGGCAAGAAAGTGCAGCCCTCGACCTTTTCTTGGAAGCAGAACCAGTAATAAATCAGACGACACGTGCAGAAGGGCAGGCCGGTATCTCACACTGCCCAATTGGTCCAGCGATCATCTTTTCTGCTTGTTCTGCAGATTTGTCTCTTTGAGATCTGCTTTTTTTTTTTAAGGGTGCACTTGTACTGACTGCCCAACTCGCTACATTACTTCTACAGCTACTCATTCCGGAGGGAGTACTGCTGTGGACGAATTAAAGAGGTTTGTCCAAAAAAGTCCCATCTCATGCTCCGAGCGTCAAATTTCCCTTTCATTTTGTAACGGAATAATCTATTACAAGATTCCGCAGTGTAGCACAAGGAACAATGGCCGGGGGTCAGGCGGTACGACGACATACTGATTGTAATGCACCCATGCGGTATACCTATCGCAAAAGGAATTGCAGTGGTCAGAGCAATAATTCAGTGACTGAGCGTTAAGGAAAGCTTACTTTTAACAAAAGTGTAGCTAACACATTCCATAAGGTGACCGCTAACAAATTATTCAGGGTCACCAAATAAATCAAATTCATTGGTAGTATTTATGTGCCTGTTGTAGGATGTTTCTGTTTTGTTACAAATATAAAAATGTGCGCCATTGGTATTAAGCGCTGGTATTTGAACGCGACAGTACGCTGGCCTAAATTGAAGACTTCAAGGTTAACGTGATGGCCGACTCCACGGCGACAATTGCGATTTCAACAAAAAAGGAAAGGGCAGAAAATATATCCCACCGTCATATCTCTTCATCATCATCACCAGCCTATCTACGCCCACTGCAGGGCAAAGGCCCCTCCCATTATTCTCCAATTACCTCGGTCCTGTGCCAACTGTGACCAATTTATCCCCGCAAACTTCTTGATCTCATCTACTCATCTAACTTTCTGCCGCCCCCTATAACGCTTGCCTTCTCTAGGGATCCACTCTGTCACCCTTAATGACCAACGGTTATCTTGCCTGCGCATTACATGCCCTGCCCACGTCCATTTCTTTTTCTTAATCTCTACTAATATGTCCTTAACACGTGTTTGTTCCCTGACCCACTCCGCTCTCTTCTTGTCCCTTAAAGGAGCCATGAAGAGAAAACAAAAGTTTGTTTTATTCGAAAGATTAGGTGTTTCATAGTACCCCAAGCGCTTTCCCGGAAGCAAATGATGCTTTATTCACTGAGAAATTAGGCAATTTAAGCCACAATTTTAATTCTCCCGCTAAAATTGCATATTTCGTGACGTGTACAATGGCGTCATAGAGCCGGTTCATGAAACAGATACTTAGTATGTCGACTCCATATAGCACCCACACGCGGGAGTCGATCGAGACGGCGGCCATTTTCAAAATACTCGTAAAACCTAGTGCACCCGCAGCCCTAGTCATGGAATTGCCTCATCCGGAGAACAAAACTCTCGCCGAGGAGCTCGGGCTTGCATTTAACAACCTCACACCACTAAAACGCTCGATGCTTCTAAGTGCACGACCGGCAAGAGTTGTGGAATACGCGGTGGACGGGAAAGCGACCATTCCGCGATAGCCACAACAGACGAACGCCCAGCCGTCGGCACCGCTGCCTCGTCAGCCCCGTCGCGACGGACGAATATAGACTGGTACGTATGTGCCGTATTTTGATTACGGTTAATAATAGTTTAATTTCAGTAGCAGTATCACTTATGCCAGTTGGCCGGTGTCGTGTATGGAAAGCCGTTCGCGCGAGCTCTCTGCTTCGACCAGAAAGATACGAGCGTCAATGCGCGGTGTTTACGGCATTTTTTTCCCCAAGGTCAGAGCGATTTGACGAAGTCGGCGACGAGCGCCAGCATGTCCCAGGAGTGAGCTAATGTAAGGGTCCCTGCCGTAATCACTTCCTCGGAAATGAAGCGAGCACACTCGTACTTCCTTTAGCTCTCTTTCTCGTCCGTTTGCAAAGTTCACAAAACGTAGCCACTTGCTTCGCCTATAGGTTCGTCGTTGGGCAGCACATGAAAGGAGATCTCCTCACCGGCGGGGATGTCGCACTCCCTCGACGATTTGCCCGTACTACATGGGCATTTCAAAACGCAGCAACGAAATTTCATTGTAAAGTACTCGAACAAACTGAAGTTTTCAGTGGTTGTAAACTGGAAGCGAGCTCGTAACGACAGCAGCAAGCCAACACCATTCGAAACTTACGCGACGAATGGCACTATCTCGTCGCTTCTTGCTGTTCCTTACTCCCCTCGTTTCTATTTTTACCTTTGCTGGTTGGCGATATGACGGCCAACCTCCTGTGAAGGGATTACGATACGAAGCAAGGTCGCGGCTGTGCGTGCTGGAACGGTTCGTTGGCCCCGAAGAGCCTCGAACCCGAAAATTCGTCTGCGCGACGGCGAGATGTCGAGCTCGGCCGGCGCTAGTTTCGTACGCATTGGCGCACACACTTGCGTGTTCGTTCGGACCTTCAACCGTTTACTCCACTGTTGTTTGTCATAAAAAAGAATGTGCAGTATGTTTCACGGGCATTTAGCTCGCTATGCAAACTGTAAGCGCTGCCTAACATGCGTTTGCTTTTGCCGGCCTCCGCCAATCGCAGAGCATTCCCAAGTGACATCACAGGTTCTGTGCGGAAAATGAGCTGGTGGGTCGCATGGTCATTTCCTTTTTTCCTAATTATGTAGCTTATTTGAGCGAAGTTTGCGTTATAAGTGGTGTCGTTATGGTTCTAACGAGGCAATCTTTCGAATGAACCAAACTTGTGTTTTCTCTTCATGGCTCCTTTAATGTTACACATATCATTTTCCGCTCCATTGCCCGCTGAGTCGTTCTGAATTTAAGTTGAGCCCTCTTAGTGAGCCTCCAAGTTTCTGCCCCGTAGGTGAGTACCGGGAAGATGCAGCTGTCAAACACTTTCTTCTTCAGCGACAATGGTAGGCTGCTATTCATTATCTGAGAATGTCTGCCATATGCACCCCACCCCATTCCGATCCTTCTAATTATCTCTGCCTCATGGTTGGGATCTGGGGTCACAACTTGGCCTAAGTAGATATATTCGCTTACCACTTCCAATGCCTCGCCACCTATCTCAAACTGCTGTGCTGTCCCGAGGTTATTGGTCATTACTTTAGTTTTCTGCATATTAATTTTCAGGGCCACGGTTCTACTCTGTTCGCCCAGTGCGGAAAGCATGCTTTGCAATTCTTCCCCCGAGTTACTTAGCAAGGCAACGTCATCAGCAAATCTGAGGTTACTGAGGTATTCTCCATTAGCCCTTACCCCCACCTGTTCCCAATCCAACGTTCTGAATACTTTTTTGTAAACATGTTGTGAATAACATTGGAGAGCTGGTATCTCCTTGTCTGACGCCCCTTCCTTATAGGTATTTTCCTGCTCTCCTTATGTAGGATGATGGTAGCTGTGGACCCATTGTAGATATCCTCTAGTAATCTTCCATAATGCTCATCCATCCCCTGGTTACGTAATGCCTGAATGACTGCTGAGGTTTCGACCGAGTCATATCTCTTGTCGGTGGCTTTACGAACAGTTGCTAGGACAAAATAAAGTCTGGGCAAGAAAGTTGGTGGTAAATCGTCGCCACTTCATCAGTTTTTTTTCTAATAGGCCTCCTGCGCTGGAGTTTTGGCGACATGCAGCGCCCCTAGCGGCCGACACCTCTGGGTAGTACAAAAGCAGACGACCCTCGCCGCCTTCCATGTGTTTTCAATTACAAGCCAGAGTGAAAGTTGGCTGTGGCGCTTTGTGGCGTGTTTAAATGACTGCATACTGTATGAAATAGCCCTTAAAGTAGTTGCAGAGGCTAAACAAAATAATATCCGCTAAAAGAAGCCGATTTGTCGGCTTCCTCTTGAGCGAGCTGTCGCGGTGGTCGCGGCGTGGGACAGTATCGCCAGGTCGGGTGGTTTAACTGTTTGACAACAGTTACAGTTTTTTCTTCTTGCGTGCGCTCGACAAAGGAAAGTTCACGAGTAGCATAAACACGGAGCGTTGCTCATCCTATATCCTGAGATAACTGCAAAGGTTGCTTCAGCGGGAGCAAGCAAGCGAACGCAAGAATTGCGCAGCCGACTCAGCTGACACTGCTGGCCTGGCACCGCCTTTGAAACGAGTGGAAATTTTGTTTCGTATTTTCGCAAACTAAATGATTCTTGCGTAATGTTTTACGCCGCACGATTTACGAACGGCAGGGTACCTGTATACTAGCGAGTAGGTGAGGAAATAGCGTCATTTAAACAAATTAAGCGCTAATAAAGGACGCAAAACAAGCACCAAATCGCACGCCCGCTGCCTGAAGAAATGTTTACTTCTATATTTGCATTACATAACATAACACAGCAGCATACACGGCGCGGCCCCGAATATTTATATTAAATCATCACTGACTCTGTTGGTTATCTTCGTCGCTAACAATCTGAACGCCGACACGCCAGTTTTGTCCTCAAATGGAGTTAGACAGCGAGACAAGAACAGAAAATTGGTCGCTTCCGGTTGAATTGTCCCCCATCTTCACACTTCGCCAGATTATTGTCAAACATTATTGGCGATTCACTGAATCTTTTCGCTTTGCATTCACAGCCCTCCTCCCCATCCCACCCGATTTGCCGTCCAGCCCTCCACCGTGTCGGCTGCATGCAACTCGGCCCTACACTTCAAAACGTTGCTGACCCTCATTCCAGCCTATTAAGTGCGAACTGGGTAATTAAGTAAAGTGAACGCAAAAGAGTAAAGTGAAGTAAAAGAGTAATTAAGTAAAGTGAACGCAAACAAGGGAAGCGAGCGGCCTCCCGGTTCGCCCGACCACTTTGTTTTACGGCCACTAATTTCGGAATCGCAAAACAGATTTCACGTTTCTTACGCTCGCTGAAGTTTGTCACTGAGACACGCAACAAAACGGCAAGATATAACGCTGCACCATGTATTCGTAACGGTGACGCAAACGAGCACTGTTTAATGAAAGTGCACGCATACTGCGCAGGTACGCAAAAGAGTGGCGCACCGCAGCAGGCGAGCCAGCGGTCCGCCGGACTCGCTGGCTTTTTAAAGCGCGATCATCGCCGATTGCGTCACTCTTCTTTTTTGATCGGCTGTTGTCGAAAAGTCCTTGTCACCTAGAGTATTAGTTTAAACTAGAAGGTTCACTTCAAATTTCACTTCATACGACCATCGATCGGTGAACCTGCGAGTAGCAGACGCCGTCACGGTCCCGGCACTTTCGTCGGCGCTGTAAACGTGTTTAGCGCTGCAAAGCTTTTCCCCCTAAAGCCAAGTTCATCACTGAAAAACTCCAACCTCCCCTCGTGGGAACCCCTGTGTAGATGCGACGCATAGGCGGAGCGGCGAAGGGACCGCGTTTTATAGCGCGCATAACGTTGAGGGGGCTGCGTAAGCCGGTCCCAGTCGATGACGACGTTGGCGTACTTGTAAAGCGGCGTGGACTTAGGTGTTCCAGCCAAGCGTGGATGTTGCTTCGCCGGAGAACGGCACACCGGTTATATGCGCAGCGCGCCCGAAGGAGAGGAAACCGCGGAAGAGAGAGTACTGCACATGCGCCGGCCCCAGCGCGTCTGCCGCGGCTATGACGCAACGTGCCGCGGCTATGACGCAACACAATCCAACACAATCCACTTTAATCCAATCCAATCCAAATCCAATCCAATCCAAGCCAAGCCAAGCCAAGCCAAGCCAATCCAATCCAATCGAATCCAATCCAATGCCCCTCGCGAGAGAGTGTTCGCTATGGGAGAGGAGAGGGGGTGAGCGGCGGAGAGCGCAGCTGGCGCGGCGAGGAGAATGGGGGAGGGGTGGACAACGCCGACGACAACGACGACGACGCCGGAGGGACAAGGCGAGTGAATCAGATGCTCTGCATCTAAAATAGATCAGACGCGTCGGGGATGAGCTGGTTACCACGTCGCAAAATAATCGGAAGCGTCGAGCTCATTTTGCTTCTGTCAACACGGGATCCTATGGGACCCGCGCAGCTTTGTACTACCCGGAAGTACTGCCCGGAAGCCGCTTGCGCAGCGCCCCCTGGGCAGCGCAGGAGGCCTATACAAGGTAAATATAAATGGTAGCGAAGGTTCGGGCAAAAAGCGGTTCAGAACCTATTGCCAGCGACATCAGCATGGGGGCTTATGGGAGTGGCGATTGAAGCGCGACTAGGTGAGGAGGGAACAAACACTGGTAACAAAAAACCAAGTTTTGTTCAACAATAAAACAACATTTATATTTTACAATCTATATTTATTTCTGAGTCACATTTATTTAGGCACAGTGTGTAAATAATTTATGAAAATGCTGTTCATTCTCAAAAATCTTTTTTGTAGCGCCCTCTGAAGAATGGCACATGTCATTGCTCTGTGATGCAGTCCTTGTAGTGTTCGGAAAGGCGCTCCTAAAGTTCGTCTGCTAGGAAACGCCCCTCGCGTGTTTTGGTGCTGCGCATTTGCATTCGTTTTTCCTTGTTAATTTGGTGTGCACTTAATTTTTGCTGTGCGTGAAGTTGAGAGGGGCGTTGTATCGTCGGTGAACACGTGGAGTACCGTGCCCGGCGGGCACGGTGAACTACGGGACGATGCTGCCAACGGTTGGAGCGGAGCGCTTTCGTCGGCACCTACAGAAACGATGTTCTGTACAAGGTTGCAACAGCAAACTCCCGTACACCTGGCGTTTTACTGCACCATTTTCCTCTCATTTCTACAGGTAACGCGAAACTATTGTACTGTTAATATGTGCACGGGGGTTGTGTAAGGGGACGTGGCGTTGCTTCGAAAAAAATGGGTCTAAAGCTTTGTTATGTCACAGTTATCTCTTGATTTCACCTCAGGCTGGCTCGGAGCAAGTGGTGTAAATTACTCTAGGGCTTCTCAGCGTAGTACGATTCACATTTAAACGAGTCGCTTTAATTGTCTATGCCAGTGTCTTCTCTATTGCATTACAACGCTTGTAGTCCTCGTTGCTTCCAGCACTTGTATGTGCAAGCATTATTTCCATCGCAGTACTGTGTTGTGCTGCTCCGTGCTGCGCTGCTGCCAGACCTTTCCTGCTATGTGCTTTTACATACTGCCGTCGCTTTCGTTTGCATTGATCTATTTTTCCTCTTTTTACTTATCTATTGCGACACTTGTCTAATAATGCAACCAGGAAATTGCAGGCGTGAATGCTGAGTGTACTTCTGTAGAAACCCTTGTCTACTTGATAAGACGCCGGGACAGCTGCAGTGTGCTCGCTGCACTTTCGTGAATCGGCATTCCTGCGGTCCGGTTTTCTGCGTCAAGATGCAGTGCCTAGTTTTTTTTCTCTTGTTTCGAAGTAGTTCTGCTGTGACGCTTTCATTGCTCATAATGGTATGTGTTACGGGTAAAGTCAATTTTTCGGCGCGTAAGGAAAATCATAATGCATGTAGTGCCCACCAACATTTTGTACTTATTGTATACGTGCTGATTTTGTGCAGTGTGGTAAATTAGTTTTATGTTTATCCTGGAATAAAATTAAAATGTCTTGATTATAGCATGACTATGCGTTATTTCTTCTCTTAGAACAGAAGTACACAAACTGAGCAAGCATTATATAACCTTGATCTATACTTAAGGCACGCACGCAACCTGCGTATGTGCGACGCAATTAAACTTAGCAGTGGCGTTGGTAGAAATTGGTATCGGGGTAAGGAGTGGGCAGCTTTTTTATATGAAAGAGGTGCCGGGGAGAGTGGTCAAGTGTCATTTTGGGCTCTGTATCCCAAGGCAGAAAAAAAATTCTGGTTGGAGGGGGGCGGGGGGGTACGCTTGCCACCCGCTGCAATCCAAATAAACAACTGATTGCTTTTATACAGCAGTGGAAGGCATGAATACAGAATAAAGGTTCAGAGAAGATGCAAGATGCTTTTATAAACACCGAGGCGAATCATACGACAGTATGCAAAAGTACGTTTCTCTAGTCACGAGTATAAGCTGGCGTTGACTTGAAGCACACACGCTAAGGGCTCGCCAACTTGCGTCAGATGGCAATGACATGAGCCCTCAGCGATCCGAGTCCTGCTAAGGCTATTTTGAAGTCAAATTTTCCCGCTAATGCCACCAAAATGACGTCACTTTCTGACCGGATCTTGCGTCACATCCTGTTTATTTTTTGTTCCGCCGGAAGTGTTCCCTCCTCACACAGATGGCGCTAAGCCCCATGAGCAGCTTAAGAGCCGCCATTTTCTGAACGTATGGGCTTCTATGGAAGCTTCGCTACCAGTTATATTTACCTTGGCCTATATCTCGTAATCGTTTGAAGTTTTCTTTGCATTGTGCAACTGCCCTTGGGGAACACCAGCGTTTTCAATTTTTGTTTGTATTTTGATTTGACTGTCGTTTTGAACTACTAAATGTTTTTTTTTTTTTCTAATTTCAGTGATAATTCAGCTCATCCAACCGGTTCGCTAACCTGTTCAAGCTCCCGAACCCGTTCGCGAACCGGTTCAGTACGTGATTTTGTCGAACCGGAACTGAACCGGAACGAAATTATTTTGCCTGAACCAGAACCGGAACCGAACAGGTATAGTTTTCGGTTCGACACACTAATATATATATACAATAGCTCGTGTGCCCGATGTTTGATGTACCTGTTTTATTCGCAGATTGAGTATAGTGTATATTTGCCGAATACCTCGTTGGGATTACTCCCGAGTCAGCGCTTGCCTTGTCATTTTATGTGCTTCCGTGCTGACTAAATATTGTGCTGTTTGCCCATATTAACTATGAGAACTATCAGGCTATAACCCACGGACTCTGCCTGTTTAGTGAATATTGCATACTCTATGAGGTTCTGAAATGCAGCGCGGTGACCACAAGTGGCCTCGAACTCCCTTCCCCACGACCGTTCTTCTGAAGTAGATGGAAATTGAGAACGTCCGTGTATCTAGATTTTGATTCACGTTTAATATCCCCAGCTGGTTAAAATAAGTCTGCCGGCCTGCAACATAAGCTGCGCCTCGGAGCAGAGATATAGCACGCGTCCAACGCTTTCCACTGAATCATTGAGTGTCGCTGCTGTCGTCCCTACGAAATGGAACAGGTGATCGAAGACGTTTTCCGACGGGGCGCGCGGAGGCAACACCTTTAACTCGACAGGGATCACGGACACCACCTCCGAGGATCCCCCTCGTTATGGGCCGGTGAGGTGCGGCTCAATCAAAGCTTACCTACCTTTTGCAGAAAAACAAAATCGCTCGAGTTGCATTCTGTCGTAATACCACAGTAGGTACATCTTTCTTCGTAAAAGAGGTTTACCTAGAGGGTATTTTTCTCGTATTGCGCGTAGGAAAATCTCGACCCGATAAAAAGGCCTGGCCTGGAATATATCCTCGCCTCGCTGGCGGTTTCTTCAAGGCGGAAGGCGACTCCTAACGCTGACACTTCCGACAGCCCTGGCAGGCCTGTCGAAAGCTCGAGGACAGATTGTGAGCGCGGCGGGCCCCAGCGCAGTTTTCGCTCACCACGTCTGCTCTAAGGAAACTGGCGTTCCCGACAGGAGGTTTCCCTTGCTGGTTGGTTGGGCTCCCCGTGGGATTAGATGAGGGTTCTATGTTGTAGAAAATGTCAAAGCAAAGAGCAAAACATGACGGAACAGAGAGAGGACAAAGAATTCTGAAACTACTCTGACAGGAATTTACAGTGTAAAATGAAAACACGAATTCAACCGGTTCACCTCAGAAATGGACCGTTTGCATAGTTGGCCGATAGGTGGTGACACTTCAATAAAGCTAAAAAAATGTGATTGACATTGGGTCACGAACCATGCTTTCTTATTCGTTTATTTATGTTACTCGAACGTGGCCGCGATCGGCTACCTTGTCATGCGTTTCATGCGAAGCGCTCGTATACTCGTTCTTTCGCATGCTGTACCGGCAAGCTTGATAGGGTGAAGCTTTTCGGCCCCCTTCGTTGACTTCGTTTGTCTCATAGACCGTGCTCTCGATCTAAATCGATGTTTGTAGTAGCGACAGCACAGCAGATAAATTCGTGGAAAGCAAACGCCGCTGCATTTAACGCCCCGACGCTACACAGGCGATGAAGCGGGCTCCGGTATAACCTTGACCACCTGGGGATCTTAAAGGGGACAATGTGGCTGTCTCCATCAGAGGCCGTTGCAGAGCGCAGAGCGCGCGCTGCGCAATCATTAACATTGCATTTAGACGCTCTTCTAACGATGGTTGCTGACTAATCGCTGACAGGGAGAAGCCCATCAACAACATTCTAAAAAGCAGGTAGAAAAGCCTAAGTAAGCACGAAACCATCGACTAATCGACTAATTTGCAATGAAATATAAAATTTGAATAACCATGTAATCTAATATTACACCTAATGAAATATTTATAATAAACCGTGTTTGAAAATTGAAATGTAGTAATGCCATTTCATAAGAAGGGCATGACAATTGCTTGAACACCGACTGCATTATGCACCTTGCTCCGAAGCTAACTGGGATAAATAGCTGCACCGCAAAATAGCACGTCTCCATAACGTACAGAAATCGTTACGATTGTTGTTCTGTGTTCTCAACTATGGAGGAGCGGGAGGTGAGTAAGACAGCATATGAGTATTCTTCATCCCTTTATTTTTCTATATGGGCCGGAACCACAATAACAATGAATAAATTTTATTTGCTGAGTAAGAAAAATCTCAAAGAGTCTGAATTTTTCTAAGGTAGGATAATTGTGTTAAGTCAAATCGCACAACAAAGTTTCATGTAACAAGAAAAGGGATCCCGAAGGAGATCACCGCTTCAGCCCGCTGCTGAAAGTGGTTAACAAAAAGATTAAAGATTTTGTTTGGAGACACTCTAAAGTTTCCATCGGTGCCTAAATACAGCATACGTACCACTCTTTCTTGTCGTAGTAATCACCACGTGCAAGTTATTTGCTTGGCTCTTACCACACACCATAAAACTACGTTATCCATATAATAGAGGCAGAGGTCGGCGAACTCACTCATGAGTCCACTCACTCAGACTCATTTGGACTCAAACTCACGCGTGAGTTTGAGTTTGAGTGAGCGCGAGGCTAGTGTGGCATGGTGAGTTTGAGCTTGAGTGAGTTTGAGCCGAGTGATAACGACTGAGTTTGAGTCCGATTGAGTTTGAGTCCATTTTGAGTTCTGAGTACATTTTGAGTTTGAGTCCATTTTGAGTTCTGAGTCCATTTTGAGTTTGAGTCCATTTTGAGTTTGAGTCCATTTTGAGTTCTGAGTACATTTTGAGTTTGAGTCCATTTTGAGTTCTGAGTACATTTTGAGTTTGAGTCCATTTTGAGTTCTGAGTACATTTTGAGTTTGAGTCCATTTTGAGTTCTCAGTACACTTTGAGTTTGAGTCCATTTTGAGTTCTGAGTACATTTTGAGTTTGAGTCCATTTTGAGTTTGAGTCCATTTTGAGTTCTGAGTACAATTTGAGTTTGAGCTCATTTTGAGTTCTGAGTACATTTTGAGTTTGAGTCCATTTTGAGTTTGAGTCCATTTTGAGTTCTGAGTACATTTTGAGTTTGAGTCCATT